>CM053026.1:89307144-89433945 GCA_028564925.1 Lithobates sylvaticus
GCAGCTTTATTTGAGTATTTCTTCCCAGGAGTTTATTCCCAGCAGCTACGATAAAAAAGACTGACATTTATATATATACCCTTATTGATCCCCTTCAACAGGTGCCTAATCAATGTTTTGCAGTTTTTTTCAATAATTATTGAGAAGTACACAAAACACTGGACTTTTTTGGGGATTTATTTGAATATTGGTTTTATTTGGAGTATAAGTACTGTATATACAGTATATGTTTGATTAGCACGGCACTTTTGATGTACTACAGTATCACAGACAGTACTTAACTGTTTTTGTTGCAAGTGCACCAATGTAATCATCTCTAACATAACCTCAATGGCAAACTGAATATTGGTGGGAAATATTAGGAACCAGAGCATAATAACCAATACTCTGCAGGTCTATATTATTTTTATTGCTAAATCCTACAGAAATAACACAACAGCGCTGTTTTAAAGGTCATATGCAATATATCTCCTTATAATCCTATAGGACATAAACATTGAGTCATATCTATCTATATACCAGCTGCATCTAAACAGACACCAACTCAGAGCTCTGGAAAAATGATTATCTGGGACACATTTGTAAATATGTACATTGTGTATCATTGTATTCAGCAAGAGATTATCACATTCCTGATTTAAGAGTGGGTGTACTTTAGCTTCACATCTATATGATGTACAGCAGCTGCAATGCCAAGTCTGATTGCAGCACTTGTGAAATGATTCAGACTCACTGATACATATAACAAACAACACAAAAATTATAAACCGCAAATATTTTTCTGGAAATTTTCAAGTGTGGTCTGTTTTTCTCTGAAATTTAATGTTTGCCTGAAAAGTTTTAAGTTGTTTAAAATTCTGCACATAGATACAGTACAAAATAAAAATGAGACCACTATGCTACATCAATGACCACCAACGTTCAATGTGCATATTAAAACTAAACACTAGGCATAAAAAAAACTGAATGCAGATAGATAAAAATAATAAAATATTTTAAAAACAAATAGTACAAATACTTGATTCTGTCTTTACATCAGCTTCCTATACAGTAATTCCATGGAGATGAGGCTGGTCTTAGGACACAGTCAGACTGCATTGTGCAGGGCTGTCAGTCTAAAGCCTTGCACACATGATGAGGATATCAGACAAATGACCGTCTTTTTTGCATGCTAGTCTCATATGGAAATGAGACCTGAGGTTACTCAACTTACGAAAATTCTTATATGACAATACAACTTTGGAAGTGACGTAATGTGTTTTATTGTATTGTAATGTATTATTTAGTTTCTGAGCATGCGTAGTCTTGCTCTTCTGATTTTTTTTTGGACGAAAGCTGTACTAATTAACCTTTTCGCTGCCAGAGCAGTTTTTGTGTTTTTTGCACACATGTTTTAAAAATCATTTTAGGCAAACTTTTCATTCACCCAACGGGAAATACATTTTTATGCTGTTAATATGATTGCACCAACCTTTGTCAAACTTCTATGCATTTTAAAAGCAACTGATAATTTGATGGTATTGTTCTCCTTCTTCTTATGACATGGTGTATTCCCAATTGGGGTGTCTGGGAGCGGGGAGCAATACCCTATTTATTAGATCATTGCACTTCATCAAAATGTGCTTTTAAACCATTAATGTCTTTAACCTATTAATGTCATTCATTTCAATAATGGTCTGATTTCCAGATAAAGAGATGGGGTTACCACCGCTCCAGGTAGGTCTGCTGAAACAAAAAGGTTTTTCCTCCAGGAAATGAAGAGCCCCAGGTGCCGGCTAATGCATATAGCAAATCAAGGTGAGTAGAATATTCTGGACAGCCACACTCCAAATGAAATTTCTCGTGCCTTTATTAGAACATCAGGATCACACTGTACATGTTCACAGCAAAGTAATACAGAACCAAAAACATTTGACGCGTTTCACACTAAACATAATGCTTACTCATAGCTATGAGTAAGCACTACGTTTAGTGTGAAACGCGTCAGAGGTTTTTGGTTCTGTATTACTTTGCTGTGACATGTACAGTGTGATCCCGATGTTCTAATAAAGGCACGAGAAATTTCATTTGGAGTGCGGCTGTCCAGAATTTTCTACTCACCTTGATGGTCTGATTTCTGTCGGTCAGTGTAACAGAAGATGTCAATGTTATCTTATATTTGTGTTCCTGTCTACTCGTTTGTGAAAACGTTAATAAAAACATTGAAATATAAAAATCATTTTAGGCATGAAGATTACACAAAACCCTCAAAGATTATATATTTTCTGAAAGCAGACACCCTAGAGAATAAAATAGTAGTGGTACCAATTTTTTGTGTCACACATTATTACCGCAAAGGATTAGGGAACGCAAAATGTCAGTAAAAAACACAGTAAATTTTAGGGCAAACAATCAATAAATAAACTACCCACATTTTTGATAAAATATAAAAGATGAGGTTGCACCACGTAAATAGATACCCAACATATCAAACCTTAAATTTGTGTGCGCCCGTGAAATGGTGATAAACTTCAGTACCCTATATTTTCTATGGTGCGATGCCTCAAAATCCCCCTTTGACTTTGACAAAGCACATGCGTACGAAATGTGGATGCTTATACAACTTCTGGACACATTTCCCCTTCATCTCCGGCACATCAGTGGTGTCACAGAAGGCACATAGGCACGCAGAGAATATCAACCCTGCTCGGCTTGGTTGTTCCCTCTGGAGCAGTTTACATCACACATGTTGCCTTTCCATCCATCCTGCTGACCACCATCCAGCTGTGGCATCCACCTGGAGATGCCAGGTTTTGCCAGCAACCAGTACGCTCCCCCTCTGGAAACTGATTTTTCTCCCCTCCATTTCCTTGGATGGTGATTGATATTCAAACCATCTCCAGGCAAGCTTCCCGGATGATTGTTTCCCCCTTATACACTCTGAGGTCACTGGTAATGTTCACTACCATTTATTTTCAACTTTGACTGTTCAACCATTTTTTTTAATTTATGGAATAAATAGCATTGTTTATGCATACAGTACTACGTTGGAATGTATTTGATCATTCTTTCAGAGCACTGAATTTTGTGTTTTTTCTCAAAATCCCCCTGTACTATAGGTATCAGTTTAGTGTGCTTGGCGATATGTAACATGTGTATCGCAAACAATGTTTTCACGCATAGGAGCCCCCCGCCGCATGTGTTTACATTCGTACGTGCTTATATGTGGGGGTGGAGGGGTCTCTAAATGTTGGGGGGGATTTTATAAAGAACTTTATTTTTTTTACTTAAGTTTTTTTATTTATTTTTTATTACATAGAATGAATGTGATATTTTGTAGGTTTTCTTTAATGAGACACGCAGGGCCGTTTAGCTCCACTGAATGTTTTGCAATGCAGATTGCATTGCAAAACATAATTTCCCAGCCGGGACATGGAAAGGCTGACCCGGAAGTGACGTCAAAGACTTCGCTTTCTGGGTCATAACAAGCAGGGGAGGAGAGGGGACGCGTGTCCGCTCTTCTCCTTCCCTTCTAGTCGCTGCACCCGTCATGTTGCTCCCGAGCCCACAAATGGGCAAGTGGAGCCCGGTAAGCATGGAGGGGCTTGGCAGCGCAAGGGGGCATCAGTACCAGAGGTGTGCTTTCACCTGACAGGCAGGAGCCTGCCTGTCAGTTTCACACACAATCACAGTGGGTGCAGCCACCGCAGTGGAGGTGCGTCCATTAAGGGCGCACGGGTGCTGCCCCCTCTCTCCAGCCAACCCCATATATGTAAAAGGGATAGATTTATGCATTGCATAAAGCTATCCATGGCCGCTGTAGCCACCCCCTATTTAGGTGTTCGGCCTCTTTTCGGGTGCCGGGCACCTAAATTACAGTGGCAGGGGGGTGTTTTTAAGCCCCTGATTAGAGCCATATGCTCTAATAGGCTTTAAAAAAGGTGAACTGCGCTCGCAGTCCACCCAGGTGTGTTAGCAAAGCAAATGGCCTGCCACCAGGATGGGTTAAGTGCCAGGCAGACAGCGAGCAGGCAGACAGGGACACAGTGGCTGCATATTATTGGTACAGAGGCTGCAATTGATGGGGCACAGTTGGCTGCATTTGCTGGGCACAGTGGCTGCATATTATGGGCACAGAGGCTGCGATTGGGGCACAGTTAGCTGTATTTGATGGGCACAGTTGGTTGCATATGATGGGCAGAGTGGCTGCATATGATGGGCAGAGTGGCTTTATATGATGGGCAGAGTGGCTTTATATGATGGGCAGAGTGGCTGCATATGATGGGCACAGTGTCTGCATATGATGGGCACAGTGTGTGCATATGATGGGCAGAGTGGCTTTATATGATGGGCAGAGTGGCTGCATATGATGGGCAGAGTGGCTGCATATGATGGGCACATTTGGTTGCATTTGCTGGGCACAGTTGGCTGCATATGATGGGCACAGTGGCTGCATATGATGGGCACAGTGGCTGCAATTGATGTTTTTGTTTCAGCATTTTTCAGAATTTTTAAGTTTGTTTGCGCCCCTCCCCCAACAAAAATTTGAGCACCAGCCGTCACTGAGCCACTGAATTGTGTGTATCCCCTCCCCCCCGCTGTCAGGTTCGTACCATGTACGGACCTGGCAGCCAAATGGTTAAACGGAAATCGGACATTGTGTTCATGTACAATAAACATTTTATAGCCTGCACCTTCAGTTTTTGTCATCTGAATAGTTGGAATCGGCAGTCAAAAGCACTATACTAATGATCAATCGTTTTACCGCTGACGCCCTAGGCGGCACAGTGTGAAAGGGCTCTGAAAGTTTGCTGATATAAGACAACATGTGCTGCACTGCTCTTTCATTGTTCATCAGGCTGGGTTAAACTGCCTTACTGCTGCTGCAGTACAAGTATAGAAACTGGCTATACTGTCTGGCAGGGTTGTCTGAATCACAAGACTAGCTAACTGAGCATTTAGGTGCTTCCTTTTAGTTCAGCTTTAAAATTCTAAATCAAAATATATATAAAATATACTGGCACAACATATGTATGTATACCAGCAAGTTGAGTCAGTTGCTGGTTTCCTATAGTAAATTATAGAGATTATTTTATTTCCTTGAACTGTACCATGGACAGTGAAGTGAAAAACATCTTGCACTGAAACTTTGCAAAATTTCCATTGTGGATATTAAAATGATTATTTCATGCATTTTTATAACTTCACACTTTGATAATCTTCCAACAAAAACTGATACAACATTTACAATGCTCTTGATGCATAGCAGTAAGAAGTTTTAGATTTATTTTTCCTTTAGCACACACAGTTGAAAGAAAATCTAAGAGCGTTCTTGAGTCGAAACAGGATGAAAGTTATTATAATCAGTTTTTATATAATTACACGCAAACTTTTAATATTAGGGCATGTTAGGCAATTAAACCAAAACACAAACCATGATTAATTACTTAACACGAGTGTCCTTGTTTTACCCTAGATCATATTTTTGTATTTGCCTTTATCCTTTATTTTGTGTGTATGTATATATATATATATATATATATATATATATATATATATATATATATATACAGTATCTCACAAAAAGTGAGTACACCCCTCACAGTTTTGTAAATGTTTTATTATGTTTTCACGTGACAACACTGAAGAGATGACACTTTGCTACAATGTAAAGTAGTGAGTGTACAGCTTGTATAACAGTGTAATTTTGCTGTCTCCTCAAAATAACTCAACACACAGACATTAATGTCTAAACTGCTGGCAACAAAAGTGAGTACACCCCCTAAGTGAAAATGTCCAAATTGGGCCCAAAGTGTCAATATTTTGTGTGGCCACCATTGTTTTCCAGCACTGCCTTAACCCTCTTGGGCATGGAGTTCACCAGAGCTTCACAGGTTGCCACTGGAGTCCTCTTCCACTCCTCCGTGACGACATCACAGAGCTGGTGGATGTAAGAGACCTTGCGCTCCTCCACCTTCCGCTTGAGGATGTCCCACAGATGCTCAATAGGGTTTAGGTCTGGAGAAATGCTTGGCCAGTCCATCACCTTTACCCTCAGCTTCTTTAGGAAGGCAGTGGTCGTCTTGGAGGTGTGTTTAGGGTCGTTATCATATTGGAATACTGCCCTGTGGTCCAGTCTCTGAAGGGAATGGATCATGCTCTGCTTCAGTATGTCACAGTAATTGTTGGCATTCATGGTTCCTTCAATGAACTGTAGCTCCCCAGTGATGGCAGCACTCATGCAATCCCAGACCATGACACTCCCACCACCATGCTTGTGTCTTGTAGGCAAGACACACTTGTCTTTGTACTCCTCACCTGGTTGCTGCCACACACGCTTGACACCATCTTGCAGAATTGAGTGATAGAGATTCGTGGGGAAGTTCGTCATCAGACACAGAAAGTGA
This sequence comes from Lithobates sylvaticus, assembly GCA_028564925.1. Classification (NCBI taxonomy): domain Eukaryota; kingdom Metazoa; phylum Chordata; class Amphibia; order Anura; family Ranidae; genus Lithobates; species Lithobates sylvaticus. Next base: position 89,313,531 of record CM053026.1, read on the forward strand.
TTACAGCAAAGATCCTGCGACTGACCTTAGTGATGTGTGGATTTGGTGCTCTATTGACTGCAGTACGGATCACGCAGCGCCCCCAAGATTCTCATTTACTGGAGCACCTGGTATCAAAGTGGATGTTGAAGATGACAACCACTTGGTATACCTCCAACTATTTTTGACCAATGAGGTTATTGAAAAAATTGTTACCGAGACAAACCTGTACTAGGAGCAACAAGCTGCTACGCTTTAGAGGTTTTCAAGGAGCAGAAAGTGGCAACCAGTGACCAAAGAGGAAATTTGGAAATTTCTGGGCCTAATAATTCTTCAGGGAGTGGTGGGGAAACCCCTGCAGAAGTGGTATTGGGCAACCAATAAATTACTAGCCACTCCATTCTTTATAAAAAATAAAAGAAATGATACAGCGCTTAAAGAGGTGTGCCCATCAAATTTTTTTTTTTTTAAGTCAGCAGCTACAAATACTGCAGCTGCTGACTTTTAAGAATCGGACACTTACATGTCCAAGGGTCCAGCGATGCGGGGGAACAATGCCCCCCCTCGTTCCCCGCTCCGCTCGTGGCGCTGCACATCGTGATACGCCCCACAGTCATCTGGGACCTGTCACGTGTCCCAGATGACTGACTGCCGAGGGGAAGTGACGTTTCTAGCCCGGGCTGAGGAAGAGGCAGATTTTGTGGGACCACCTAGCAACAGGGAGAAATAGGTAAGTGAATTTTTTTTTTTATCCAATTTTTTTTTTTTTGTCATATCTTATGTAAATTCACATAATGTTGCCATTTTGGTGGAAACACCACTTTAACAAACATGTGTCCATATAAGTGAAAACAAATAAACAATGATATATAATATGTAACAAAAGTCCATGTGAACCGTGGAAATAATAAACAACTAAATAGGTGCTTCACATCCAAAGTGTAAAGTTGCAGGGGATATTTCACATCTAATAATCAAAGATGCAAGGCAGAAAATTGTAGAAAATCGCAGACAAGTTCAGGTGTGACAAAACACCCCCACATGTGTCCACACTCGGATCACGATGACACCCAGCTTTGCAGTCTGGGGGTCGGATTAGACTTGTAACAGTATCCACTGGGAATTGCTGGATGGCAGGAATGTCTGATGAAAATTAGGAAACAAACGATCCTTCCACATTAATTCTCAATCATGAGAGAAACAGGAACCCATAGAGGAAAGAAAGGGACCAATAGTGAAGTATGCTAGGAAAAAGGGATTTATAAAGGGATTTATAAATCCCTTTTTCCTAGCATACTTCACTATTGGTTCCTTTCTTTCCTCTATGGGTTCCTGTTTCTCTCATGATTGAGAATTAATGTGGAAGGATCGTTTGTTTCCTAATTTTCATCAGACATTCCTGCCATCCAGCAATTCCCAGTGGATACTGTTACAAGTCTAATCTGACCCCCAGACTGCAAAGCTGGGTGTCATCGTGATCCGGTGAGTGGGGACACATGTGGGGGTGTTTTGTCACACCTGAACTTGTCTGCGATTTTCTGCGATTTTCTGCCTTGCATCTTTGATTATTAGATGTGAATTATCCCCTGCAACTTTACACTTTGGATGTGAAGCACCTATTTAGTTGTTTATTATTTCCACGGTTCACATGGACTTTTGTTACATATTATATATCATTGTTTATTTGTTTTCACTTATATGGACACATGTTTGTTAAGCGCTGTATCATTTCTTTTATTATCTTCAAGTGTATAGCACTTTGTGTATAGCTGCTTCATTCACGTCTGATTTTGTTTTTCCTCAGCGCGAGTTATATATTTAGATATATATTTTTTTCACACTCCATTCTTTGGCACGGTCATGTCGGAGTACAAATTTTTCCTGTAAATGAAGTATTTGCACTTTTAAAATAATGAAGAATTTGACAAAACTACTCATCCAACACCCAAACTCAAGAAGATTTGGGAGGTATATCAAATGATTCAGAAAAATTTCCAACAGAGCTATGTGCCAGATGGGGACATCAGCATAGACGAACATCTAATGGCCTATAAGTGAAGGCTCAGCTGGATACAATATATGGCATCAAAGAGAGCACGATTTGGCATTAAATCCTTCATGCTATGTGAATCAAGCACTGGTTACATTTGGAATTCTGTCTTATACACTGGGAAAGGAACCAAATTCAACCAAAAATACAGTAATTATGGAATGGCAACATCTTCAGTTCTTTTATTGATTGAGCCATTGCTAAATCAGGGCTATTACGTAACTACAGATAATTTTTACACATCTCCTGAACTCTATGAGTTCCTTCTACAGAACAAAACAGATGCCTATGGGACCGTTAGGGGTAACATGCCACCAATCTTTAGCAATAAGAAGCTCAAGACAGGAGAAATGGTTGTCTGGAAGAAAAACAAAATGATGGCACTGCGATGACAAAAAAGATTTGTGTTTAATGAGTACAATTCATAACACCACCACTGTCATGGTACACACAAAAGGTGGGAAAGACATCATGAAACCACAAGTGGTGATAGACTACTACAACAGCACCATTGGAGGTGTTGACAGAGCCAACCAGGCAATGACATTGTATCCAGCAATGAAAAGACAACAAAAAAAGTATTACAAGAAGATCTTCAGGCATCCTCTTGAGCAATGCTTGTGGAATGCCTTCATTCTACAAAAAAAAAGAGTGACAATCCTGTGGTTCATGCTGACTTTGTTTGTAAAGTTGCCGAACTTATCTTTCTGAACCACCAAACACCAATGGCTGGAAATAGAGCTGGACGTCGTGCTGCTGGTGTTGCCAACCCGGAACACCTGACTGGTCATCACCTCATGGACCACATCCCACCAACTGAAAAAAAGTCAGCACCCACAAGGATGTGCGTGGTTTGTTGCTCAAAGCGTGAATACACTGGAAGGAAAATCCGAAAGGAAGCCAGGTTCTATTGTCCTGATTGTGACCTCGGACTTTGTGTAGTCCCACATTTCAAAATTTACCATACCCGGGATGTTTACTGAAGCAATATGACTAGTAATATTGCACTCTTGTTTGGCCCAAAAAAATGTCAGTGTTTTTGATTTGATTATATTGTTGACTATAATGTATTGAATACATTTTTTTTTATTATTATTTGTTATTATTTATAGTTATTTATTATATTATAATTTATGATTTTGTGTTTCAAACTTTATCATACCCGGGATGTCTACTAGACTCTGACATAATAATACCGCCAGGGAGGTTAAACAATGTTTCAGTCCTCAGCGCTAGGGTCTGATCGGTTCAAGCAGCCATCACCGGCGTCTGCATTGTATGGTGCAGGAATATCTAGGGGCAAGAGTAGACTTGGAGACCTTTCCAACAAAGCATTCATTGGGTTACTGGGTCTTGAGGAAGGACCACTGGCCAGAACTTGCTCAATATGCTATTAAGCTACTGGCCTGTCATGCATCCAGCGTGCTTTCTGAACGCACATTCATTGCTGCTGGAATGTTTGTAATGGATCAAAGAGTGCGCCTGTCCACAGACTCTGTTGATAGGCTCACATTCATAAAAATAAATCAGTCTTGGATCAGCAGCTATCATGCACCTGATGCTGATGTAACTGATTGCATTTTCTATGGATCTGGGATCCCTTGAAGACTGCCTATGCTGACTATCCTATTCCTCCTCAATCTTGATGATGCTAGCTTCCAATGATATTTTTGGTTTAGAACCACCCAAGGCCCAATTGTTCTGCCCCTGTTTAACAGGGACATGTAATTACAATTTCTGATCTAGTATTTTACAGCAGGGCCCATTCCTGAGCCCAACAAGAGTATCTGTGAGGGGTTACAGTGTTGTGTTACCACCACCACCACCCAAGGCCCAATTTTTCTGCCCCTGTTTAACAGGGGCATGTAATTACAGTTTTTGATATAATATTTCACAGCAGGGCCCATTCCTGCTCCCATTAAGAGTATCTGTGATGGCTAACAGTGTTCTGGCACCACCAAAACCAATGGCCCAACTTTTCTGCCCCAGTTTAACACTGGCATGTAATTACAATTTTTGATATAATATTTCACAGCAGGGCCCGTTCCTGCGGGCCAAAAAGAGTAAATGTAAGGGCTTGCAGTGTTCTGGCGCCACCAAAACCAAAGGCCAAGTTTTTCTGCAAAGTATAAAGGGCAGGCCATATAGTATATGTACTGCTGTTCAGAGTATATAGTGCCTGGGGGCCTGGGGGACCCCACGTCATTTTTTTTTAAATTTTGGTGCGGGGTTCCCCTTAATATCCATACCAGACCTGGAGGTATTTTTATCTTTATTGCTGGGATCCGACAATAGATTCCAGCCGCAAGCAGTTTTAAATAAAATGTTTTCCTTTAGAAATTTCATTTTGCTGTGGTACTGTTAAAAACATGGGAAAGATGCACTACTACTACAGGCATACTAAGGACACCCCCCAGGCATGATATATAAAGGAATATTTCATTTTTATTGTTTCACTTTAAGCATTATTAAAATCACTGCTCCCGAAAAAAAATGCAGTTTTAAAAACTTTTTTTGCATTGATACATGTCCCCTGGGGCAGGACCCGGGTTCTCAAACACTTTTTATGGCAATAACTGGCATATAAACCTTTAAAATCGGCACTTTTGATTTTTCACGTTCATGTCCCATAGACTTTAATGGTGTTCACACACATTTTTTGCCTGTTCGCATGTTCTGCTGCGAACCAGGGGGGTGTATGGCTCATCCCTAGTGCTCACCACAAATTAAGCCAAATTAGGTATATAGTGTAGTATTTATTAAAACTGATAAGGATTTTAAAACAAACAGTGTCCTGGACTTACAAGTAAGGCCCCAGAAAAAGAGTACTGACGTCATTGCCACCGCATGGTGGAGAATTTTTTCTCACTATAGTTTTTGATTAAGATCACATTTATTTTTACTTTTGTTTTTATTTGTTCACTATGTTTTCTAAATAGTATGCTATATATACCTTTTTGGCATACATTTTTGGGGAGCATTTGTTCCACATAGTTCTGTCAACCCATCTATTGTTTCCAGTGGGGAAATCTTCTTAAAGGGACCATCTCCAGGGTCATACTGCAGGAACAGATTAGGTCATTGAATTAATTTCCCTGCTTACAGTGCTTTCGGAAAGTATTCACATTGCTTCACTTTTTCCACATTTTGTTATGTTACCTCCTTATTTCAAAATAGATTAAATTCATTATTTTTCTCAAAATGCAATAAACAATATCCCATAATGACAATATGAAAGAAGTTTGTTTGAAATCTTTGCAAATTTATTAAAAATAAAAAAGGAAAAAATCACATGTACGTAAATATTCACAGGCTTTGTCATGACACTCAAAATTGAGCTCAGGTGAATTCTGTTTCCACTGATCATTCTTGAGATGTATCTATAACTTGATTGCAGTCCACCTGTGGTAAATTCAGTTGATTGGACATGAATTGGAAAGGCACATACCTGTCTATATAAGGTCCCACAGTTAAAAGTGCATGTCAGAGCACAAACCAAGCCACAAAGTCCAAGGAATTGTCTGTAGACCTCTGAGACGGGATTGTATCGAGGCACAGATCTGGGGAAGGGTACAGAAATATGTCTGCAGCATTGAAGTTCCCAATGAGCATAGGGGCCTCTATCATCTGTAAATGGAAAAAGTTTGTAACCCTCAGGACTCTTCCTAGAGCGGGCTGCCTGGCCAAACTGAGCGATTGGGGGAGAAGGGTCTTAGTCAGGGAGGTCACCAAGAGCACAATGGTCACTCTGACAGAGCTTCAGCATTTCTCTGAGGAGAGAGAAGAACCTTCCAGAAGAATAACCATCTCTGCAGCACTCCACCAATCAGGCCTGTATGGTAGAGTGGCCAGACGGAAGCCACTTCTCAGTAAAAGGCACATGACAGCCGACCTGTAGTTTGCCAAAAGGCACCTGAAGGACTCTCAGACTATGAGAAACAAAGTTCTCTGGTCTGATGAAACAAAGATTTAGCTCTTTGGCCTGAATGGCAAGGGTCATGTCTGGAGGAAATCAGGCACAGCTCATCACCTGGCCAATACCATCCCTTCAGTGAAGCATGGTGGTGGCAGCATCCTGCTGTGGGAATGTTTTTCAGCAGGAGGAACTGGGAGATTAGTCAGGATTGAGGAAAAGATGAATGCAGCAATATACAGAGACATCCTTGATGAAAACATGCTCCAGAGCTCTCTGGACCTCATACTGGGATGAAGGCTCATCTTCCAAAGGGAAAACGGTCCTAAGTACACAGCCAAGATAGCAAAGGAGTGGCAATGGGACAACTCTGTGAATGTCCTTGAGTGGCCCAGCCAGAGCCCAGACTTGAACCCAATTGAACATCTCTGGAGGGATCTGAAAATGGCTGTGCACTGACACTCCCCATCCAACCTGATGGAGCTTGGGAGGTCCTGCAAAGAAGAATGGGAGAAACTGCTCACAAATAGGTGTGCCAAGTTTGGAGTATCATACTCAAAAAGACTTGAGGCTGTAGTTGGTGCCAAAGGTGCGTCAACAAAATATTGCGCAAAACATACTTATGACATTGTTACAGAAGGATTTCTAAACTTTTGAGTGTTCCAGTTAGCACTGTTGGGGCCATAATCTGGAAGTGGGAAGAACATAATTTCACCATAAACTGGCCACGACCATTTTTAGACAAATCCGTGAAATACTGGGAGAATATAGTCTGGTCAGATGAGACCTCAATTGAACTCTACAGATGCCATAGTACACACCATGGGGGTTATTTACTAAAGGCAAATCCACTTTGCACTGCAAGTGCACTTGGAAGTAAAGTCGCTGTAGATCCAAGGGGGACATGCAAGGAAAATAAAAAACAGCATTTTGGCTTGCACATGATTGAATGACAGAAATTAGCAGAGCTTCCCCTCATTTCAGATCTACCCCTTAGATTTAGAGCGACTGTACTTCCAAGTGCACTTGTAGTGCAAAGTGGATTTGCCTTTCGTAAATAACCTACCTTGTTTGGAGATCAAAAGACACTGCACATCACCCCAAAAACACCATACCAACAGTGAAGTTTGGAGGTGGGAACATCATGACGTGGGGCTGTTTTTCAGCATACGATACTGGCAAACTTCATATCGTTGAGGAAAGGATGAATGGAAAAATGTACCAAGACATTCTTGATAAAAAATCATCTGCCATCTACCAGGATGATGAAGATAAAAAGAGGGTGGACATTTCAGCAAGACAATAAACCCAAACACAAAGCCAAGGAAACTCTCAAAGAAAGAAAATAAAGCTGGTGGAATGGCCCAGCCAATCAACTGACTTGAATCCAGTAGAAATTTATGAAAAGAACCAAAGATCAGAGTTCATAGTAGAGACCAACGGAACCTTCAAAATTTAAAAACTGTTTTGTGTGGAATAATGGGCCAAAATCATACCTGAGTAATGCATGAGACTAGTTTTTCCATATAGGAGGCGTCTTGAAGCTGTCATTACCAACAAAGGATTTTGTACGAAGTATTAAATAAAGTTCAGTTAGCGTGTTCAATACTTTTTCCCTGTGTCATCATTACATTTATTACACATAACCTAATTTCGAACATATTCGTTTTGGTTTCCTTGTATGTATAGGTTGCATGGGATGTTACGGACATGTGGTGAAAATTTCATGTTAATAGCACCTTTAAAAATATATTTACTTACAAAAATGGTGACGTCTTCAATACTTATTTTACCCACTGTAAATGCGTAGGTGGGTGGTATGCACTTCATATAGTTTTGTAACAAAGCTGGGAAATGGTATAAAATTAAACATATAGAAGTGGCCCTATAGATTTTACTGTAGCTTTAAAGCCATCCACCTTTGCCTTTCATCATTTAGTGATGGTGAGTCATGCTGTGGCTATAAAAGAAACTGATATAAAGCTTGTTTGTGAAAAAACCTAATAATCATCAAAGTGCAGCAAAGTTGAAAATGCTGGATGTGGCTCAGTTGAAATAGGCAATAACACAAAAAGCTGGATTCTACAGGAACATTTGCCATCTAAATTCACACTATTCTAAAAATAGATCTAAAACCATAATAAATTCTGTAATATTAAAACAAATAGACATTTGTGTCATTATAATTCCTTTAGCATTAATAACAGGACTCATTCATTAAAAAGTAAAGCAGCAGTATATTTTGGCTTGCTTTCTAAAATGTGGTTTCTAGGTAAACCTTAGAAAGATATCCAATTTCTGATCACTAATTTCCCATGTCTTCTCCTTAGACAATCTAATGGAAAGTCATATAGAAGCCAATCATCAGTTGAACGTTAGGTAATGTATTTCCAGATTAGAGGATGACACAGTTTCCTCAGACAACATTCTTAGAACAACATACTTAGGAGCATAACTAATATCCTGTAGGCTACGCTGTGTTGGTCTGGATCATAGAGCAAATAAATAAGTGTGAAGCCAAATAAAGAATAGCTAGATTATATTTGTGTTACTAATCATATTTAAAACTCTACTAATGACTCTGTGCTCTAGCTGTTGCAAAAAGAAGTCAACATGATTAAGTGTTTATTTATACGGTTATGTCATCATCCATATTTCCCTGTCTGATTCAATCTTTTCTCTCTTCAGCCGAGAAGTTTAAAACCGTTGACTCTTAGCACATCCAAGTCTTTAATGTTGGGAGAATGGGCACTGTTTTCACTCAAGCCATTGTGCACCTAGCAAAACAAAGGCCTCACGTGCACCGTTCTTAGGACATGCCTCATTTACCTTGGGAAGAGAGCATCATGTATGTTTAGTTTAAATTAAAAAATATATATATATAATTAAATACTCAGCTTTTCCAAATGTTAATATTGTTCTTTACATTGTGCAAAAAAGAATATGTAAAAATATTGCCAAGCAAAAAGACATCTACAGATTGCACCAAAGTGTATGTATAAGCTAACGTTTTCTAGTTTTAGATGTGTAGTGTATCGCCCCCCTGACCCCCAGCATCAGGGAGGGCCGGCATTTAACCTCAGGGTGCTGGTTCTTTGGCATAGTGGTTGTTAGGGATGAGCTTTCTGTTCGGATTGAACATGAGTTTGACTCAAACATTGGCTGGTCGCCCGTTCATCGAAAACTGAACATTATGGGCCATTCGTGCAAAATTTGAGCAGGAACGCAGTGCATTGCCGTATGATGATTGGCCAAAGCATGCACCATGACCTGCATGCTTTGGCCAATCCCAGTGCCCTCAGCTAAGAGAGCCATAATTGGCCAAAGGCAGGGTGCCTTTTGCCAATCATGGCTCAGGGGGACTTATGCCGCGTACACACGTGCGGACTTTTGCCGGCGGACTTAGTCCAGCGGACAATCCCGCGGGACTTTCCAGCTAGGTCCACTGGACTTTCCGAGCGTGTGGACTTGCCCACACACGCACGGACTTCTCCAGCGGATAATCCGCCGGCCAAAAGTCCGCGGGACTTTTGAAAATGAACGGACTTGCCCACACACGGAGCAGTCCGTTCATTTCGAACGTAACTTCAGGTTACGTAGCTAGCGTAGGCAGTAAATGCCGCCGCGCTAGCTCCGTAAGCTGGCATGGATTTAAAGGGACTCCCCACGCCGAAAAAACGGCGTGGGGGTTCCCCCCAAATCCAAGTCAGACCCTCATCCGAGCACGCAGCCTGGCAGGCCAGGAAAGGGGTGGGGACGAACGAGCGCCCCCCCCCTCCTGAGCCGTACCAGGCCGCGTGCCCTCAACATGGGGGGTGCCCTGGGGAAAGGGGGGCCGTGCGCCCCCCCACCCCAAAGCACCTTGTCCCCATGTTGATGAGGACAAGGGCCTCTTCCCGACAACCCTGGCCGTTGGTTGTCGGGGTCTGCGGGCGGGGGGCTTATCGGAATCTGGGAGCCCCCTTTAATAAGGGGGCCCCCAGATACCGGCCCCCCACCCTATGTGAATGAGTATGGGGTACGATGTACCCCTACCCATTCACCTAAGGTGTAAAATGTAAAGTACAAAAACACACACACTTTTGAAAAAATATTTTATTGCACTGCTCCGGGGGTCTTCTTCCGTCTTGGGGGTCTTCTCGCCGGACTCCTCCGCTCTCTTCTGCTCTTTTACCTAGCTCTTTCACGAACGGAGGAGTCCGGCTACCTTCTTCGTCGTCGCCGCCGTCGTCTGGGGGTCTCGATCCGCCTTCGGGGGTCTTCCGGGGGTCTCTTCTGTTCTTGCGGCGGTCGTCGTCTTCCGCGCCGCCGGCGCCGCCTTCTTCTTCTTGTCCTTCTTGTTCTTCTTCTTCTTCCGATGACCCGTCGCTGTCTCTGCCCGGAATGCCTGTGCCGCTCTGCGCTGGGACTTATATAGGGACATGGGGGACAGGGTCACATGTTCATGTCACATGGTGACCCCGCCCCCTTGCGATGTCACAGTCCCAGCATCCTCCGGGACTGTGACAACACAAGGGGGCGGGGTCACCATGTGACATGTGCATGTGATCCTGTCCCCATGCCCCTATATAAGTCCCAGCGCAGCGCGGCACAGGCATTCCGGGCAGAGAGAGCGTCGGGTCAACATCGGAAGAAGAAGAACAAGAACAAGAAGAAGAAAGAAGAAGAAGGCGCCGGCGGCGCGGAAGACGACGACCGCCGCAAGAACAGAAGAGACCCCCGGAAGACCCCCGAAGGCGGATCGAGACCCCCAGACGACGGCGGCGACGACGAAGAAGGTAGCCGGACTCCTCCGTTTGTGAAAGAGCTAGGTAAAAGAGCAGAAGAGAGCGGAGGAGTCCGGCGAGAAGACCCCCAAGACGGAAGAAGACCCCCGGAGCAGTGCAATAAAATATTTTTTCAAAAGTGTGTGTGTTTTTGTACTTTACATTTTACACCTTAGGTGAATGGGTAGGGGTACATCGTACCCCATACTCATTCACATAGGGTGGGGGGCCGGTATCTGGGGGCCCCCTTATTAAAGGGGGCTCCCAGATTCCGATAAGCCCCCGCCCGCAAACCCCGACAACCAACGGCCAGGGTTGTCGGGAAGAGGCCCTTGTCCTCATCAACATGGGGACAAGGTGCTTTGGGGTGGGGGGGCGCACGGCCCCCCTTTCCCCAGGGCACCCCCCATGTTGAGGGCACGCGGCCTGGTACGGCTCAGGAGGGGGGGGGGCGCTCATTCGTCCCCACCCCTTTCCTGGCCTGCCAGGCTGCGTGCTCGGATGAGGGTCTGACATGGATTTGGGGGGGAACCCCCACGCCGTTTTTTCGGCGTGGGGAGTCCCTTTAAATCCATGCCAGGTCACGGAGCTAGCGCGGTGGCATTCACTGCCTACGCTAGCTACGTAACCTGAAGTCACGTGCTAAATGAACGGACTTGCCGATGAGCGGCAAGTCCGTTCATTTCGAAAGTCCCGCGGACTTGCCCACTAACGGCGGGATTGTACGCCGGACTGCCAAGTCCAGCGGATAATTTTAAAACCAAACTTAAAACTTTGGCGCCAAAAAGTCCGCCGGACTTTGGCGCCAAAAAGTCCGCCGGCGCCCACACACGAGGGGATTATCCGCTGGACTTCAGTCCAGCGGATAATCCCGCGGGATTGTCCCTTCGTGTGTACGCCGCATTAGTCCACGCCCCACACTATATAAGGCTGCCGGCACGTCGGCCCCATATAGTGTGTTGTTGGCGTGGACGGAGAGAGAGTGTCATTTAGATTGAGCGGGCAGGCAGGTTATTCAGTTAGCTGCAGTGTATTTAATATATATATATATACAGACAGTCTCGTGTGTATATATATATATATATATATATATATATATATATATATATATCCACTGTATCCAGTTTAGCTATAGGCTGACTGCAGGCTGTTCCTGGTGTACTTTTTATAATATACTTCAGGCAGGCAGGTTATTCAGTTAGCTGCAGTGTATTTAATATATATATATATATATAATTATATATATATATATTTACACACAGTCTCATATATATATATATATCCACTGCATACAGTTTAGCTATATCTGACTGCAAGCCGTTCCTGGTGTACTTTTTCTAATATACTTCAGGCAGGCAGGTTATTCACTTAGCTGCAGTGTATTTAATATATATATATATACACATAGTTTCATATATATATATATATATATATATATATATATATATATATATATATATATATCCACTGTATCCAGTTTAGCTATATCTGACTGCAGGCCATTCCTGGTGTACTTTTTCTAATAAGCTTCAGGCGGTGTACACAGTACACAGTACTGTGCACCCATAGTACAGTTTCTACTACTTTTCTGGTGGTGTACACAGTACACCCAAAGTTGTTATTACACTTCTGTTGGTGTACACAGTACTGTGCACCCATAGTGCAGTTGCTACTACTTTTCTGGTGGTGTACACAATACAGTACACCAATAGTTGTTATTACACTTCTGTTGGTGTACACAGTACCGGGCACCCCTAGTGCAGTTGCTACTACTTTTCTGGTGGTGTACACAGTACACAATACATATAGTGCACCCATAGTTGCTATTAGACTTCTGGTGGTGTAGACAATACTGTTCACCCATAGTTGTTATTACACTTCTGTTAGTGTACACTTTACCCAGCACCCCTAGTGCAGTTGGGAACAGCACTTAAAAGACCCACATCAAAGAACAAGGCGAACCTCTCCTTGCTCCTCATCAGCTGGGATCTCCAACCCCACTATACCTCCAGTCCACTGAGAAACCTGCACTGAGAGGAATGAAGGTATAGAAATAGGTGTCCCAAGTACTTTCTAGCGGTACACCAACATCGGATTTTAGCAGGCAAATTTCCCTACCCTAGTTGCTAAACCGTCGAAAGAAATTCGGTCCCAGCCATCCACATGCTCAGGGTCTGAATGCTAGCTTGGCCAAATTGCTAGCACTGTAACTGCTGCCTTTTCAGCTGATAGACTCTGCCCCCTTTCGTGAATTTGTTGAATATGCAGCACCTCAGTGACAGGTTCCCAAATGCCATTTATTTTCATGGAAGGCCATTCCGGCTTTCTACCAGCAGGTGGAAGGCAATGTCTTGGCCTCGTTGGACAGGGCAATCAGCAGTAAGGTGCATATTAATGCTGACTCATGGTCCAGCAGGCATTGACAGGGATGTTACCTTTCTTTCACTGCGTACTGGGTAACTCTGCTGGCAGCTGGGAATGATGCAGGACAGGGTTCAGTATTGTTGGAGCTTGTTCCACCACCACGCCTCCAAAATGCTAGTGGTGATTCTGCCACAGTTCTCTCCTCCACCCCCTCCTCTTCTTCTTCCTCTATGGCCTGTTCCTCTGCAGATTTCTCCTCTGAACCAGCGGTGTTCCGTAGGAGTTCAAGGGGTTACGCAAGCACTCAGGCAAAAAGATGCCATGCGGTGCTTGAGTTGGTCTGCTTAGGGGACAGGAGCCACACTGGGGCAGAGATTCTGTCAGCTCTGCAGGGGCAGGCTCAGAGGTGGTTGACACCACGCCAGCTTCAGCCAGGAATGGTTGTATGCGACAATGGCACCAACCTCCTATCCACCCTCCGACAGGGACACTTGACCCATGTTCCCTGTTTGGCTCACATCCTGAATTTGGTGGCACAGCAGATCTTGAGCAGGTACCCTGGCTTACAGGATCTCCTGAGGCAGGCCAGGAAAGTCTCTGGTAATTTCCACCGGTCATATAATGCCAATGCTCGGCTGGCTGACATTCAAAGAGAATGCAGCCTGCCCAAGAATCGCCTCATTTGTGACATGCCCACCAGGTGGAACTCAATTTTGGCAATGCTGCAGCGGCTGCACACACAGCAGAGGGCCATCAATGAGTACCTGTGTGAGTATGGCACCAGGACAGGGTCAGGGGAGCTTGGCATTTTTTCACCACGCCAGTGGCTACTGATCAAGGATGCATGCGCTGTCCTGTCACCATTTGAGAAGGCCACGAGGATGGTGAGCCGTGACAGTGCATGCATCAGTGAAACTGTCCCTCTTGTCTTCCTGTTGGAGCACACGCTTCGTGGAATAATAGACAGGGCACTTGAGGCAGAACAGCGGGAGGAAGAGGACTCTCAAGGCCCCCTTTATCCAGATACTAATATTCTTGCAGGCCCGCCGATCACACAGGAAGAAGAAGAGGAGGAGGAGGATTGTGTCAGCATGGAGGTGGAGGATAACACTCAGCATCAGCAGCAGTCTTCAAGGGATCGTTTGCAGTCCCCAGAAACCCATGGAGTTGTACGTTGCTGGGAGGAGGTAGTTGAGGATCATGTGATCCTTAGTGACCCAGAGGACTCAGGATCGAATGCCTCTGCAAACTTACGCTGCATGGCCTCCCTGATCCTACAAAGCCTGTGAAAGGACTCTAGGATTCGTGGTATCAAGAAAAGGGATGATTACTGGCTGGCAACACTTCTTGATCCACGTTACAAGGGTAAGGTTGCAGAACTTATTCAGCCTTCGCAGAGGGAGCAGAGGATGAAACATCTTCGGGAGGCCTCACAGAAAGGTTTGTGCAATGCAATTCCAGAGCCTGGGAGGTTACAATTTCCTGGTGCAGGACACCGTGTTGCTGAGGTTTCGTTCAGTCACAGAAAGAGCGGTGGAGAAGGTGGCTGGCTGACCGATGCCTTCAGACAATTCTTCAGTCCTCAGCGCCCAGGTCTGATCGATTTCAGCAACCATCGCCAGTGTCTGAATTACATGGTGCAGGAATATCTAGGGGCAAGATCAGACCTTTCCACCAGAACATCCACTGGGTTGCTGGGTCTTGAGGATGGACCACTGGCCAGAGCTTGCTCAATATGCAATTGAGCTACTGGCCTATCCTGCTTCCAGCGTTCTTTCTCAACGCACATTTAGTGCTGCTGTAGGCTTTGTAACCGATCACAGAGTGCGCCTGTCCACAAACTCTGTTGATCAGCTCACATTCATAAAAATGAATCAGTCTTGGATCACCAGCTACCAAGCACCTGTTGCTGATGTTACTAATTGATTTTTCTATGGATGTAGGATCCCGGAAGACTGCATATGCTGAGTGACTATCCTATTCCTCCTCAATCTTCATGACGATTGCTTCTAGGAATATTTTCGGTTCAGGGCACCACCACCACTGCCTAAGGCCCAATTTTTCTGCCCCTGTTTAACAGGGGCGTGTAATTAAAATTGTTGATCTAATATTAAACAGCAGGGTCTGTTCCTGCACTCAACATAAGTATCTGTGAGGCTTTACAGTGTTGTGCCACCACCACGCCTAAGGCTCAATTATTATGCACCTGTTTAACAGGAGCGCGTAATTAAAATTTTTGATCTAATATTTCACATCAAGGCCTGTTCCTGCGCTCAACAGAGTTATCTGTGAGGCTTTACAGTGTTGTGCCACCACCACCACCGCCTAAGGCCCAATTTGTATGCCCCTGTTTAACAGGGGCGCGTAATTACAATTTTTGATCTAATATTTCACAGCAGGGCTTGTTCCTGTGCTCAACAAAAGTATCTGTGAGGCATTACAGTGTTGTGCCATCACCACCACCACCGCCTAAGGCCCAATTTGTATGCCCCTGTTTAACAGGGGCGTGTAATTACAATTTTTTATCTAATATTTCACAGCAGGGCCTGTTCCTGCACTCAACAAAAGTATCTTTGAGGCTTTACAGTGTTGTGCCACCACCACCACCGCCTAAGGGACAATTTTATGCCCTTGTTTAACAGGGGCGTGTAATTACAATTCTTGATATAATATTTCACAGCAGGGCCCGTTCCAGCGCCCACCAAGAGTAACTGTGAGGGCTTACAGTGTTCTGGTACCACCAACACCTAAGGCCCAATTTTCCACAGAGTGTATAGGGCAGGCCGTATAGTATATACAGGTGGTCCCCTATTTCCAAACATCCGACTTACAAACGACTCCTATTTAGAAACGGAGGGAGACAACAGGAAGTGAAAGGGAATCTACCCCTAGGAAGGAAAATTCTCTCCTGTAAGAGTTAATATGGGAAAATGTGTCTCCACTGATGCTTTATCACCAATCCTTGTTTCCCTAATAACCCAAAATGTTAAAAAATCCAATTGTCATTGGGGCAGTAAGTGAGGTGACATCTTCTGGACAGGGGCACAGACAGCAAAACAAATGTTACAGGGGTGATAATAACCCTTCCCTATGTTATCCAAAAAGCTTAAAAATGTATTTTTTGACTGGAGCTACACTTACAAAATGTACATGTTCCAAATTACAAACAGATTCAACTTAAGAACAAACTTACAGTCCCAATCTTGTTTGTAACCCGGGGACCGCCTGTATACTGCTGCTGTTCAGAGTATATAGGGCCTGGGGGCCCCACGCCTTTTTTTTTTATTTGGGTGCAGGGTTCCCCTAATATCCATACCAAACCCAAAGGGCCTGGTAATGGGCTGGGGGGGGGGGCAACATTACATTACATCCGGAGGCAGTTTAAAATGACTTTAATTCCTTTAGAAATGTCATTTTGTGAAGTGACTGTTCTAAACACGGGAAAAATGCGTCACTTTACAGGCATACTATAGTCAACCCCCAGGCACAATATTTAAAGGAATATTTCACTTTTATTGTTTTACTTTAAGCATTATTAAAATCACTGCTCCCAAAAAAAACGGCTGTTTTTAAAACTTTTTTTTTGCATTGATACATGTCCCCTGGGTCAGGACCCGGGTCCCCAAACACTTTTTTATGACAATAACTTGCATATTAGCTTTAAAATTAGCACTTTAGGTTTTTCACATTCGAGTCCCATAGACTTTAACGGTGCTCGCGTGTTCACACATATTTTTACCTGTTCGCATGTTCTGCCGCAAACCGAACCGGGGGGGGTGTTCGTTCATCCCTAGTGGTTGTAGACGGTTGCAGAAAAGATGGGCGGCACTCACTTTTAGGATGAACAAAAATGAGTCCACCCAGTTCAACCAGTGTAGGTGTACGCGTGTCAGTGTCTATAATGATTTCCATATCCCTGTATGCTGTGTTCTTTAAGATGCACATCCACGAGTCTTTTAAAAATATCCATACTCCCCACTGCCACCACCAATTGTGGGAGAGAACCTTATTGCCCTGTGCAGTTTAGGGTTAAACTGCTTCTCCTCCAATCTAATTTTTCATTTTAGGGATCTCATTGTATTTTTCCTTCTATCACTAATGTACCTAAAAATGTTTTATCTCCTTTTGTAATAGATTTAGCATCTCCCTCCTCTTTCTGTGCTTTGACAGCACTAATAATGTATTTGGCTCCCTTTACTTACCTCTTTGTTTTTTTTTTTCCTTCCTTTTGTTCTTACTAACATGCTTTGCATATAATCTAGGATGGTAGTGTTTAATAGTGCCCACTGATTACTTACTCCTATCATTTTACTCCAACCTTTCAATTCATTTTTTTAAAGAAATGCCCCCATTTCAGCAAAATTTGTCCTTTTGAAATCTAAAAATGTTGTTTTTGTATATGATTTTTCAGTTCTTGTTTAAAATCAAACCAAAGGCATTGATGATGATCACTACTAGAACCAAAATTTCCAAACTTCACCACCTTTTCACATACTAACACTGGTCACAAGGGTCGGTCAGCTTATTATAATGGCTCAAAACTAGTTCATTCCAAAATAACTTGGCTCAGTTGAAGGTGAAGGGGTTGGGGGACTTAAGGACTATATTAATAAGGTGCATATCCACATTTTATGCCATTGTTAAATTTAGGTTATCCCTATACAAAAAAAAAAACTTTAATTTATCATCTGCACAAGACAAAATCAATTTTCTATGCTTTTTCTGCTTTTCAAACCTTCCACTAGATAATTGCACTCATGTTTGTAGCTCTCTATAGACATTATAACACACTCATAAATCATCTTATTCCTAAAACTCTACTGTAAAGTCGTGTTTATATGAAATTTATAATTTCCATAAATAAAATATTTTATATAGCATTCTTCTATTGTTTAATTAAAGTGAGCCTGTCAGCATTTGTAAAGTTTAAATACTGACATCGTTGAATTGTTCTTTTGAGTCAAAAAAGTCTCTTTAGGGCACCCTAAATCTTTTTCAAAGAAAAAAAAACTGATATAAAAAAAGGCAGAGTGGAGATACCTTTATGTATAAAGAGCCTTTTTACTGCCATAGTGGCTGTCTCCTTGATCACATGATAAGGAACCACAAAGACTGGCTCCTGACCATTGCTATAGGGCCAAAAGTCACACCATGTTCACAAGCCTTTGAAGCCAACTTGGAAATCAACACACAGAGAGCAATGATGCCAATGCACACTATATTACCAAAAGAATTGGGACGACTGCCTTTACATGCACAAGAACTTTAATGGCATTCCAGTCTTAGTCCGTAGGGTTCAATATTAAGTTGACCCAACCTTTGCAGCTATAACAGCTTCAACTCTTCTGAGAAGGCTGTCCACAAGGTTTAGGAGTGTGTCTGTGGGAATGTCTGACTATTCTTCCACAAGCGTATTTGTGAGGTCAGGCACTGATGTGGGCGAAAAGGCCTGGCTCGCAGTTTTCGCTCTAACTCATCCCAAAGGTGTTCTATTGGGTTGAGGTCAGGCTCGGTGCAGGCCAGTCAAGTTCCTTCACCCCAAACTCACTCATCCATGTCGTTGTGCACTGGTCCAAATCATTTGGTGGAGAGGGATTATGGTGTGCGGTTGTTTTTCAGGGGTTGGGCTTGGCCCCTTAGTTCAAGTGGCGGGAACTATTAAGGCATCAGCATACCAAGACATTTTGGACAATTTCATGCTCCCAACTTTGGGGATGGCCCCTTCCTGCTCCAACATGACTGTGCAACGGTGCACAAACAAGGTCCATAAAATGTTGTGGACAGCCATCACAGATTTGAAGCTGTTATAGCTGCAGATGGTGGGCCAACTTGATATTGAACACTACGGGCTAAGACTGGGATGCCATTAAAGGTCATGTGCATGTAATGGCAGGTGTCTTAATACTTTTGGTAATATGGTGTATATCCCCTCTGAGATGTTGATTTCTCCTTACCTAGTGTGGACAGTCTTGTACTGGTTAAAATTTACTCTCAAACTGGATCTAGTACTTTCCACTTGTACATGCTCAAATATTTTTAACACCTCCATTGGCAGTTTGTATAATTTCATCTAGGAACGTTATCATCTTGGCGGATTGCAGGGTGTAGCTTTTGATCAATTCAGTACATTGTGATGTCACATATGGAAACTGGCCATTCAGCACTATCAAATGGAGAAATGTCTATAGCCTCAATATTGTTTTTTCCTTGTTTGAGGGAACTAACTTAGTCACTAATTCCGATTTATATTTTAATCTGGTTATAATTAGGAAAAAAGTTATTGGAACAGCTCAAACAACAGATGTCGAAGAATGACATGAGGATGAGCAATTTAGCTCATGTACATTACAGATCGTGTAGTGCTGTGTGTCCTGACCACAAATGCAATCCTAAACTGAACTGGGAAAATGTGTGGACAGAGGACACAGTAGATCAAATGAATGACAGGGAAGCTTTTGACATACAATAAATCCTATCGGTATAAAAAATTCCAGTATTATTGCTTTTTGTTTACTGTTCTAATTAGTAGTAGTAAAATTAAAACCAAATCAAGAATTCATTAACCACTTGCTTACTGGGCACTTAAACCCCCTCCTGCCCAGACTAATTTTCAGCTTTCGGCGCTGACGCATTTTGAATGACAATTGCGCGATCATACAACACTGTACCCAAATGAAATTTGTATCATTTTTTCCCCACAAATAGAGCTTTCTTTTGGTGGTATTTAATCACAGCTGGGGTTTTTATTTTTTGCTAAACAAACAAAAAAAGATGGAAAAAAAAATCATGTTTAATAGTTTGTTATAAAATTTTGCAAACAGGTAATTTTTCTGCTTCATTGATATGCGCTGATGAGGCGGCACTGGTGGGCACTGATAGGCTGCACTGGTGGGCACAGATAAGGTGGCACTGATGGGGACAGATAAGTCGGTACTGATGGGCACAGATAAGATGGCACTGATGGGCACGGATGGGTGGCACGGATGGGTGGCACTGATAGATGGCACTGATGGGCACTGATAGATGGCACTGATAGATGGCACTGATAAATGGCACTGATAGGTGGCACTGATAGATGGCACTGATGGGCACTGGTAGGGGACACTGATAGGCACTGGTAGGTGACACTGATGAGCACTAGTAGGTGACACTGATGTGCAGCACTGTAAAGGCACATTGTGGGCTCTGGCACTGTGGGCACTGACAGGTGAAGCTGGTGGGCACTGACAGGTGGAGCTGGTGGGCACTGGTAGGCGGCACTTGTATAGGGCACAGGTGGGCATCATGGACCTGGGGCACATTGCAGTGATCGGGACCAATGTCCCCCTCACTGTCGCCGGTGATCGGCCTTTTTTTTTTCTCCTCGCGCTGTTAGCACGAGGAGGAATAAAAGCTGATTACCGGCTCTGTTGATATCACATGATCAGCTGTCATTGGCTGACAGCTGATCACGTGGTAAGGGGTCGGGATCGACCCCTTACTCGGATCTGTGATCCAGTGAGTCTCACAGACTCGCTGATCACAGAGCGCGCCGCGCACATCCTTCAGGGGGCGCGCAGGCCGCTCGTGAACGGGACGACGTCAAAGATGTCGTCCCGGCAAGTTAGACCTGCGCTGTAGCCGTCATTCAGCTATAGCGCAGATCTCAGGTGGTTAAAATTACCTGTTTAATTTATTCATAAACCATCTGGAGGATGGGATAAGTAGGTCAATCGCAGTATTTACAGACGATACAAAGTTAACAGGGCAATAACTTCTACGCAGGATGTGGAAACTTTACAAGAAGACCTAAACAAATTAATGGGGTGGGCTAATATATGGCAAATACGGGTTTAATGTTGGAAAATGTAAGGTAATGCATTTGGGTGCCAAAAATATGAATGCAAGTTACTCATTAGTAGGGATGAGCTTGATGTTTGGGTTGAACATAAGTTCGACTCAATCATCGGGTGTTCGCGGGTTCGCCGAAGAGCAAACATTATGGGGCGCTTACGACAAATTCAAGCACAGCAGAACGCCCCATAATGCACTGCGATATTGCAGTGCATTGCTTTTATGATGATTGTCCAAAGCATGCAACTGACCTGACCTGCAAAAAAAGAGACATAATTGGCCAAAGGCAGGGTGCCTTTCGCCAATCATGGCTCAGAGAGACTAAGTCCATGCCCTACACTATATAAGGCTGCTTACACGGCGGCCGCGTGTAGTGTTGTTGGTATGGACAGAGAGATAGCTTGATTTAAATCAAGCAGACATGTTATTCCGTTAGTGGCAGTTTATTTGATATATATATATATATATATATATATATATATATATATATATATATATATATATATATATATATATATATATATATATATATATATATACAGTCAGTCTATATATATATATATATATATATATATATATATATATATACTCTGCATTTAGCATAGACTATATATTCAGTGTTTACTCTGCATCCAGTGTAGCATATATCTACAGTGCATTCCATGGTGTACTGTTTCTAATACACTTTAGGCAGTGTATTATATATATATATATATATGTTGTAGATTGATAAGTTGCGCTCATATATAACGTGTGATCACAAAATCACAAAAAATGTATAAATAAATGAAATAAGGTGCAAGTGAAATACAAATATAAATCTATATGTAAAGACTCTGCATAAAGATAAATTAAAAACAATTGAGTCCGCACAAAAAAAATATTCCACAGTGTGAATGGGAGTGATTCCATTGGGGTGATGTACTCCAAATCACTTCTACTGTCACCAGGGAGATGGGGGTATCTTGAATAGAAAGAACCCACTCAGTATCTGGGGACTCTTACCGGAACTGGTGGACCCTCTAAAGGGCAAGGTCGTATACACCAGCTGACGTAGCCCTCTATAGGTCCTCCTTGTCCCTTGAGCTCTCCGGCAGTGGCTGGAAGTCCTCCACAGTATCCAACTTGAAAATAAGAAGTCATGTCTAAAGGGCGCACTGTGACATAAGTCACCAGCGCGGAAAGATAAAAAGACTCCAATAGTGTAGTAACATTTAAAAAATGGGTAGCCTTTTTTTGCTAAAAAACTAACGGGTACAACCGCAATGATCTTAAAAAGACACCCATACTACTGGGGTCACGTGGGTCGTAATGACATCAGCATGTATCTCCGCCCGACATGTTTCGTCATACGTGACATGTTCCTGGGGCACGTCACGTATGACGTCAGTGCAGTGCAAACTTTCCCTTAATAAATTCCAATGTTTCTTAATTATGTTAAACACAGTATGTGAAAACGGATGAAATTGTGTAACAAAAGGTATCCTTTTAGTGTGTTTTTTATTTGGATTAGTTTTATGTAAATAAGGATACCTTTTGTTACACAATTTCATCCGTTTTCACATACTGTGTTTACCATAATTAAGAAACATTGGAATTTATTGAGGGAAAGTTATCCCACTATAGAAGAATTTTGGAATTTACCATTAACCTCTTAAAGAAAGGGGAGAACTTTGAGGGATCGATTGGTAAGATTCAATCAATTTTATCCTCTTATTCCCAGGATAACTTTTCTGGGACCAAAAAACCTGGGAACATTTCATTGTCTAGCATGTATCCAATGTAATTCTATGATAAAAGGAAAAAGTATATCACACCCACATAAAGGCTTTGATATTCCTATCAAGGGCCACTATACCTGCCAATCATCATTTATGCCATAAAATGTCCATGTGGATTATTATATATTGGAGAAACAACCCAAAAGGTTAAAGATCGTATAGCCAGACATAAATATTCAATTAGAGATAAATTAATACAGTTACCACTAGCTAGACACTTTATAGAGAAGGGGCATACAATTTCCCAGTTAAAATCCATGGTGCTGGAAGGCATTAATAAAAACAGGAGAGGGGGTGATCGTGAACTAATTTTAAGAAAACGTGATGCTCATTGGATAGATTTTCTTAATACTACAGATTTGGATCTTTATCTATTTCTATGATTTATAATACATTATTTATAAAATAATTTTATGGTATCCTTCTGAATATTTGGATTATGATGTTTTTTTTTACATTTGTATATATATTTTTTCTACAGAATGACAATGTGATGTTTCCTGAGTGAATAGGGAGATGAGTCTCTATATGGTTAACCATTTTTATATCAGCAGTGTGGAATAATTAATGAACAAAGGAATATAATTGTACTAATGAGCAATTAACCATAGATTGTTTCCATATGTGATTTTTTGGGGGAAAATTTTAAATTGCAATGTCTGTGATCAAAATGTTAGATGTGTTCCGATCTGAGGAAGGGCGTGAGCATGTTAGCCCGAAATGGAAATCTTTTTGAACACTTTCTGAGATGCAACTTTACAAATCTTTGAACGAATACGTTTTTAAGTGCAGCAATCCTTTGGACTTTTTTGCTTATACTGTTTTTTTTTTATTGACTTTTTCCCCAGGTGAATGGGTAGGGGTACGATGTACCCCACACTCGTTCACATAGGGTGGGGGGCCAGGATCTGGGGGCCCCCTTATTAAAGGGGGCTCCCGGATTCCAATATTTGGAAGGAAAATACTGCACTGTAACTGTAAATTAATGTATGGAAGAAGCAGCTAATATTGCCGAAAGACTATCGGTAAGGGAAAATTGCAGAAGTTAAAAAAATGTAGCACTAAAGTGCTGATGTGCTTATATAGTCCTATGAATACCTAAAATGGCGCTGTTATTTATGAATAAAATTCAAACCAATTCATTCAATGTATATATATGATTGCTCATACATGCATACACAGGAAAAATAATAAACAAGGCTTATAGGTAGGACTATAAGATAGATAATACTTAAACCATAAGTTTACTGTGGATAATCCTGTTACGGATGTGAAGTGGATCAAAAAATGGTGGATCAAAAAATAGTGACTGATTCTGTTAATCGATCTTATAAAAGTGTTAAAAGCAAAAACTAAGTGAACTAGTGCTTATGGATAACAGGAAAAAAGAATGCAGACATGTGCAAAGACAAAATTTTTTTTTTTTTTTAATATAATTTTAGTTATATAATTAAAAGTCTTTGAGTGTGATAAAGTCCATTAAAATGGTGAACAGATTCTGGTGATCGTCCAGCAATGCTGGTAGGTGTGTTCGGTGAGACAGTGACAATCTGATGGCTTCAACGCCAAATTTGGAGATTCATACCAAACACAGTGCCTGGTATTGGCGGGGATCCAAGTCGGATCCCCGCACCAGTGTGCCAGCGCGAGAACCAGCATGACAGGGATCTTGCTGGTTCGAGAACCCTGTAGCCGAGAACCAGCACAATGGGATCGCACTGGAAACACAATATCGGCGGCACCTAATGTACAACGACCCACCATGCAGTCCATTAACAACATCACTTGAAAGACAAAGAAAAAGGAAAAAAAACTCTCCTTGCTCCTCATCTGGGATCTCCAAGCCTAGAACTTGCTCAATATGCAATTGAGCTACTGGCCTGTCCTGCATCCAGCCTGCTTTCTGATCACACATTCGGTGCTGCTGGTGGGTTTGTAACGGATCAAAGAGTGTGCCTGTCCACAGACTCCGTTGATAGGCTCACATTCATAAAAAATTAATCAGTCTTGGATCAGCAGCTATCAAGCACCTGATGCTGCTGTAAATGATTTAATTTTCTATGGATGTGGGATCCCTTGAAGACTGCCTATGCTGACTATCATATTCCTCCTCAATTTTGATGATGCTAGCTTCTAACAATATTATTGGTTTAGGGCGCCGCCACCACCACCTAAGGCCCAATTTTTCTGCCCCTTTTTAACAGGGGCATGTAATTACAATTTTTGATCCAATATTTCACAGCAGGGCCCGTTCCTGTCCCCACCAAGAGTAACTGTGAGGGGTTACAGTGTTGTGGCACCACCACCACCAAAGGCCCAGTTTTTCTGCCCCTGTTTAACAGGGGCATGTAATTACAATTTTTGATATAATATTTCACAGCAGGGCCCGTTCCTGCACCCATCAAGAGTATCTGTGAGGGGTTACAGTGTTGTTGCACCACCACCACCCAAGGCCCAATTTTCTGCAAAGTATATAGGGCAGGCTGTATAGTATATATACTGCTGTTCAGAGTATATAGTGCCTGGGGGACCCCCACGCCATTTTTTTATTTAAATGTGGGTGCAGGTTGCCCTTAACCACTTAAGCCCTGGACCAATTTGCAGCCAAAGGACCAGGACCCTTTTTGCGATTCGGCACTGCGTTGCTTTAACTGAGAATTGCACGGTCATGCGTCGTGGCTCCCAAACAAAATTGGTGTCCTTTTTTTCCCACAAATAGAGCTTTCTTTTAGTGGTATTTGATCACCTCTGCGGTTTTTATTTTTTGCGCTATAAACAAAAATTTTGCTATAATAAATATACCCCAAAAATATCTAAAAAAAAAATTTTCTCCTCAGTTTAGGCCGATACCTATTCTTCTACATATTTTTGGTAAAAAAAATCTCAATTAGCGATTATTGATTGGTTTGCGCAAAAGTTATAGCGTTTACAAAATAGGGGATAGTTTTATAGCATTTTTATTAATATTTTTTTTTTTTTACTAGTAATGGCGGCGATCAGCAATTTTTATTGTGACTGCGACATTATGGCGGACACATCGGACATTTTTGACACACTTTTGGGACCATTTATAGCAATCAGTGCTATTTAAATGCACTGATACCTGTGTAAATGACACTGGCAGTGAAGGCGTTAACCACTAGGGGGCGGAGAGGGGTTAAGTGAGCACTGTGTGTGACCCACAGCTGGGCTCTTAAAGGACAACGTACCTGTACGTTGATGTGCCCAGCCATGCCATTCTGCCGATGTATATGTGCAGGAGGCGGTCCTTAAGCGGTTAATATCCATACCAGACCCAAAGGGCCATGCCGTTTTTTTCAACCTCAGCTATGGGGAAAGACTACAAGCATTGAACCTATTCTCTCTGGAGAAGAGACGCTTGAGAGGGGATATGATATCAATGTACAAATACTGCACTGGTGACACTAGCATAGGACAGAACTTTTCAGTGAAAGGTAATTTAAAAAGACACGTGGCCATTCACTAAAGTTAGAAGAGAATCGGTTTGGCATGTGACATCACTGATCGTCTCTCCCTATGACAGGGAACAGACGATCAGTGTCAGTCTCCCTAGGAAGCATGGGGAGAGGTTTGTTTACACATACCTCTCCCCGTTCTTCAGCTCTGTGACCCGATCGCGGGACACCAGTGGTGATTGGGTCCGCGGGTCCCGCGGTCACGGTCACTGAGCTCAGGACCGGGTCGCGAGCGTGCATTTTGGCCTTCACTTACCTCCCCAGCATGCTCTTCTGGCCCAATATACACCTATGGCCTAGTCACTTAAGCAATGTATTTTGTCTGCTCCATAGTATTGGTTTCCCCCAAACACCCCCTAAAATATACACAAATGTTTTCTGTGTGTTTTACTTCATGCAGAGTCCCCTTTTTTTATTTTTTTTGGTGTGCCAAACTCATTAGGAACCCCCCTCTCCCCTAACTGCTCGGTCAGATGATACCAATTCTCTATCTGCTGGCTTTGCAAACCCCCTCCCCACAAAAAAAAAAAAAGGAAATCTGGATTAAAAAAAAAAAACACTATAAATGACAAATCAAAAAATAAATAAATAAACCTTCTTAAGATCTGACGAATAAAAAACATCTAGCCAAGAAATAAGGAAAAAGAATAAAGAAAGAAGTTTGGGAGAAGTTAGTGTGAATATTAGCAGCTAAAAAACGTCATTCTTCTTGCATTGTAAAGAAAAAGAGAATGCGCTGCATTAAAGACATTTTAACATTGCAGCGTGATGAATGTGCTGTGTCGATTAGGAACGGTAGTTTTACCTGACCGAGCTCTTCCGTCACAGAATTTCTTCTGAGCATGCGTGGCACTTTGTCCGTCGGACTAGGCTACACACGATCGGAATTTGCGTGATCGGACTTTGTTGTCGGAAAATTTGAGAGCAGGAGATAAAACGTTTTCCGTCGGAAATTCCGACAGAAAAAGTCCAATGGAGCCCACACACGGTCGGAATTTCCGACAACATTGTCCAATAGGACATTTTCCGTCGGAAAATCCGACCGTGTGTAAGGGGCATAAAGCCCCATACACACGGTCGGACAATCCGCGGACCAGGTCGGTCGGATCCTGTCCGTCATACTTTGTTTGATGTTGGTTTTGCGTACACACGGTCGGACAAAGTTGTCGGAAAATCCGATCATTCTGAACGTGGTGACGTTTGTTGCCTACGACGGGACTACGTAGAGGCTAGTAGCCAATAGCTTTGGTCTTGTAATGTGATCTGAGCATGCGTAGCACTTTGTCCGGTCGGACAACCGTACACACGATCGGATTTGGTGTGATCGGACCGTGTTGTCGGCAAATCTTTCCAGCAGGAGATAAGACTTTGTCCGTCAGACAATCCGACGTACACTGTCCGATGGTGCATATACACGGTCTGATTTTTCAACAACATTGTCCGATCGGACAGAATCCATGAAAAAGTCCGACCGTGTGTATGGGGCTTTAGAGTGGCAAGGATGTGGAAATTCTCTTCCACAGGCAGTGGTATCAGCCTTGATAATTTAAAAAAACTATTAGACGGGCACCTTAACAACCACAAAATACATGGGTATAAAATGTACTATTGATGTAACTCACACAAACACACACACACACACACAAGTTTAACTGGATGGATTTGTGTCTTTTTTCAACCTCACCAACTATGTAACGTGTAGGGCGGGAGCGTGGGATGGAAGAGGAGGAGTGCTGCTTTTGTGAGCTGTGGTGAGCATCCACTTCCATGCACAAGTGAGTGAGCAGAGGCTCAGGTTGATAATATTGCTGCACTATGTGATCCTACTCTGAAGTGTTTGGTTTTCTTTCTTTTTTTGGGGGGGGGGGGGGGGTGGTGGTGTTTAATTAATCTACACTGGTATTTGTAATATGCAGCATGGAGGGGGTTAATGTATTGCCATTGGTCACTGATGCATTAGTGACCAGTAGCAATTAATTAACCCCTTTGTGCTGCATTAGTGGCACCAGTGTTAATTCCATAAAGTGGTTAATTAACACTGACAGTGGTGCCACTAATGCATCAGTGACCAATGGCAATACATTAACCCCCTCCATGCTGCATATTACAGTTAAAGTGGTTGTAATAGGCTGCACTGGTGAGGCTGAGCTGATGGGCACTGATGAGCCTGAGCTAATGGGCACTGGTGAGGCTGATCTGATGGGCACTGGTGAGGCTGCATTGATGGGCACTGGTGAGGCTGCACCGATGGACACTGGTGAGACTGCACTGATGGACACTGGTGAGGCTGCACTGGTGAGGCTGCATAAATGGGCACTGGTGAGGCTGCACTGATGGGCACTGGTGAGGCTGCACTGATGGGCACTGATCAGACTGCATTGATGGACACTGATGAGGCTGCATTGGTGGGCACTGATCAGGCAGCATTGATGGACACTGGTGAGATTGCATTGCATGGACACTGATGAGGCTGCATTGCATGGGCACTGCTGAGCCTGCATTGATGGACACTGATCAGGCTGCATTGATGGGCACTAATCAGGCTGCACTAATCGGCGCTGATTAGGCTGAGCTGATGGGCACTGGTGAGGCTGCATTGATGGGCCCTGATCAGGCTGCATTGATGGGCCCTGATCAGGCTGCATTGATGGGCACTGATCAGGCTGCATTGATGGACACTGATCAGGCTGCATTGATGGGCACTGATCAGGCTGTATTGATGAACACTGGAAGGGCTGCATTGATGGGCACTGATGAGGCTGAGCTGATGGGCACTATTGAGGCTGAGCTGATGGGACCTGGTGATGCTGCATTGATGGGCACTGTTGAGGCTGCATTGATGGGCACTAGTAAAGCTGCATTGATGGGCACTGATCAGGCTGCATTGATGGACACTGGTGAGGCTGCATTGGTGGACACTGGTGAGGCTGCATTGATAGGCTCTGATGAGGCTGAGCTGATGGGCACTGGTGAGGCTGCATTGATGGGCACTGGTGAGTCTGCACTGATGGGCACTGATCAAGCTGCATTGATGGTCACTGATCAGGCTACTACTTTTGTTAGACCTCCTTTGTTGCTATTAACATTAAATTATGTTACCACATTGCATCATATTTGTCTTGCTCCATAACATCAATATCCTTTATAAAACCAGGTAGGCATGGATGGTGAGCTGATTCAGTGGTTCAATGGGCCACTTGACTGGTCTTACCCCCAGGCCTAAGGCTGTAAGCCCTCCCCTGGCCCGAAGATATTTGGAAAAGGGAGGCCCAGTAGGTAATGTATGGGATTCAAGAGAATGGAAGTATTCAATAGGTTTTGCAAAAGGGTTTGTATTGGGAGTGACACTGGAAGCGTCTCAAATAAATATAGTAGTTTGGGGAGTATTGACATTTTGAGAACATTAATTCTCTCAAGGAGAGAAAGAGGGAGGGTGGTCCAGTGGCTTAATAAACAATTGATTTCCAGAAAAAAGGGAGGGAAATTATCCTTATATAGGGTGGAGTATGAAGAGGTGAGATGGACACCTAGATATTTGAGTGTGGGAGCACCAATAATAGTTACAATTATTTTAACGAGAGGTAAGTTGAGTCTATGGAATACTAATGGGAAGGGCTTCTGTTTTGTAAGGGTTAATTTTAAACCCTGATATAGAGCTAAAGGAAGCTAAAATATTATGCAAAGACGGGAGGGAAAAGTGAGGATGAGTAATGCCGCGTACACACGAAGGGATTATCCCACGGGATTGTCCGCTGGACTAAGTCCACCGGATAATCCCCTCGTGTGTGGGCCTCCGACACTAAAGTTTTAAGTTTTGTTTTAAAATTATGGCAGTCCGGCGGACAATACGGCCGTCTGTAGTATGGTCCGGCGGACCAAAAAGGACGCATGCTCAGTAGCAAGTATTTTTCTAGTATTTTTCTTTTTCTAGTCCCGTCGTACGTGCTGTACGTCATCGCGTGAACCGTCGGACTTTTAGCGTGATCGTGTGTGGTCAAGTCCGTTCGCTTTTTAGTCCGCCGAAGCCAGCTGGAAAGTCCGGCGGATTGTCCTCCGGACTAGGTCCGGCGGGAAAAGTCCCTTCGTGTGTATGCGGCATTAGTGTCAATAAGATGTCATCAGCAAAGAGGGATCTTTTATATTCCCGGTGTCGCAACAACACCCCTCGAATGTTGAGGTGAGACCTGATGGCAGCGGCAAGGGGTTCCAAGCTGAGAATAAAAATCAAGGGTGACAGAGGATAGCCATGCCTGGTGCTATTGCTCAAAGGGAATGATTGCAACAAATGAGAAGACAATTGTGTTGGGTAGGTTTCGAATACAGTACCTGTAGGGCTTGGATAAAAAGGCCTGATAACCCATATTGAGACAGAACTGCAAACATAAAGGGCTAACTTAGGCGATCAAAAGTTTTTTGAGCATCTAAGCTTAAAGTGGGTGTAAACCCGATTCATGAAAATTTGAGCTGTTATCAGCCTGATAACGTTTGACAAGCTCTCTGAGATGGGAGCCTGAAGTTTGTGTCGGGGGAGGTTACTATAAATAGACTAGCAGACTGCTAAACTATTCACAGGCAAGCTCTGCATGTGTGTGGAGGGGGTGTGTGCCTTTCCTCCAATCAGCTTTTTCACAGTGTCTAGCAATAATCCCCTCCTACAGGTGAACCAAGAAGAGAAAACTCTAACAGGACATGCACTTTCTAAACAGTATATCAAGGTGAAGACAGCAGGTATGCATGTAAAACTTATGTAGGGAGATTTGTTTCATCTCTGTGTATCAACTGAGGCCAATCACTTCACTGGGTATATGGAGGGTTTACATCCACTTTAATACTATGGCTGGGTCTTTAGTTTTAGTCAGGAGGTCTATAAGGTCTATAGCGCGTCTCGTCACCAGCGTTTCTAGTTGGGACAAAACCTACCTGATCTATGTGGATCAATGATGGTAGCAGAAATGACAACCTATTAGCTAAAATCTTTGTAAATATTTTGTAATCCAAACTTAACAATGAAATAGGACTATAGCTGTCGGGTACAGACAGGTCTTTGCCCGGTTTTGGAATGACAGTTATAAATGCATGTAGAAATTGGGAGTGAAGGATAACACCTTTCATCAGTGAGGAAAAGTGTTTTTCCCTAATGCAGAGCCAAAATTTGAACAAAAGTCTTGTAATAGGAATAAGGGAGGCCATCAGGCCCAGGGGATTTGTGTGATGGTAAATGTTGCAGGTTAAGCTTGGAACAGTGAGCTGAGGAAATCTTAGGTAGTTGTAAAGAGGCTATAAAGGTATCAAATTTCTCAGGCGTAAATTGGGAGTGTGGGTCTGAACTCAGGCAATTATAAAGTCCCTGGTAGAAATCACCAAAAACCTTAGACATAGTTTGAGGACAGTAAGTAGGGGTACCATTCGACTGCATTAAAAAGTCAGGTATAGATAAAAATGGGTTTGGTTTAAGCCTACGGACTAGCATCTTATGTGGTTTGTTAGCATATTCATAAAACTTCTGTCTAGCCCATAACAATGATTTAGAGATCCTGCTCATGTCTAACTGAATATGGTTACGTACAGAGACCACAGCATGCAGACGATTCGCCGTGGGGGAAAGGAGTAGACGTATCTTCGCTGTGCGTAGTTTAGAGTTAAGCTTAGCTCTTTGAAAGGTAGTTTCACATTTCAGGCGAGAGCCAGAAGGCACACATTTACCTTGATACACTGACTCTATATTACATCTTTTGTGCTAACTATCCCCTCCTATCTACATGATACTTTGCATTTTTGGAAAATACTCAATGACATGCAAATCCCAGCCTGTGCATTTTTGGTTACCATTGAGGTCGAGGCACTGTATTGTAGCATCCCACACAAACAAGGGATTGAGATAGTCAACTCCTTCCTCACCCAGAAGGATTGGCGAGAGGGCTAATTTCATCAATTTGTAGCAGATTTACTGCTTTTCATTTTGTCCAACAGTGCCTTCTGTTTTGCCGGCTCCCACTACCTCCAGGTGCAGGGTGTCACTATGGGCACATATTGTGCCCCAGCGTACGCCAACCTGTACCTGGGGGGGTGGAAAATATAAATTTTCTTGGACTATGGTATCGCAATGTACTTGTGCCATGTTCTTTCATGGCACAGGTACATCGACGACATCTTCATCGCCTGGGATGATAGTTCAGAATTATTGTTGGAGTTTCTTACTAAATTAAATTCCAATGATTGGAACTTACAATTTACTATGACTTATGACTGTAACAAAATTCCCTTTCTTGACATAATGGTTTACAAAAATGAGAATGGCTATTTGTCCAGTGGATTATATCGAAAGCCTACATCAGGCAACACTATTTTGCATGCCACTAGTGCTCATCCTGCCCCCCTAGTATGTTCAATACCCTATGGACAGTACCTTCAGTTGAAACGTAATTGCAGCACAGATGAAGCCTTTGAGATCAAGGCAGGCTTGTTGGGGGATCGACTCAGAGTCAGAGGATATAGTAAAAAATGTCTAGCTAAAGCATTTAATCGAGCAAGAGGTAAGACTAGAGACTCATTATTGTTTCATCAGGAGCCAGCTAATATTTGCTCCATATGTGGCCCTGTCTCCACCCTCCTGCCCAACATTCTTTTATTGAAAATGTTTGGACCAACAACGACTGGATGCAGCTGCTGTTTGGGTATTCCGAAGGCCATCCCCAGTGGCTGTCAGAATAGACCAGGAGCAGAAGGATGGATGGGGGAAGCTATTACATTTTACTATTATTATGCTTTAGAATTCCTCTAGTGATCTTCAAGTTTGCATTTTATGTTGAGGGACTTTTGTTCACTTCTGGTGGGTTTTCCATTCACAAATAAGTCTATAGGAATGTAAAAGCTGTATGAAGCAGGTCAAATGCACGTCAGAAGGAGGCCAACTGCAGGTCATATACACCTGTCAATGAATTATGAATCATTTCAGAAATCTCTTGAATTAATATGAAATTGATGTCATAGGCACAAGCCCAAAATCCGTCTACACAAGCCCTTTGACAACAGTTTTTCCTTTTCTATCAGCCTAGTTTTTCCTGGTGGTACAAAACCTCTGTTGTACTTGTCCATGGTGGAATTGTCTGCTCTTCTGTATGAAGTCTAGGCTGTTTACAATATCATCGCCGCTTACCAATGAGATAATCGATTCACTGGATCTCTGACAAAATGGAGATGACCCAGGAAGTCACAGGAAAATTCTGTGCTTACCATTGTTTCCACTATTATATATACATGCTGCTTGGAAGTGAAATGTTGAGTTTTGTGCATTAACCTTACTGTATACCTGCCATTATATTGTCTATTACTAATCTCACCAACACTTTCCTTTTCCTTGCCTTTCTGACATGAAGTGGCGTTGGCAGGATGCAGACGCCATCTTTAAAAAGATGAAGGTAAGACTATCAGCATATAACTAAGGGGGGCATTTAAAAAGTGCAGCTATGGGGTTGTGAGAAAAAAATAAACTGGGGGAAAGCCTGGTTATTTGACTGGTCAAACACACATGACACATCCTCCAATCACAGTACAGCTCAATGAACTACCACAGAGTACACACTGTGACCCCTGCATTGTAAGTTAGCTATAAAATGTGGACCACGGTGTGCATAGCCCTATGGAGTATAATGGAGAGCAGATAGCGACATATGCCTTCTGGTATAAATAGGTCCTAAATTTACTTCTGTCCACAATACTGTAGCTTCTTCTCTAGTTTTTTTAATCATATTTAATTTTGATGTTTTGCAGATAGAAAAACAGATTCCGGAGGACTTATTCTACAACACCAACGTCAATCATGACTTGGACGGCCCAAATGCAGCTGCTGCCTTTATTACAAGGTTCCAGAACGCATAGAAACGCATGTCAAG
This sequence comes from Lithobates sylvaticus, assembly GCA_028564925.1. Lineage (NCBI taxonomy): Eukaryota > Metazoa > Chordata > Amphibia > Anura > Ranidae > Lithobates > Lithobates sylvaticus. Next base: position 89,347,585 of record CM053026.1, read on the forward strand.
TGAAATTACACGACTTTTTATGGTGACCATTCACATATATGCACTCCAAAAGCAAAGTGTTATTTTAAAAAAGGTCCTGTGTGTGTGTGGCGCGATGCAATATTTATCTCTATATATTCTAATGCAAACTGCATGGAAAATGCATATTTGTTCCAAGCGATTCCAGCAGGCTATAGTGTCTTTCTGAGCTGATTTTCAGAGAGAGCGATAGATAAAGAGAGAATCGTAACTGTATCCAAATCGCACTGGAATCGCACCTGAATCTGCATGAAGTCACATTGGACATTATCCTTGAAATCGCACTAAAAACCTCAGTTAAATCGCACTGCATAAGTGTGAACCTAGGCTAAGGGTTTGTTCACACAACCAGTGTTGCCCAACACAGTTTAAATGCAAGCACAAGGAAAATAACCTTGTTTCCTATTGTTTCAGATCACACTTATGTCCCCCATTGGTTTGCACTGAAAAAAAAAAAAAAATAGAACATAGTAATAGTATACATTACAAAAAAGAGAAAGGAGTAATAAAATGCACTGAAACACAAAAAAATGCAAAAAAATTAAAAAAATGCATTACAGTGCACCTTAAAAACACATGCCAGCATGCACGGTAACAACCACAACGTACACACTTTCTTTTTTATATTTCGCAGGCACACCAGGACATTCCAGAAGATGCCTTCATTTCTTAGCTCCATAGGAGCATTTAAGTTCTGTACCCGGTTCTACAGAGACGTCTGATGGAAACAGCCAAGCTTCTTACCCTGTTCTGCAGAGACTTGATGGAAACCGACAAAGCATATTGTATCCTGTTCTACAGAGAGATCACCAAGCTCTGCAAGCTGTATGTGTGTTGTGTGTGGTGTGTGTGTGGTGAGTGGTGTTGTGTGTGGTGTGTGTGTTGTGTGTGGTGTTGTGTGTGTTTTGTGTGGTGTGTATGTGTGGTGTGTTTGTTGTGTGTGGTGTTTGGTGTTGTGTGTGGTGTTGTTTTTGGTGTGTGGTGTTGTCTGCAGTGTGGTGTGTGATGGTGTGTGTGGTGTTGTGTGTGGTGTGTGGTGGTGTGTGTGGTGTGTGGTGGTGTGTGTGATGTGTGTGTTGTGTGTGGTGTTGTGTGCAGTGTGGTGTGTGATGGTGTGTGTGGTGTGTGGTGTGTGATGGTGTGTATTGTGTGTGATGTTGTGGTGGGACAGGCCAGAGAGGGATTACTTTGACGCAGTTGGCCAGCTTAAACGTGTTGCAATACATGTGAACCAAAAATCCCTGCTTTTATGTGGTTTCCAAGAACTGTGTAAGAATGTATAGCAGTGTGCAGAGGATTGATACACACCATGAGCTATGCATACAGCATGTGTAAAGCTAATTGGATTTGAACACAGACATATTTCTATTTTTCTTCAACCGAGAAGTTAGCTTGATAGAAACCGCCAAACTTATGTATCTTGCTCTACAGAGAATGTATATTATCGAACAATAATAATACTGTATATAATATTATTATATATAATAATAATTTTAACCATTTATTAGCATGAGGTTGCAAGAAAAAAAAACAGGGTGTCATGAAGATCCTGCCAGAAACCTAAACCCGGGCCGTCCCGGCCCTCAGGTTCCACTGCGCATGCGCATGCGCGCCCGGGCACGTGCACGTGTACAGCCGTGCACAGGGAGACGGGCGCGCACTCTAGTTAGCACCAGCCGGCCTATTTAAGCTTGACCTGTGCAGATGGTCTTTGCTGTCTGCTCTACAGCGTTGTGGTGTGTGAAACCTGATCCTGTTATATCTGTTCCATTGACCCGGCTTACCTTAGACTATCCAGCTTTCTGCCTGTACCCGACCCCGGCTTGTTGTGACCATTCTTCTGCCTGACCCATTGCACCTTGCTTCCAGTTTGATTCATGACCTGTCCTCCTTGATGAACTCTGGTTACCTGCATGGTCTTTATCCAGTCTGAAGTCTGATCCCTGTAATGAACCTGATCACCTGTCTGTCTCCAGCCAGCTCTGCTAACCTGTTTTCCTGTGAGCCTGCTTGTTAAAGATCCAGCCAGCTCTGCTAACCTGTTTTCCTGTGAGCCTGCTTGTTAAAGATCCAGCCAGCTCTGCTAACCTGTTTACCTGTGAGCCTGCTTGTTAAAGATCCTGCCAGCTCTGCTAACCTGTTTACCTGTGAGCCTGCTTGTTAAAGATCCTGCCAGCTCTGCTAACCTGTTTACCTGTGAGCCTGCTTGTTAAAGATCCTGCAAGCTATGCTATCCTGTTTACCTGTGAGCCTGCTTGTTAAAGATCCAGCCAGCTCTGCTAACCTGTTTACCTGTGAGCCTGCTTGTTAAAGATCCAGCCAGCTCTGCTAACCTGTTTACCTGTGAGCCTGCTTGTTAAAGATCCAGCCAGCTCTGCTAACCTGTTTACCTGTGAGCCTGCTTGCTAAAGATCCTGCCAGCTCTGCTATCCTGTTTACCTGTGAGCCTGCTTGCTAAAGATCCTGCCAGCTCTGCTATCCTGTTTACCTGTGAGCCTGCTTGCTAGCTGTTGTCCAGATCCAGCCAGCTCCGCTACCTGTTCCAGCTCATCAGTTTGTATCCAGTCTTCCCTGCTATCCAGGTTTTACCGTGTCCGCTAGCTGACTTGGTCACTCTGCCGGTCTGTTGATCCTGCCAGGCACCCATGCTCCTCCTCACTCCTGGATCTCCTGTCCCCACACCAGGGAACCGGGAGTGGGAGACGCAAGGGAGGTCTCTCTCTGCAATCTCGGGCTCGCACCACCAGGTACGTGACACAGGGGGACGGCCTGGTTATTTCACTTGTCAAACACACATGGCAAGCTCTCCTCCAATCACAGAGCAACTCTGTGAACTACCATGCCGCTTTCTTCATGCAGGCGCACACTGAGCGTTTACCTGTTGATAGCAGAGCTGGACACAGCCGACTGCACCAAGGCTCAGACATACGGCTGCATATGCAAATAGTGGTGGTCAGCCTGTCATTAGTTTAAAGAAGCTGACCAGCCGCTGCCATTCACGTTACCTGGTCATTGTTACCTGGTCATTCCTAGATACCTACATCACCTGGTGTCACTGCACCCTGCGATGTCACAGACCCAGCATGTCGGGGACATCACAGGGGGCGATGTTGCCGGGTGGCCTCTGCTCCTTAGCTTTTGAATAACTGTCACACTGCACGTGCAGAGATTTAGCTTTCATTGTGATTGACGATGAATCTACACTGGGGGACATTGTTTTTTTATTTTGAAATTAAAGGAATGGTCAAAAACTGTGTCCATGTTTTTATTTCTTTTTGACACTTTTTTGGTGAATGAGTAGGGGTGCAATGTACCCCATACTCATTAACATGGGGGGGGGGCAGGATCTGGGGCCCCCCTTGTTAAAGGGTGTCTTTACTGATTCAGATAAGTCCCCTATCCACAGACCGGGCAGGGTTGTGTGGAAGAGGCTCTTGTCCCCATCAACAAGGGAACAAGGTGCTTTGGGGCCTCAATGTTTGCCTTGAGTGCATGTGGCTTGGTATGGTTCAGGCAGGGGGTGCTCATTCATCCCCCTCCTTTCCTGGCCTGCTGGGCTGCATGCTCGGATAAGGGTCTGGTATGCATTTTGGGGGCGGGACCCATGCCGCTTGTATTTGTCATTTTGGCGTGGGGTTCACCATAAAATCCGTAACAGACCCGAAAGGACCTGGTATGAATTGGGGGGGGGGGGCCCACACAGTTTTTTCATGATTTTTTTATTGCCCGCAGTGTTTTTTTACATTCAGCTGTCAGCTAATGAGTCATCCGTTAAGGATGCGGCGGCCAGCTTCCCGGCTTGCTCCTTAAAGTGATACTAAAGTCTTGTTAATTTTTATTTAAAAATAACAAACATGTCTATACTTACCTGCTCTATAAAGTGGTTTTGCACAGAGCAGCCCTGATCCTTCTCTTTTGGGGTGCCTCTTCAGCTCCCCGGCTTTATTTCTAAAGGTGCTATTGGCCTGAAATTTTCACCACGTGTTGGTAGCAACCCATGCGATACATACATACAAAGAAACCAAAACAAATAAGTTCAGAAATTAAGTTACATATGTGTAATAAAATGGAATGACACAGGGAAAAAGTACTGAACATGCTAACTGAAATTTATTTAATACATTTGGTGAAAATTTTTATGTCAATAACACCTTTAGGTGTTAGGACCCACACGATTTTACGCCTGTTCGAAGCTAGGCTGGCTGAACTAGTGCCAAAGAGGTTACTAAATACTGTCTCTTCTGAATATACAGTGGTGTGAAAAAGTGTTTGCCCCCTTCCTCATTTCCTGTTCCTTTGCATGTTTGTCACACTTAAGTGTTTCGGAACATCAAACCAATTTAAACAATAGTCAAGGACAACACAAGTAAACACAAAATGCAATTTGTAAATGAAGGTGTTTATTATTAAAGGTGAAAAAAAATCCAAACCATCATGGCCCTGTGTGAAAAAGTGATTGCCCCCTAAACCTAATAACTGGTTGGGCCACCCTTAGCAGCAACAACTGCAACCAAGCGTTTGCGATAACGTGCAATGAGGCTTTTACAGCGTCCTGGAGGAATTTTGGCCCACTCATCTTTGCAGAATTGTCCTAATTCAGTTACATTAGAGGGTTTTCGAGCATGAACGGCCTTTTTAAGGTCATACCACAACATCTCAATAGGATTCAGGTCAGGACTTTGGCTAGGCCACTCCAAAGTCTTCATTTTGTTTTTCTTCAGCCATTCGGTGGTGGACTTGCTGGTGTGTTTAGGATCATTGTCCTGCTGCAGAACCCAAGTTCGTTTCAGCTTGAGTACACGAACAGATGGTCGGACATTCTCCTTCAGGATCTCTTGGTAGACAGCAGAATTCATAGTTCCTTTTATCACGGCAAGTCTTCCAGGTCCTGAAGCAGCAAAACAGCCCCAGACCATCACACTACCACCACCATATTTTACTGTTGGTATAATGTTCTTTTTCTGAAATGCAGTGTTCCTTCTATGCCAGATATACTTGGACACACACCTTCCAAAGAGTTCCACTTTTGTCTCATCGGTCCACAGAATGTTGTCCCAAAAGTCTTGGGGATCATCAAGATGTGTTGTGGAGAAATTGAGACGAGCTTTGATGTTCTTTTTGCTCAGCAGTGGTTTTCTCCTTGGAACTCTGCCATGCAGGTCATTTTTGCCCAGTCTTTTCCTGATGGTGGAGGCATGAACGCTGACCTTAACTGAGGCAAGTGAGGCCTGCAGTTCCTTGGACGTTGTTGTGGGGTCTTTTGTGACCTCTTGGATGAGTCGTCGCTGCGCTCTTGGGGTCATTTTGGGCGGCCGGCCACTCCTGGGAAGGTTCACCACTGTTCCATGTCTTCGCCATTTGTGGATAATGGCTCTCACTGTGGTTCGCTGGATTCCCAAAGCTTTGGAAATGGCTTTATAACCCTTTCCAGACTGATAGATCTCAATTACTTTCTTTCTCAATTGTTCCTGAATTTCTTTGGGTCTCGGCATGATGTGTAGCTTTTAAGGATCTTCTGGTGGACCTTACTGTGTCAAGCAGCTCCTATTTAAGTGATGCCTTGATTGTGAACAGGTGTGGCAATAATCAGGCCTGGGTGTGGCTAGAGAAATTGAACTCAGGTGTGGACAACCACAGTTATAGTATGTTTTAACAAGGGGGGCAATCACTTTTTCACACAGGGCCATGATGGTTTGGATTTTTTTTCACCTTTAATAATAAACACCTTCATTTACAAATTGCATTTTGTGTTTACTTGTGTTGTCCTTGACTATTGTTTAAATTGGTTTGATGTTCCGAAACACTTAAGTGTGACAAACATGCAAAGGAACAGGAAATGAGGAAGGGGGCAAACACTTTTTCACACCACTGTAAATGTCTCATCTGATGTGCACGCTATTGGTTCTCAGACGCCCTGGTTCACAGCAGGAAGTGGGAACAGGAGGAGCAACACGCTTGCTTGTAGTAGGCATAGACTCAGAGACGGGCTTGGTCCACCACTGCGCAATTGTGATATCTATCTCGGCCGCTCTCATCTGGGTGGAGAAGACAAAGACTTCATTAAAAAATATTTTAAAAAAATTGATTTGCAGAAACAAGGCTTAAAGCAAATCCATGGCCATTTTCATCAGTTGAAACTAACTGATTACAGAGTATTAGAGAAGACAAGACAAGAAGCCAAGCAAACAAATTAATTGCCATAAGACTAAGACCCATATGAAAGTTAAAAATTAAAAAAAAAATTGTTCATGAATAGCGCAAATGTACAACCATGACAGTATCCAATATGAAAGATGATAAGTGACATGTGACCACATAGGAGGTGGCAGTGATAGGCGAGGTCTCATCACCATCTTTGATATATATAAGAAGCCAAAGTGATTTAGCTCATTGGAGCCCATTAGCATCCACCAAACCATTGATATGTTAAATTGTACCATCATTTTAGGTGGGCCTTTGGATGATAAAGCAAGCCAGGGAGCCTTTATAGTTATCTGTGTACCCTGTGTTGACTTTTTGCTGTTTTTTTTTTTGCAGCTCACAGACCTAATCTAACTAAACATCAATATAGTCTTGTAGTGTTTTATAGCATCTATGAAGTGTGATGTGTTCCAGTGAACAAAGAGGAACTGAGAGGACTATGTAGAATTTTGTGATATCACACATTTAGATCTATATAGTAACATTTTCAGTGGTTGTAAGGTTTTCTCTAATGGCATGCAGGTATGAAAAAATAAAATATTATGCCATCTCCACTACGGGTGTCATGCAACATTTCTTTCCTCAAATGCTTGGTGATCTCCTCGCTAATAAAAGGGTTTTATAGATGGGACATCAGGATCACCATGAACATTAGACAAAAGCTATTTCCTTTGAAGGTCAAGATGAAACACAGAATCTTGTGACATCGCTCCTTGTATGTCATACTGAAATGATGTCCCACCTCGGTCATTTGAGACTGGAGATCACAGGCACCAGGAAATCTGACCCTTAAAGTCATCAAGATTTTCTTCTTGATGTCATAGTTACATAGTCTGGTTGAAAAAAGACACAAGTCTAGTCTAAAAGGGATAGCGGAGAAACTGGAAAAACTGCAGAGAAGGGCAACCAAACTGATGAGGCATGGTGGAGCTCAGCTATGAGGAAAGATTAGTGGAACTGAATGTATTCTCTCTTGAGAAGAGGATATTCTCTTGAGAAGAGGATATTAAGGGGGATATGATCAACATGTACAAATTAATAAGTGGTCCATATAGTGAACTTGGTGTTGAGTTATTCACTTTAAGGTGATCACAGAGAACAAGGGAGTGCTCTTTATGTTTAGAAGGAAGAGATTTCATCTCCAAATAAGGAAATGTTTCTTCACAGTAAAAGCTGTGAAAATGGGGATTAGACTGCGTCAAGAGGTGGTTCTGGCCAGCTCATTAAATTGCTTTAAGAAAGGCTTGGATTCATTAAATGTACATAATTTAACCGGGTACTAATATTTATAGGTGAAGATGATCCAGGGAATATCTGATAGCCTCTCGGAGGATCAGGAAGGAATTTTTTCCCCTGCTGTAGCAAATTGGATCATGCTTTGCTGGGGTTTTTCGCCTTCCTCTGGATCAACTGTGGGTATAGGATTGTGTATATGGGATTGTATGATTTTTTATTTTTTTTTCATTGGTTGACCTAGATGGACTTGTGTCTTTTTTTCAACCTGACTAATGATGTTACTACTGTATGTATCCAGTTCAACCAATAAAAGGAGAGAAAAAAATATATATACACAATCCTATACCCACTGTTGATCCAGAGGAAGGCAACCAGGGGACATCACTGCATGAAGCTGCGTGGCCTTTATCAGATTTTCTTTCTCAAGGACCTAATAACTGTTGTAATAAAATGGCACATGAATGTGTTTAGCACATTGTGTTATTCAACACTCCAGTGTGAATGAGCCTTTAACCCTAACATTTTTGTTACCCCTAAATCCTTTTTATTCTCCTTCGCCACCTTCCTATATCCTTTCTTCTCTGTATGTAAACATTTTATCTTACACCCTGGCTTCAAGTCGTTTCCTGTATGCACCCATAATGTCACTGGGTCAACTCCTACAGAACTGTCATGTCACCCGATGGTTAGGGGTGGTCTCCTAGGAGCTTGATTAAAGGCTTATGTATTCTTGAAAATTGTTAGTGCAAATAAAAAAAAAGTTTTACTGACAGTACTCAATTGTTTCTGTTGCATTAGCATCCCAATCGCATGCATTTGACATATGTGGGGTGTTTTACCTGCTTTGTATGCGAAACACACACCTCACACAGAATGTGCTGCATCCAAAGAAACGTAATACACAGCAGGTCAAAGTAGCCACTGAACTGCCATGTGTACTGCTTAACCACTTGGCCTCCGGATGATTTACACCCCCAGCACTGCATTATTTTAATGCGCAGTCCTGCAACACTGTATCCAAATAAAATTGATGTCTTTATTTCCCACAAATAAAGCTTTCTTTTGGTTGTATTTGACCACCTCTGCTTTTTTTTTTTTTTTTTTGCAGTATAAACAAAAAAAAAGAGTGTACATTTTGAGAAAAAAATTTTTTTTTACGTTCTGTTATAAAATTGACTTGCCAAGGGTTCAGCAGATCCTGTTTAAAATGTGAAAAACCCAAATTTGGAATTTGGCAAATCTCATTTAAGTCAATTAAGTAAATCTTTTAGTATATTCTGGTGATTTTATTGGCTAATAGGCAAACTACTGCCAAAAGGGCACAGCCATGGGGGCCATGAACCAATACAACAAGAAACAAAAATACAACATTGAAAAAACACAATCCTTTGAAAAATAACATGTTTGGGGCTTGCCTTAAATCTGTACGTGGTGTTATGGATAACTGAGTTGAAGTGGGTTTTTTCCTGTAATTAAAGATAGGATTCCATGCATGACCTAGTTCTGGTCCACTTTCATGAATGTCACTATCTGAACAGGGCAGTCAGATGAAGTTGTATCAGCTTGTCTTGTAATTTGCGCCAGCTGTAGGCACTGATGTCAGCAGTGAAGGACTACTGTGTGCATCACACTAAAAGGGTTTGTTACTTCCAAAATATTACATATGTTCTGCGCTTAAGGGTTGGAACAGGGGAAACTAGTGAACAACTGAAATTTAAATTCACATTGGAAGTTCTCAGAATGTCAGACAGATGGCTATTGTTGCTGATTCAAAATGACTCAGTTGGGAAGTTGGCCAACTTTTAAGGTCAGCTCTCAAAAAAAAAAAAAGTTTAGTAACATTCAGAAACAAAATAAAATGATCTGAAATGTATTTGGATAAACCAGATATGGAACTGATATAGAAGTGATTCACGTTTCAATGCTAATGCTACTCCAGAGAAATTTTCCTTCTTTCATCTAATGCAATTTATGGTATCTGCCAATATATGTATTACAGGTTTAACTTGCTGGAACTGGGGCCAGTAACATTATTGCAAAGAGAGTTAGTGAGGAAAGGTTTGGACAGATCCTGTTCATATAATTTGTTCTCTAGCGGTTGGTCTGCAAGCTCATCTAGTACTGTACAAAGGTGGGCATGTAGCGACTTACCTTAGGTGTCACTTTATGGTGTTCCGAGTAATAGAATGTCAGAGATCAGACTGCTGGTCTTCAACAACTCTATCATCACACTAGTATATTTTAAAAATAACAATCAAAGTGCTTTTTAAATGCAAAGGAAACAGTTTGAAAGTAGACCTGTACATAAATATAAAATCCCCCCAATAACCTGTGTTAATTTAAAGAAAGATCCATAAAAATATTTTATTAATTTCTTTAGTTTGTCTTAGTCTCCTGGAGCTCCCTGGATAGAAGGAATCAGTGTAGGAGTGGAAGATGCAGCTCTGTAATCCAGTCAGGATTTACTAAAAATCCACAGTGCACATGGAGCTGGCTGATAGGAGGTATGAGCACAGGGCTGACCTCATCAGTGTGATGTTGATCCTTCACTATCCAGTTACAGGCTGGGGCAGTACTTGACCAAACAGTATTACTTTATCTCATGTAGAGAAAAGCAAAGTCAGAATCATGTCCAGGCTGTGTAAATTCCATCTCTATCATCATCCTATACAATTTAGTGAACCACCTGAAAAGTGGAAACTAACAAACTACCTACATAAATACGTACATGGAGAAAAATCTAATCAGGTAGGTGAGAATACAAAGTAACAGAGAGCATGAAAGGTCAGAAACGGGGGTCAGAACATGTAGCAGGTTAAGGGAGTAACAGATTAGGCATATACACACAGGTGAAATACTGAGGTACTGTGTGACCCTGAAGGTAGGGCTATTAACCCTCCCATTAGGAGGTATCTCATTTCTGGCACCTGCTGGGGGACACTCGCTGGTGGACACTGGAACTACACAATTCAAGTTTGGGGACCACAGTGCCGTCAGCAAGTGTTCTAGTCCCTTACAGAATAATGTCAATATTTTCATTGCACACGTTCCTGGATTGTACTCATAAGTAGCAGGTGCTGCAGCCACAGCCAGATGGAGACTGGAGGGATTACAGGTCAATGTATATCTTTTCCTATACACCACTGGTGAACAAGTACTGTCCAAACATTTTATTGTAGAATGATCACATCGCAAAGGGGCAAAGTACACAATTTAAGAGTCACACAGGGCCCCTTTGTCTGGCATGTCCCAAAGGGGCCCTGCATGACTCTGAAACATTGCACTTTGTCCATTGTGATGTGACCAATCTATAATAAAACTCTCAGATGGCATTTGTTGACCAGTGGTGTGCTGGCAAAGATGTACAGTGACTTTGTTCCTTAAAGTCCCCCCTCCTCTTTTAGGAGTGGCCTCGCCATGCTCCAACAAGCTTTGGTCAAAAAATTCCTTGGCACTCCTCTACAGAAATAGTTGGAAAAAGACAGCCCTTAGGAAGCTACTAACATAAAGAAAATCATCAGTCTTTTATTCTTTAGTACAGGGAATTTATGGGAAAGCTTGGTTCCAAACATGTCCATCAAGAGGTTTCCCTACTGTTGGGGTCCAGTAACAGGCAAAGGGCCCCACTGCTGGGATTTACCAGCTATCTGAGTGTCCTGCTGACTGAATTCACTGCAATACATGAAATACGATTCCCCAAACCCATCAAGGCAGCAGATATTCCAGTGCTGGGGTACCATCAGTCATTAGGAGATTCAGTACTGGGGTCTTTTCAACAACACAGGAACCCTGACAATATACAAGGACACTCCATATCTAGGTAAATTATGCTCCAAGACCTTGTCACTAGGACCTGCTCTGCACATTGACATTCCCAGCTGGCAGCAGCTCAACATTTACACCAGAGTAAGCTGGACTTACAGAGTTCAGATTCAGAGTGCAGGAACTCAGAAGCAGAGACAGAAGGCAGGATCTGTGGAGCCTTTGGAGTCAGAGAGCAGAGCAGCTTTGAAAAACGGTCAAGGACCCCTCTTGGCTAAATGAGTAAGTCTGTCTAAAGGATGAATCATACTTCTTAGGAAAAAGTGGGGAGAAAATATTGCAGGGAAGGAATGCTTGAGTGCTAAGTGTTTCAAACCTGGAGTGGCAGCAGTCAGAGCAGAATCTGATACAGTAGAGGATTGGCTGAACGCTAGCACAGAGACAGGCAGGACTGAAACAGCTGGTACAGAAATGGACTGGAACAGCTGGCATGGTGACAGGCTGGACTGGAATAGCTAGCACAGAGACATGCTGTATTGAAACTGATGGCACAGAGACAGGCTGGACTGGAACTGTATTTACAAAGACAAGACAAGCTGGCCGAAGACTGGCAAAGACATAGGCTTAATAGAGGCTGGTGGGGGGTAAAGACTGGCCAGAGGTTGGCAGAGTAACATGGTGAACTAAAGCAGGAACAAATTTAGACTGGATGGACACAGAAGCTGGCAGAGGATCTGGCTGAGAAATGGCTGCAGCTGGAGTGGACAGTTACTGAACAGTGTGGGTTGGGAAAAAAATGCTTCTTTTTTGGTTTGGTTATTACCTACTACTGGTAATTGCTAGGAACTGTTCGGGCTGTTTTTCTGAGAGGAGAATTGGAACAGCAGTGGGAAGCTAAGTGAATGCTACCAGTGGCTGGATAGGGTGTCTGAGAGACTACCATAGGTAACAGAGTGACTAGTGACAGGGGCTGTATAATTATCAAGAACAGGAACAGAAGGTTGTGGAGTAGGGTATTAATATATGGTGGGGAGTAAGATGTAGTTGCTATGGGTGATGCAGATGAAAACATTTGGGAACAGTGGTTCCCAGAGGGAGAAATTAATAAGTGTAAATTAGCTGTGACTAATATGTCTGACCAGGTCTCGAGTAGAGTTTGAACAAAATTCAACTTACAATTAGCCTGCCTAACAAGAGAATGTACAGGGTTAATACAGTCCAACAGGGAATCTCATGAATATACAGAATTGTGTTCATAGAAAAAGGATCTTTAAAAAATCACACCAAAGATACTACCAGAGACACCGTAAAGGGAGGAAAAAAAATCATCACCACTAGTGTTACCTCTAGTGTTACCAGACAAAGCCAGCTCAGACTAGATCTAAATCCGTGGCTGAATTTCATCATATGTAATACATCCCTGATCAACAAAGCAATGAGCCAAACAAATGTATTCCAGAAACTGCTCACTAGTTTGGTCCTGAAATATCTGATGGTTATATTCCCTTTCCTTCTTTGCTAGCAACATACAGTATCTCACAAAAGTGAGTACACCCCTCACATTTTTGTAAATATTTTATTATATCTTTTCATGTGACAACCCTGAAGAAATTACACTTTGCTACAATGTAAAGTAGTGAGTGAACAGTCTATATAACAGTATAAATTTGCTGTCCCCTCAAAAAACTCAACACATAACTATTAATGTCTAAACCGCTGGCAACAAAAGTGAGTAAACCCTTCTGTGAGTAGACCTTGCACTCCTCCACCTTCTGTTTGAGGATGCCCCACAGATGCTCAACAGGGTTTTGGTCTGGAGATATGCTTGGCCAGTCCATTACCTTTACCCTCAGCTTCTTTAGCAAGGCAGTGGTTGTCTTGGAGGTGTGTTTGGGGTTGTTTCCATGTTGGAATACTGCCCTGCAGCTTAGTCTTTGGGAGGGGATCATGCTCTGTTTCAGTATCTCCCAGTACATGTTGGCATTCATGGTTCCCTCAATGAACTATAGCTCCCCAGTGCCGGCAGCACGATTCTTGAGGCGATTCAGTTCACATTGCAGCGCTATACAAATTATTCATTCATTCATTTATTCATTCATGCAGCCCCAGATCATGACACTCACGCCACCATGCTTGACTGTAGAGACACATTTGTCTTTGTACTCCTTACCTGGTTGCCACCACACACGCTTGACACCATCTGAACCAAATAAGTTTATCTTGGTCTCATCAGATAATAGGACATGGTTCCAGTAATCCATGTCCTTAGTCTGCTTGTCTTCAGAAAACTGTTTGCAAACTGTTTGCGGGCTTTTCTCATCTTTAGAAGAGGCTTCCTTCTGGGATGACAGCCATGTAGACCAATTTGATGCAGTGTGCAGAGTAAAGTCTGAGCCCTGACAGGCTGACTCCCCACCTCTTCAACCTTTGCAACAATGCTGGCAGCACTCATACCTCTATTTCCCAAAGACAACCTCTGGAAATGACGCTGAGCATGTGCACTTAACTTCTTTGGTCAACCATGGCAAAGCCTGTTCTGAGTGGAACCTGTCCTGTTAAACCGATGTATGGTCTTGGCCAACATGCTGCAGCTCAGCTTCAGGGTCTTGGCAATCTTCTTTTAGCCTAGGCCATCTTTATGTAGCGCAACAATTTTTTTTTTCAGTTTTTTTCATATCCTCAGAAAGTTGCCATGAGGTGCAATGTTGAACTTTCAGTGACCAGTATGAGAGTGTGAGAGCGATAACACCACATTTAACACACCTGCTCCCCATTCACACATGACACCGGGGTGGTAAAAGGGCTAATTGGGCCCAATTTGGACATTTTCACTTAGGGGTGTACTCACTTTTGTTGCCAGCGGTTTAGACATTAATGGCTATGTGTTGAGTTATTTAAGGGGACAGCAAATTTGCACTGTTATACAAGCTGTTCACTCACTACTTTTCATTGTAATTTGTTCAGTGTTGTCACATGAAAAGATATAATAAAATATTTTCAAAAAATGTGAGGGGTGTACTCACTTTTGTGAGATGCTGTATAACAGCCCTCAAAAATTACACTCGCCTGCTCGCATTTTGCAAGTGTATTTTGAGGGCTGGCGAGTGTGGGCTACCTGGGAGAAGGGGGGCGAGCACCACCGGCAGCCTTGGTTGTATGGGAGCTGTTCTCCCAGCGATCATAGGGGAAGAGAGAGGAGAGCCGCCGCCTGGTTTATCAGAGTTCCGGGGAACATAACAGCTTTAATTTCAATAGCTGTGTGTTCCCTGCCGCGTGCTGTCATATACAGCCCCTCCTCTTTGTCTGGGCACTTTGATAGACAGATCACCCTTCCAATCTGGGGACGGGTGATCTGTCTATCAAAGTTCCCCTGGACAAGGGGGAGGGGCTGTATACAACAAAGCGCGGCGGGGAACACACAGCTATTGAAATTAAAGCTGTTATGTTCCCCGACACTCTGATCAACCAGGAGGCGGCTCTCCTCTCTCTTCCCCTACACAGGTAGGCTGCATTAGTGACACATGCTGCACTGGGGACACAGGCTGCATTGGGGACACAGGCTGTACTGGGGACACAGGCTGCACTAGGGACACAGGCTGTACTGGGGACACAGGCTGTACTGGGGACACAGGCTGTACTGGGGACCCAGGCTGCACTGGGGGCACAGGCTGCATTCGTGACATAGGCTGCACTGGGGACACAGGCCGCACTGGAGACATAGGCAGCACAGGTGACATAGGCCGCATTGGCGGACACAGGCTGCACTGGCGGGCACAGGCTGCATTGGTGACACAGGCTGCATTGGTGACATAGGCTGCACTGGGGACACAGGCTGCATTGGTGACACGGGTTGAACTGGTGACACAGGCTGCACTGGGGACACAGGCTGTACTGGGGACACAGACTGCACTGGGGACACAGGCTGCATTGGTGAAACAGGCTAAAATGGTGACACAGGCTGCATTGGGGACACAGGCTGCACTGGGGACACAGGCTGCATTGGTGACACAGGCTGCACTGGGGACACAGGCTGCACTGGTGACACAGGCCGCACTGGTGACACAGGCCGCATTGGCGGACAAAGGCTGCACTGGCGGGCACATGCTGCATTGGTGACACAGGCTGCACTGGTGGATACAGGCTGCATTGGTGGACATGGGCAGGCTGCATTTTTGGGCACAGATAAAGTTGTATTTATTTTTATAACTTAATTCTGCCTAAAACATTTAAGTGTCATTTCATGAGATAATTTATGATGGTGTGTTTAGGGGTGGAATTAGGGGTGGGGCAGGGTAAGGGTTGGGTGGGGCAACTGGTGGCGAGTAACCCTTGAGGCCTGGCTAGTAGCTCAGGACTTGAAATTTTGGATTTTGGACTTTGAGCCCTGCTGTATAACAATAAGACATCATTTAGATGCATCTTGATACAGGGTTTCCAACAATACAAAAAGTAAATGCCAGCTAACAATTCACATATCCCCTGTGTAGGCAGCCTGGTCATTTGGCCTCAGTATTATGTCAGGATAACATGTGCTGGTATCCAGCAGTGCTACTGTGACCAGTAGGGATTAGCATCTGGTTCATGTTGAACATGAGTAGTTCCCCAGCTTGTTTGCAGTTTGGGGAATGGGCGAACAAGCTGTGTAATCAGGAAACCAAACTCAAATCTAAGTGAAAAAATTCAATGCATTATAAACACAAGAACACAAGTGACATAAAACATAAATACAACAACCTATACACAACCCAGTGAACATGTAAAGTGGAAACTAACTAATTACCTATGTACAGAGATGGGAAATCAGGTAGATAAGGATCAGACAGGAGTACAAAATAACAGAGAGCTAGACATTTCAGAAAACAGGGACCAGAGCAGGTAGCAGGTTCAAAGAGTAACAGATTCAGAGTATGTAAGCACACAGGGAAAATACCAAGTCACTGTTTGACTTCTAAGGTGGGGCTAAATACCCTTCTAACAGTTAGCATCAAGTGGTGACTAATTGCTGGGACGTGCTGACTGCTGGGAGACACTGGCTGGTGGACACTGGAACTACACTATTTACCTATAGGGATTGCAGTGCCTCTAGCCAGTGTTCTAGTTACTGACAGCTGACAACTATCCTCCTCCCCAGTAAAATGTAATCATCTTTCTCGCTCCCAGGCTGCTCCCTTGGAAGTGGAAGTTCGGCCAAAAATGAACTAACTCTAAATCAGACACATTTTAAGATTAATCTATCTCAACCTGTAAAGCAAACAATGCTATACATACCTTTACCGCAGCCGATCTGGTCCGGTCTCCAGCGGTGGATGCTGTGTGGAAGAGACAATGGCAAATGCCTGGGAAGTGACATCTGTTGTCGGCCGCCTGTCCTGCGCACACCTACACAGAGAAGCTGCTGCTGAGACTGGAACAGATCAGCTGCAGAAAAGGTATGTATAGTGATTTTTGCTTTACAGGGTTAGATATATTAGTCTTAGAATGTGGCTGCCAGTAGATTTAGAGTTAGTTCGTTTTTGTCTGAACTTCTACAGGGAGTCCCTGAGTTACGAACTTGCGAACAACTCCTACTTACGAACGGCAGGTGGCGCTGGTGGGCACATCAGAGAACAACGTAAAACAGCATAAAACAGTGGAAAACGACATCGTAAAACAGCGGAAGACATCGGAAAACAGCGGAAAACATCAGAAAACATCGGAAAACGCCATTCTGCGCATGTGCGTCCAAATTACGAACAAATCCGACTTAGGAACAAACAGGCCCTAACCTGTTTGTAACTCAGGGACTGCCTGTACTTCAAGTTTCAGGGACTTGTGAGAAATACTTTTGGGTAAAGATGTACATGTTACTAATATACTTCCTCTTCCATGTAACAGAGCTAGGTGCCTAGTAATTGGCCCAGTGTTATCACATGGGGCCAGAGAAGGAGTCCATAACCCTGTGTAGTCCATTTTCAGTGATTTCTTTCCCAAGTGTGTGGGCCTAAGTGAACTTTTCCTCCTGCCCTACAAGAACATGTATGGAAAAAGTATCCTCTCATAGAATATAATATTGGGGGTAAAGTTTTAGCCAGAACTACAAAAGAAAAATATTTGGGGTTCTCGCTTCAGATCATTTTAAAAGCAGCAAACAGCATGGGCAGGCAGTGGGGAAAGCAAAAATAATTCTGGGGTGCATCACCAGAGGCAAGGTATAGGGGTAACAGTGGGAAGTATTATTTTAACTACCCCAGTGCCAGCTGTTGTAGTGAAATGGCTAGTGAGGGTGCTTTCTCTTTTGATAGTTATATTCCATTTCTTACTTTGCTAGCAAAATATAATATAAAACATCATTTCCAGCTGTTGTAGTAAAATGACCAGAGGGACTGCTTTCTCTTCTGACAGGCCAAATCTTTTTTTCTTTTTTTTTTTCATATGTTTATTTATTTTATGAGAAAAGATAACAGTACAATGATTGAGCGAAGGTTTCGAAATGAAGCATAACACCTTTGCCGTACAAAATAAAAGAAGGCATATAAAAACATTTTCATACACTAGGCCAAAATATGTCACACAGCAGAATAATTGCTAGCCTAAGATAAATGCAAAGAAACAGGATCTACCAATGGGATCTGAGGAGTGGAAGCGGATAACCTGGCAACCGGATAAATGAGACAAACAGTTAATAAACACAACACTAAGGTTTGGAATGTCTAAAGGGGGGTAGGAAAGGGGGCCTGAGACTCAGGGGAGTCCCGTATTTTAAGTTTGCCCGGTGAGTTGGCCAGATCCGCTAGTGGAACGGCTGTGTAGTGGAACGGCTTCATATGAGTGGAAATCATATCCATTTTTAAATGTCTTTTTTTTTTTACTGTGCTCACATATTAAAATTTATGGAAAAACTTGAAATCTTCAAAAGGCTTACCCTGCCTTTTAGCAACTACCAAATTGGATAATTTTCTAAGTGTTTCTACTGTTCTGGCCTCTGAAAATGTGATAGGTAGTCAGGAAAGCTGATGTATAGTTTGAAAGCCCCTTGAAAGCTGCTGCTTGGATTTTGGGCCCCTCTATGGCTAGGCAGCAAAAAAAAAAAAGTCTTGGGGTGTAATTCTAAGTACATCCATGTTGTGTGTGAGAAATAGCTTATTAAAACAACAAAATCATTAATTTACTTTCTTCAAATTCCCCCAAAAAGTGGCAAAAAAATAGATCTACAAATAATTCACCATGTCTCTTACAAAATACCTTGAAGTGTCAACTTTCCAAAAAGGGGTAATTTTGTGGGTGTTTCACAACCCCCACAAATGTGATAGGTAGTCAGGAAATCAGATCTGTATTTTATGTCCCTTGAAGGTTCTCCTTGGAATTTGAGCCCCTCCATGTGTAGGCTGCAAAGAAGTCTCACACATGTGGTATCCCCATACTCTGGAGGAGTAGCAGAATGTGTTTGGGGTGTAATTGTAACTATGCCAATGCTGTATGTGAGAAATAACTTACTAAATGTACGACTTTGTGGGGAAATAAACACTAATTTAATTTACTTTGTTAATTTTAGAAAAAAATGTGTCACAAATCTAACAAATACTTAATTCTTACCAAACACCTTCAGATGTCTGGTTTTCAAAAAGGTGTCATGGTCATACTGTTCTGGTATTGTAGGGCCTCAGGAAATGCAATACATAGTCAGAACACCAGGGTTTTAAAATTTTACAAATATGGCCTTTAGACTAATTTTCACACAGGCTAAATAATATATATCTTTGGCTTTTTTTACCAAACAAATTAATTTTGCCTTAAATGTATGAAATTTATGAAAATGAATCAATTGATAAGTTTGGTAATAACAGAAAGGTAGGGATATGTTTTTTTATGTTTGATATGTTTTTCTTTGTATGGTAAAATGGTAAAAAAAAAAATAAAAAAAATTGTGATTTTTAAATACCACCAAAAGAATGCCCTATCTGTCTCAAAAAAATACCTACAAATTCATTTGGGTGCAGTGTTAAATGACTAAGTAGTTGTTGATCAAACTATCACAGTGCTGAAAACTAAAAAAACGCCCAGGAAAGGTAAGGGATATAACACGCTGGTATTGAGGGGGTTAAAGAAAGAGAAGAACAGACTTCCAGCAAAGGTAGTAAGCCAATCGATAAAAAGATCATTTAAATGTGCCTGGAATAAACATAGGTTTATCCTCAGACAAAAATTATTTAAAAAAGGCAGACATGATGGACCATTTAGTCTTTATCTGCCATCAGTCATCTTTGTTTTTATGATATCTAAACGTTGTTCCAAACGTTCAAAAGGAATACATTAGCAGTTAGAGAAGTTTGTGCTTTACACTACATTCCAAGGACCACTGCTGTCTTGCAGTCCCTCACCCACCCTCTTGGTGAACTCTCAAAGCTGGGTTTAGCCTAGAAACACCACATCAACTTTTGCATCCACTCATAAGACTTTAAACCCAAAAATGTATATGATGAAGGTAAACTGAGAACATGAGTTTCATTTTTTCCTTTTCACTGCCCCTTTGACCTTTTTTTTTTTTATTTTGATATTTTTAGAGATTATATTGCACTAAATAACCTTTTTTTGCTTGTAATAGATAGATAGATAGATAGATAGATAGATAGATAGATAGATAGATAGATAGATAGATAGATAGATAGATAGATAGATAGATAGATAGATAGATAGATAGATAGATAGACTGTTTACATACAGTGGTGTGAAAAAGTGTTTGCCCCTTCCTCATTTCCTGTTCCTTTGCATGTTTGTCACACTTAAGTGTTTCGGAACATCAAACCAATTTAAACAATAGTCAAGGACAACACAAGTAAACACAAAATGCAATTTGTAAATGAAGGTGTTTATTATTAAAGGTGAAAAAAAATCCAAACCATCATGGCCCTGTGTGAAAAAGTGATTGCCCCCTAAACCTAATAACTGGTTGGGCCACCCTTAGCAGCAACAACTGCAACCAAGCGTTTGCGATAACGTGCAATGAGGCTTTTACAGCGTCCTGGAGGAATTTTGGCCCACTCATCTTTGCAGAATTGTCCTAATTCAGTTACATTAGAGGGTTTTCGAGCATGAACGGCCTTTTTAAGGTCATACCACAACATCTCAATAGGATTCAGGTCAGGACTTTGGCTAGGCCACTCCAAAGTCTTCATTTTGTTTTTCTTCAGCCATTCGGTGGTGGACTTGCTGGTGTGTTTAGGATCATTGTCCTGCTGCAGAACCCAAGTTCGTTTCAGCTTGAGTACACGAACAGATGGTCGGACATTCTCCTTCAGGATCTCTTGGTAGACAGCAGAATTCATAGTTCCTTTTATCACGGCAAGTCTTCCAGGTCCTGAAGCAGCAAAACAGCCCCAGACCATCACACTACCACCACCATATTTTACTGTTGGTATAATGTTCTTTTTCTGAAATGCAGTGTTCCTTCTACGCCAGATATACTTGGACACACACCTTCCAAAGAGTTCCACTTTTGTCTCATCGGTCCACAGAATGTTGTCCCAAAAGTCTTGGGGATCATCAAGATGTGTTGTGGAGAAATTGAGACGAGCTTTGATGTTCTTTTTGCTCAGCAGTGGTTTTCTCCTTGGAACTCTGCCATGCAGGCCATTTTTGCCCAGTCTTTTCCTGATGGTGGAGGCATGAACGCTGACCTTAACTGAGGCAAGTGAGGCCTGCAGTTCCTTGGACGTTGTTGTGGGGTCTTTTGTGACCTCTTGGATGAGTCGTCGCTGCGCTCTTGGGGTAATTTTGGGCGGCCGGCCACTCCTGGGAAGGTTCACCACTGTTCCATGTCTTCGCCATTTGTGGATAATGGCTCTCACTGTGGTTCGCTGGATTCCCAAAGCTTTGGAAATGGCTTTATAACCCTTTCCAGACTGATAGATCTCAATTACTTTCTTTCTCAATTGTTCCTGAATTTCTTTGGGTCTCGGCATGATGTGTAGCTTTTAAGGATCTTCTGGTGGACCTTACTGTGTCAAGCAGCTCCTATTTAAGCGATGCCTTGATTGTGAACAGGTGTGGAAATAATCAGGCCTGGGTGTGGCTAGAGAAATTGAACTCAGGTGTGGACAACCACAGTTATAGTATGTTTTAACAAGGGGGGCAATCACTTTTTCACACAGGGCCATGATGGTTTGGATTTTTTTTCACCTTTAATAATAAACACCTTCATTTACAAATTGCATTTTGTGTTTACTTGTGTTGTCCTTGACTATTGTTTAAATTGGTTTGATGTTCCGAAACACTTAAGTGTGACAAACATGCAAAGGAACAAGAAATGAGGAAGGGGGCAAACACTTTTTCACACCACTGTATATACAGTGGGGAGAGTAATTATTTGATCCTCTGCAGATTTTGTAAGTTTGCCCACTTACAATGAAATGAAGGGTCTATAATTTTTTTATCATAGGTTTATTTTAAATGCTAGAGACAGAATATCAGCCAAAAATCCAGGAAAAAAACGCATGATACAAATGTTAATAAATTGAGTTGCAGTGAGTAAAATAAGTATACTCCTTTGTTGCCTTGGTGGTATGTGTCATTGTCGTGCTGGAAGACCCATCCATGACCCATTGTCTGTGTTTTGGCAAAAGGAAAGAAGGTTTTCATCCAAGATTTTACAATACATGGCCCCTTCCATTGGCCCCTCAATGTGGCAAAGTTGGCCTGTATCTTTAGCAGAGAAACAGGCTCAAAGCATAATATTTCCACCTCCGTGCTTGACTGTAGGGGTAGTTTTCTTAGGGTCATAGTCAACATTTTTCTTCCTCCAAACACGGTAAGTCGAGTTAATGCCAAAGAGCTCAGTTTTGGTCTCATCTGACCACAGCACTTTCTCTCAATCCTTCTCTGAATCATTTAGATGTTCATTGGCAAACTTCAGATGGGCCTGCACATGTGCCTTCTTGAGGAGGGGGACTTGCCCTGTTTGGAGGAAGAAAAATGCTGATTATAACCCTAAGAACACCATCCCTACAGTCAAACATGGAGGTGGAAAAATTATGTTTTGGAGCTGTTTCTCTGCTAAAGGTAAAGGCCATATGATGTCCTTCAGAACAGCTGCTTGTGTGCACCCCCCTGGCCTATCAGTGCCTATTATTGCCCATCAGTGCCACCTATCAGTGCAACTCAGTGTTGCATATCAGTGCTGCCTATCAGTGCCCATCAGTGGTGCATATTAGTGCCTCCTCATCAGTGCCCATCAGTGCCACCTCATCAGTGCAGCCTATCAGTGCCTGCCAGTGTAGCCTCATCAACGCACATCAGTGAAGGAGAAAAACTACTTATTTAGAAAAAAAAAATTCAAAAATGTTGGTCTTTTTTGTTTGTTTAGCAAAAATAAAAAACCCCAGTGGTGATTAAACACCACTATTTATCTGTCTCAAAAAATGATAAAAATATCGTTTAGGTATAGTGTTGCATGACCTCGCAATTGTCATTCAAAGTGCGACAGCACTGAAACTGAAAATTGGCCTGGCAGGAAGGGGGTGAACATATTGGAGTGGTAAAACACTGCAAATGCCAACATTTAACACATCATATTATTTGCCTTAAAGCGGAGCTCCACCCGCACCAAAAATATTAAAAGTCAGCAGCTACAAATACTGCAGCTGCTGACTTTTAATAAATGGACACTTACCTGTTCCAGGTTCCATCGGTGTCGGCAGAATGTGATGAGCGATCGCTCGTCTCTCGGCTGCCCCGCTGCCATCCACTGTCAGGGAATCAGGAAGCGAAGACGCAACGTCTTCACTGCCCAGTTCCCTACTGCGCATGCGCGAGTCACGCTGCGTGTCCCTATTGGTTCTCGTTGTGTCCTGGGAACTGTGTTTCCCAAGACACAATGGGGCATCTCCGGATAGGGGCGGGACAGCTCCGGATAATTTGTCACGGATAATACAGGTATCTGCACCCCCCCTCCCCCCTGAAAGGTGCCAATTGTGGCACCGGAGGGGGGGGGGGAATCCGATAAGCGGAAGTTCCACTTTAGGGTGGAACTCCGCTTTAACCCTTCTGTATGCAATAATGATATTCGTGGATGTCATGTGTTTGGTGAGTTCAGCTATCTGATGAGGATTGTCTTTAATGGTTGTCTCTGCTACATTCAGGCCAGGCGTAGAGGTCTCAGAAAAGCATAAGCCATTATTGCAACAATTGGAGTCAGAATAAACAAGATTGTATACATGTGTGCAAACAAGCAGTGAAATGTCATTTTCCACACTTCCGTCATTCTCCTTTTAACATTAGAGATGCAGATAGCGATGTGTACTGTACCGTTCCCAGAATCTGGCCTCACATAGACATTTGTCCAGCAGATCGATCACAGACATGAGAAAACGTTCTATGTAGTTGACCTTTAGCAAATGTCTGACACTCTTACAAATTAGAGGAAAGAGATTACACAACTATTATGCCTCATTAACAATGCTGATTTGTTGTGTTTACTTGATGTGTCAGTGAGGAAACATGAGCATTTTATTGATAAATGATAAATGGTTTAACAAACAAAAGCAGATTGTGTGAATTGCCTTGTTGTACTGTGCAAATCAAACGTATAAATATTTACTTTTAACTGTTTCTATACCATTGCCTAAGTATTATACAGCGATAACATTTTTTTAGTTGTTTTTATAAAACGTAACTTCTGGACAAATCAGGTCATTTACAATCCAGAGCCAATGTTTTCTCTAAATGTGGGACTTTCAAGGGGGCTCAGCGCTATGCAGTACTTAAAGTGGAGTTGCATCCAAAAACAAAAAATGGCCTGAATGTTCCTAAAAAAAAAAAAAAAAAAAAAAAACTTTTGTTAAAATTTTTTATTTTTACTCACCTCTAAATGATTGTTGCTAGGGGGTCCCTCGTAGTCTGCCTCCTTCAGTGCCTGGGCTGGTGACATCACTTCCCCTCGGCGCAGGAAGGACTCAGCTCTGCCCCCTCCCTCTTGTCAATCATCTGGGGACATGTGACAGGTCCCAGATGACTGCGCGGCCATTCGCGCAGGCACGGTGGGTGCCTGGCTGTGAAGCCACAGCTGGGTGCCCACAGTTACAATGCCAGCGCCCCCAGAGGGGGAGACGATCAGGGCTTTGATCCCCGCATCGCTGGACCCTGGAACAGGTAAGTGTCCGATTATTAAAAGTCAGCAGCTGCAGTATTTGTAGCTGCTGACTTTTAATTTTTTTTTTTTAGAATGGGAACTCCTCTTTAACCACTTCAATACAGGGCGCTTATACACCTTCCTGCCCAGACCAATTTTCAGCTTTCAGCGCTATCACATTTTGAATGACAATTGCACGGTCGTGCGAATCTGTACCCAAGCAACATTTTTATAATTTTTTCCCCACAAATAGAGCTTTCTTTTGGTGGTATTTGATCACCCCTGGGGTTTTTATTTTATGCGCTACAAATAAAAAAAGAACAACATTTTTAAAAAAATAAAAGTTTTTCTTTGTTTCTGTTTCAAAACTTTGTAAATAAGTACATTTTCTCCTTAACTGATGAAGAAATCGGTTCCTTTATATGCAGCCACCCACTTGTGACTGGGCCCTGGTGTTCTGCCATCGGGCTCGGAGTAAAGAGCTTTGTCCGGAGGTCGGGGGGGGGGGGGGGCCTCCATGGTTTCTTGCACCGGGGCCCTGAGGGTTCTAGTTACGCCACTGGGTTTAACCAATCAATTTTTTTGTACAATTCTCCTTTAAGGAGGGCAGGGCAAGAGGTGTGTCCTATGCTTACATACTTTTGCTAATAGGTGTCCCTCGTTGCCATTTCAGAAAGTTGGGAGGTATGATTTGGACACTGACATCACTAGAAGAGGGACTTCTCTAAAAGGGGAGCTAACATCTAATCACAACATTCCCTTTCCATGCTATGATGGGAACAGAGCCATCTAGTGGCAGGCAAGCTAACTTCACCTGCCAATAAGCTCACCAGTCCGCTGCTTTTCCTTTCACTGTCCAGCCACAGTGTGGGGTTGGGGATAAGACCTGTAAGTGAAAGTAAAATTTCAGAATAAAAATGGCAGGTCCTACCTGCCAGACAAGGCTGTGTTTTGTGGCAGAGCTGGGTCAATCTCAAAATGGATAGCTCTCATATATGTATTTATATGTATGTTTTTATGTATCTGTTTGCTGGGAGATCAGCTTTACCAGATGCAACTTTTGCACCTAGAAGTTTAGTGAATCAGGCAATGTATCTTTATCATAACATGAGAACACTGGTTAGAAGAGCCACTACTCTGTTCAGTTTTCTCTATATAAATATATGTTATAAGTTTGTAGCAGAAATAAAAGATTGAATAAAAAAATAAGTGTATAAATATCTAATTAGAAGTTGTCACCATGCAGTGTCCTGTGTCTCCAGCTGTCAATGTATGAGCTGGAGTTCAATGAGCAGAGAGTCATGCAGAATGTAAAGTCGGTGTGCGATGTGGTTTTTACTGTCTCAGCAAAGAATGCTATAGAATGACTGAACAGGATACTCCGCAGTCCAACAAGGAAGGTCAACCCACTCAGTATTAAATAAATGTTTTGCATTAGACTGCAGTATATTTTGATGTACTCTAGGGATATATTTCTATCATAAAATGGGTCATTGGAAAAACAAACTGTCTGTGGGCTCCAGGATTTTCAGAATTCTGGTTGTAATTCATTGGAATATCTATTTACGTTCTAATTCATTTTGACATGTTAGATTTTCATTGCTTTATCAGACTTTTTCAGGGATTTGCACAAGTGAGTTATTATTAGGAATACAGCTGAACAAAAAGCTTTTGGATAAAACCAGTAAACCCCCAGTAAACAAAGTGACTTAATGAATTAGGAAAGATTCAGTAAACATTGGGGTTGATTTACTAAAACTTGAGAGTGCAAAATCTGGTGCAGCTGTGCATGGTAGCCAAACAGCTTCTAGCTTTTTTAATAAGTGCCGGTTCACACTTGTGTGATGTCAGACATCGCGTGTGATTGGGCAGATCACATGTGAAGTCACAGTTCGCACTGCAAACTGATCTGGAGGTGTCATTAACTTTGTTTTTAAAATGTGATAATGCCAACAGGTACACATTGTTTCATACACACACCAGTTTTTATATTACCAGTTTTTATGGTGTCATTAACTTTGTATTGACACCTGCAGCAGTTCGCAGAGGGCAGTGTGTACCGCCGGCTATTCAGGTGTGATGAGGGAACCCACACTGGATTTGCATTGTTTGCCAATTCGCTCTCTTTTGGACCAAGCCTTAAAGAGGAATTGCAGTCTGCTCACATAATTTGTATTAAAAACTTCTTTGCCATTCTAAAGCTTCCCTTCAACCACTTTGCATATTGTTTTATATGTACTTAAATTAGGAAGGCTGGCAACTTGGATGCTCTTGAATAAAAGTACTTTATTATCTACATGGGTAAACGGGTAAGGCTATAGGCTGACGCATTTCGGCTAAGAAGCCTTCATCAAAGCATTCAGCTTGCTTTGATGAAGGCTTCTTAGCCGAAACGCGTCAGTGTATAGCCTGTACCCGTGTACCCATGTAACTAATAAATTACTTTTATTCAAGAGCAACCGAGTTACCAGCCTTCCTGATTTAAGTGCCATATCTGTGGGGCCTGAATGTCCTGGCTAGAGCACCGGATCACAGTTTGTGGACTTTTATATTGGCAGTGGAGCTGGGGTAACAATTTGTTTCTCTTATAAATATTGTGATTCTGTACTTGCCAAATATGCTGCAGAAATCTCCTTCCACTGAGTCTGACTGCATCCATTTGAACTGTGGGCAGCTGAAGCTGCTGCCTGCTCACTTCCTGGATTTACACAGACACACAAAGGCACACCTCCAGCTCTGCAGCTCAAATTGGCCCTCTTATGACTCACCCCCCCCCCCCTCCTTTCCTGGCAAACTCTCACGAGAATGAGAGAGTTGTGCATGGTGTCATAAGCCTAGGCTAATGACCAGACAAGAAACATGAAATGGGCTGTATAAGGTATTTACTGGCAGAAAAAAAAAATTCATTATCCAAAGTTAAAACAACAAGGGCAGAAGATTTAATAGATGGAAAGTTGAAAAAATGACTAAAGTTCCGCTTTAAGCTTTGACGAAAAACCTGGAAGATGATTGGCTGCCATGCACAGCTGCACCAGATTTTGCACTTTCCAGTTTTAGTAAATTAATCACATAGTGTAGTAACCTATAGCAACCAATCAGAATGTGTTCCCACCTGATTAAAGCACCCATGATTGGTTAATTTAGGCAACTAAGATTGGCACTTTATCATTGCCCCTTGTGCTATATATAAACTGAATTATTTGCCATTTCTAGTCAATATCCAGTACAATTCTGGGCAAAACTCATTGTCTGTCTGAAGCACAACTCTAAAATGCACTTTTATAAAAGTATTGTTCAGTAGTGAAAAACATAATAAAGGAGCTTTGCTGCATGAATTAGTCTCCTCCTTATTGAAGTCCTCTGCAGACTCACCGCTCCCAGTTGGCCACCATTCTTCTTTCAGGATGAACATTCAGCCCACTTGCTGTAAGCCTTGGCCATCAATGAAAGCACCCTAGGGCTTGCATCTTTATGCAGACCTGGACCCACAGGATGGCACCCATCTGTCACTACATGAGCACCAGTCCTTGCAACAGTAAGAATTGGCCACTGTTGACAGAAGAAAAAGACATGGTCCACTGTTATCAACATCAGTAAACCGAGCCTGAAAATTGCCTCTTCCTACAGAAATGGCAAGTGGCATTTATTTGTCATGTACATCTTTGATGGATAGTTCCCAACCATGCCCATATAATCCTTTATAGGCCAAAGACGGTGCAATTCATTTCCTGCAACCACAGGCCAGAAGAAGACAGTGACAGTTTTGCTAGCGGCTATAACAGCTGCTAGTGATAATCGCAAGTAAATCCAGTAGGATGGTTGTATCCGATTGATCAATCGATTAACTTGGTACATTCAACCTGCCCACACACCGTTCAAATCTCATCTGATTCCTACGGAACCGGCCGAGATTCAAACCAGCTAACATTTCAGGGCAGATTCCTTAACTATTTGTGGAGTGAAAGGAATGCCAGCCCCTTTGGTATGTATATTAAAGCACAATAACCTCAACAAGTGAGGGTTGGGGAACATGATATCCAAAATATAGGCAAAAATGGCTTCAGACCTTTCTAGGAACAGTCAATACATAGGGTTGCCACTTTTTCTTCAAGCCAAACCCGAACACTTTAGCAATGCACAGTTACATTTTTAGTATACACTATAGGATTGTAACAGACCTCGGACACCTTTGGGCACTCCAAAGTGAATAGTAATGCTGGGCGCGTAGTGCCCCCTCATCCTCCTGGGTTTCAGGTGGACTGAAACCCAGACACTTGATTCAAAACCCGGACTGTCTGGGTGAATCCTGGACAGTTGGCAACCGCATTTAATACAGGGTATGAAGTTTTAAGCCAACACCAGCAATCTGTATTGTTAGGCTGTTAAATAGAACCAGCTAACACAAATATACTTTAGAAGCAGCTTGAACTCAGCTCTCCAGGGCACTATTCAGCAGTGACACCTCTTCCCAAGATGCTCCACACCGGTAGCCATCTTCCTGCTCCACTCCAGTCTTGACGTACCCCTCAGCATGGCATCATAAATTCACTAGGCCCAGACTCAGGCCCCTCTTGCAACAGCAACCTATCCCAGGCAGCAGATGTGGAAGGATAAAAGACTTCCAGCACATCCTTCTCCATAGGCAAAGCCTGGAAGGACAAATACCTATCTCCAAGGTCACCCAAAATATGTATATGCTGCTTTAGCATGCACCACTGGCAATAAACATCCTGGTGGTTTGCTACAGAGGAATAAATAACTCAGTAATATTGCTTCTTCCTGCTCTATCTGCCTGGGGGCTTTCCTGCAACAAGCAAAAGCAAACATAGGCCGGTACCTAGAGAAACTCATCAATTACAAAAACAATAACAATTAGAGCTTAAAGCAAAACTACGGCACTTCTGAGCACCATAAATCAAAAACGCTATTTAATTAATTTATCATTTTCAAAGCAAACTTACCCATCCAACCATGTCTCCATGTTTTGTTGTGCTGAGAAATTATTTTAGAAAACACTCCCCTAGCATTTCTGGCTGTGGCCATCTTGAGTAAGGGTAGATTATTCACGTAGCATGCAGACAGGAGGGTGTGCTTATCTGAGGAAAACACTCCTCCCCTCCTGAGACTCCTGGGATGCATGACCTCATTTGCCTAGACCTTGAAACCAGGAAGTAACTGAAGAAATGTGAAATAAAAATATTTTAAGACAAGAAAATATGATATACTTTCCTATCTATTTACTAATGCTAGCAGCACGAGGATTACAATTAGTCAATATTTATTGAGAGAGTGAAGTTCCACTTTAAGCTAACTACAGCCCAGCTTTTCTCTAGATTTAGACTAGAGACACTCAAGTTTAAGTCAGGGTCTCTACACCGATGAATGAGAAGGTTGTACACCATCAACACCCCCAGTGCTGACATTTTTATACAGGCATACCCCACTTTTAGGTACACAATGGGGTTTATTTACTAAAGCTAGAAAGTGCAAAATCAGGCTCACTTCTGCATAGAAACCAATGAGCTTCTAACCCCAGCTTGTTCAATTAACCACTTTATGACCGGCGCACACAGATGTACGTCGACAGAATGGCACGGACAGGCAAATGGGCGTACAGGTGCTTCCCTTTGAATTTCCCGCCATGCCATTCTCGTGCGCGCCGTCGCCGGCGGGAGCCTGTGTCGAGCTCTGTGAGTCGGGTGGCGGGTCCCGTGATTGTGTCACGGAGAATCAAAACGGGGATATGCTGATGTAAACAAGCATTTCCTCGTTCTGCCTAGTGACACGGTCACTGATCAGCTCTCCCTGTAATCGGGAGAGCTGATCAGTGTAGTGTAACACACAGCCCCTCCCCCTGACAGTTAGAACACGCCCCTAGGACACACTTAACCCCTCCCCGCCCCCTAGTGGTTAACCCCTTCACTGCCAGTGTCATTTTTCCAGTAATCAGTGCAATTTAATCGCACCGATCGCTGTAAAAATGACAATGGTCCCAAAAATGTGTCAAAATTGTCTGATGTATCCGCCATAATGTCGCAGTCACAATAAAAATCGCTGATCGCCGCAATTACTAGTAAAAAAAAAATATTAATAAAAATGCCATAAAACTATCCCCTATTTTGTAAATGCTATAACTTTTGCGCAAACCAATCAATAATCGCTTATTGCGATTTTTTTTACCACAAATATGTAGAAGAATACGTATCGGCCTAAACTGAGGAAAAAAATTGTTTTTTTATATATTTTTGGGGGATATTTATTATAGCAAAAAGTAAAAAATTATGTGTTTTTTCCAAAATTGTTGCTCTTTTTTTTTTTTTTATAGTGCAAAAAATAAAAACCACAGAGGCGATCAAATACCACCAAAAAGAAAGCTCTATTTGTGGGAAAAAAAGGATGTCAATTTTGTTTGGGATCCACATCGCACGACTGCACAATTGTCAGTTAAAGCGACGCAGTGCAGAATCGCAAAAAGTGGTCTGGTCTTAAGCCAGCAAAATGGTCCGGTCTGAAAGTGGTTAAGCTTTGGTAATAAAACCTGGAAGCTCATTGGTTTCTATGCAGAAGTGAGCCTGATTTTGCACTTTCTAGCTTTAGTAAATAAACTCTATTGTGTACTTAAAAGTGGGGTATGCCTGTATTTGTAATGGGAGAGAATATCCCTAGAGTACATCAAAATATACACAGTCTTTACAAATACTGGAGATAAGATTGCTGTACTCTTGGTAAATTCAGCAGGCCTGGTCCTTTTTACTACAGTACATACAAATCAGTACCTCTGTGTCCCCATAACATAGGCACTGCACCCCCATGAGCTTGTTTTTACTGCCGCTGTTTCTACCAGTGATTAAGCTGGCATGATGGCATGGACAAGATGGCAAGGCTGATCATTATTCTGTATGATCCAGTATGAGGCAGACCTGCAAGATGCCTACACTTTGTTATCTATTAATGGTCAACTCCATGCCCCCCATCAACCAGGATTATACATTAAAAAACATACTTAACTTAAACCCAGAAAGTCACGTTATGAGCGGGATCCTTCCTCATTTCACAATGTGAGCTCAATTCTATGCAGCATTGAAGACCACCCTCTACATCATCCAGTGATCCCAGGCTGCACAATGACACATCCCCAAGGGATATGTCCATGCCAGCCTGACCTCACAGGAAGTGGTTTTGGTGTCATCCAACCTGAAAGAGGTCACAGTGCAGGGTCTTCAGGAGGAAACACAACATAGAAGATGAGTATTTTTTATTCTTATGTAATGACCAAATACATTTTTATGTAGCATCCTGTAGTTTAGGCAGGGAGCTCCTCACAAATTTACTTGCCAGGAGTAGTTATCCTATTTGATTGATGGATATCCATAGATTTTTCCCTAAGTTTGGCCTTGTTACACTTTTCTCTTCTACCACTAGGTGGCCGTGTACTTGGTGGTACTAGATATGAGAAGGGCAACCCAAGGTCAGGTTATGGGTATATAGGGTATCCCAGCCAATGGGCAGGGGTTTTCTTGAACCTCTTGGCCTGCTGGAAGCACCTATATCTTTGGAGGAGTCTAGTGATCTGTGTTCTGTGCCACCTGGATGGCAGACTGGGTGGACGTGTGTCGTACGCCACGGGCTGCTAGGTCAGAGATTGGGCCTATCCCGGGGGCATCTGGCTGCCAGGCTGTGTGAGGGCCTATCCAGAAGCAAGAGAGCAGCGCAGGGTTGTGATTGCGGCTTGCAGTCCAACCAAAAGTGGCGGCTCTGCCAGCCAGAGAACCTGTCATGGTCGGAAGTAGAAGGGAAGCTGTCGTCACTAAGGGACCAACCACCTTTACCAGGGACCACAGTGAGTAACTGATGCAAGTACCAGAGCAGTAGTCTCACCGAAAGGGCACAGTGGAGAATCTGGAAACTTCAGGCGGTGATCAAGTCAGGTATCCAACCAGCGGAGATGACGCTTGCAGAGCAGCCTTGTGTGTCAAGCCAGGGACCAAGCTGGTCAGCAGAGATGAAGCTTGAGAAGTATCTGGAGTGCCAAGCTAAGGACCCAGCAGGGAAGCATGGGTGACGCTTAAGGCAGATACCACTGCAAAGATTGGAGGAGCTCAAGGGATTCAGAGTCAGTGAATCAGAGGGTCTAGTGAGAGACCAGGAGCTCAGTGTTGAAGAACTACAAGAAGCAGTTGTAGTGAAGTTGAAGGAACTGTTACGTTTGAGTTAGGAACTGTTAAAGACTGTTGCCATAGGAGACAGCATTCCTGCATGTGCAGATGTGGCACCATGCTGGGGCATTTCCCTGCACGGCTGTCCTCCTATTGAAGTCTTGGAGTCTGCCAATTGAATCTACTACTAAAGGGTGTCCTGGCCCTAACCCTCTTTACCCCAAAAATACAAAAAGGACTGTTAAGAGAAAAAAAAACCTCTTTCACATCCGAGAAGTGTCTGGCGCCCAATGACTTTCACCATCCTTGCATCCACTTTGCCTCACAACCCTCTATATATATATGGAAGGATGAAGCTATATTTGGCCTTAGACTGGAAGAGGCTAAAGACTTTGCTACATTTATTTGGTATAACTGGAAATGGGCTTTAAAGGTCACTATAAGTAATAGAAAATGTTGTTTGTATTTACCGTATTTATCGGCGTGTAAAACATGCACTTTTTTCCCCTTAAAACAGGGGAAAATCGTGGGTGCGTGTTATACGCCGATCCCCCGTCAATCCCCCACCGATTATGAGCTTCTCGGCGGGTTTCAGACGATCTCAGCGGCTTTCGGCCACCGAGAATGGCCGGGCGCGGCCGAAAATAGCCGAAAGCCACCGAGAACGGCCGGGCGCGGCAGAAAGTTGCCGAAAATAGCCGAAGGCCGCCGAGAATGGCCAAAAGCTACCGAGCGCTGCCGAGATACACAGGACATCCGCTCTGTATCTCGGGAGCGCCATTTTTAAACGGCAAGCTGACATTGGCAAGGCTGCAAATGAATGGCAAGGCTGCAAATGACTGACAAGGCTGCAATGCAAGGCTGCAAATGACACTGACAAGGCTGCAAATGAATGGCAAGGCTGCAAATGACACTGACAAGGCTGCAAATGAATGGCAAGGCTGCAAATGACTGACAAGGCTGCAATGCAAGGCTGCAAATGACACTGACAAGGCTGCAAATTAATGGCAAGGCTGCAAATGACTGGCAAGGCTGCAATGCAAGGCTGCAAATGACACTGACAAGGCTGCAAATTAATGGCAAGGCTGCAAATGACTGGCAAGGCTGCAATGCAAGGCTGCAAATGACACTGACAAGGCTGCAGATGGACACTAAGAAGGCTGCGTTTAAATGTAAGTTTTTTTCCTTAAACTTCCCTCCTAAAAGTTTTTTTCCTTAAAATTCCCAACTAAACTTGGGGTGCGTGTTATATGCCAGCGCGTGTTATACGCCGATAAATGCTGTATATTACCAAGATTTGTCAGAATGGCTTGTACAGGGAAGACCTCTCATCTAGCGAGTGATCCCAGTTGTGAAAATTTTATGAGAAGAACACTCACACTCTTGAAGAATGTCAGATTCTCCTCTAGAACCTCTGGATGATTATTTTACCCCAGCAAAACAGATGATCCCAAGTTCATATTCCTACTGGAATTCTAAGCTATGGGCGTAGAATATGATCTGTGAGTGGTTTCAATTATGTATGTTATTGGAGCGTGAAAAATAAGCGACTGTTACAATACTGAATCTCATTGCCCTTGTCTTCCAAGATTGTGACATTCCTGGTTTTGCATAATTTTCTTCTTTTTTTTTTTCTGAGTTGTAATGTATGCAGCAAATATCACTAGATGTCATTGAGGCCCTTTCAGTTTTCAAGGCTCAGTTTATTTGCACCTGGAAATCTAGTTCTTGAATGTTATGAACATGAATATATACTGTGAAGAACTGGACGGATTGTAATATTTGTCAATAATTTGAGATTGCTCTGTCTTTTGTGGTTTCTTCTTCCCTTCCCGAATTTCTGTCCTCTTCTTTTCTTGAATCTTACTGTTTTACAGAGTACAGACATTAGTTCCAAATAATCCAACTTCGTATGCAATATGCCATAACAGTAGACAGTTTTGAAGAATAGAACTGCCCCCCCCCCCATAAAAAAAAAAAAAAAAAGATTTTGCTTCTCCCTTGGTGCCTATCACTGTTTTATATATATGCACACTGTACATCTTGTCATGGTGCCATGTGGCCAAGGTTTGTCTACATGAAAAAAGGGGGAGAACTCTGCGCTAGCAGGACTAGTGCAAACCTAATGTGCTATGTGAAATAATACAAAATATATTATAAGATGCTGCTCCCCTCAATGTGCTTAGTGAGCCTACTTTGAGCTTTTGGGGGGGTGTATGAAAAATAAGGGGGTGCTTAGTAATGTCTAAATATTGATATATTTATTTGTGTTCACTAGTACTATAACTACAGTCAGGTCCATAAATATTGGGACATCGACACAATTCTAATCCTTTTGGCTCTATACACCACCACAATGGATTTGAAATGAAACAAACAAGATGGGTTTAACTGCAGACTTTCAGCTTTGATTTGAGGGTATTTACATCCAAATCAGGTGAACGGTGTAGGAATTACAACAGTTTGTATATGTGCCTCACACTTTTTAAGGGACCAAAAGTAATGGGACAGATTAACAATCATCCATAAAACTTTCACTTTTTAATACTTGGTTGCAAATCCTTTGCAGTCAATTACAGCCTGAAGTCTGGAACGCATAGACATCACCAGATTCTGGGTTTCATCCCTGGTGATGCTCTGCCAGGCCTCTACTGCAACTGTCTTCAGTTCCTGCTTGTTCTTGGGGCATTTTCCCTTCAGTTTTGTCTTCAGCAAGTGAAATGCATGCTCAATCGGATTCAGGTCAGGTGAATGACTTGGCCATTGCATAACATTCCACTTCTTTCCCTTAAAAAACTCTTTGGTTGCTTTCGCAGTATGCTTCGGGTCATTGTCCATCTGCACTGTGAAGCGCCGTCCAATGAGTTCTGAAGCATTTTGCGGAATATGAGCAGATAATATTGCCCGAAACACTTCAGAATTCATCCTGCTGCTTTTGTCAGCAGTCACATCATCAATAAATACAAGAGAACCAGTTCCATTGGCAGCCATACATGCCCACGCCATGACACTACCACCACCATGCTTTACTGATGAGGTGGTATGCTTTGGATCATGAGCAATTCCTTTCCTTCTCCATACTCTTCTCTTCCCATCACTCTGGTACAAGTTGATCTTGGTCTCATCTGTCCATAGGATGTTGTTCCAGAACTGTGAAGGCTTTTTTAGATGTCATTTGGCAAACTCTAATCTGGTCTTCCTGTTTTTGAGGCTCACCAATGGTTTACATCTTGTGGTGAACCCTCTGTATTCACTCTGGTGAAATCTTCTCTTGGTTGTTGACTTTGACACACATACACCTACCTCCTGGAGAGTGTTCTTGATCTGGCCAACTGTTGGGAAGGGTGTTTTCTTCACCAGGAAAAGAATTCTTCCGTCATCCACCACAGTTGTTTTCCGGTTTTTGGTGTTGCTGAGCTCACCGGTGCATTCTTTCTTTTAAGGGTGTTCCAAACAGTTAATTTGGCCACACCTAATGTTTTTGCGATCTCTCTCTGGGTTTGATTTGTTTTTTCAGCCTAATGATGGCTTGCTTCACTGATAGTGACAGCTCTTTGGATCTCATATTGAGAGTTGACAGCAGCAGATTCCAAATGCAAATAGCACACTTGAAATTAACTCTGGACCTTTTATCTGCTCCTTGTAAACGGGAGATTTGGTCCCTTAAAAAGTGGGAGGCACATATAGAAACTGTTGTAATTCCTACACGTTCACCTGATTTGGATGTAAATACCCTCACATTAAAGCTGAAAGTCTGCAGTTAAAGCACATCTTGTTTGTTTCATTTCAAATCCATTGTGGTGGTGTATAGAGCCAAAAAGATTAGAATTGTGTCGGTGTCACAATATTTATGGACCTGACGGTATATGAACAATGACATACAAACGTGTGCAATAAAGTGCTTGTGCTCGATACTAAATAAATATACAAACATACAAGATTGAACTCATAAATTCATAAAAGAAAAAATGCAAATTATCGTGAATATAATGTGCATCAGTAAACAGCCAGTGGATATTTATTATAACAGACAGAGCACACACTTGTCTGCAAATACAGCAAGCTGAGTTTCACAGATTATGTGAAATTATCTGGACTGCTAAACCATCATCTGCACCATATTTGAACATAAATGAACAATGACAGTTCGAAAGTGCAATGTGCATCAATGAGAAAGCAGAGAAAGTGCTGAATTAGCGTCCATTTGTTTAGATGAAGAGATCTGTTCTATCACACCATCACCATTAGTAGTTAACGATGTTGAAAAAAAACGACACCTGGTGAATGTAGGTAAATGACCTACTTACCAGACCACCATGACCTCTTTAATCAAAAAGATAGGTCAGGTGGAGCTTTGTAAGACCGTTATCTACGGTCTTTACTGGTATCCAATGGATCTCCCAAATGAGGCTCCACCAGAATGGTATTTAGAAAAAAAAATTAAAAAAACAATACCATAGTGTAGTTCTATTTAATTAAAAAACAATTAAAAACATCAGGCCGAGTGGCCGCTTACTTTTGAAGTGCCTTTCCTCTGCACTGAAGGTTGCAGGCTCAGCATAGATCAGGTGAAGCCGCCATCCCCGTTTGCTCTCACTATTCACGAGCGGCGTGCGTTCCACCACTTGATCAGCCGGAAACCGGAAGTGGCCAAGAAAGGTAACGTGACCGGGTATTGCCTCGACGTACATTTTGTCGTAATGATTAATATGGTAATGGTTCTCCTTGTCTTCAGCAAAATGTTTGGGGGCTTTCTTGTGCAGCATCTTTAGAAGAGAATTCCTTCTGGGATGACAGCCATGCAGACCATTATGATGCAGTGTGCGGCGTATGTTCTGAGCACTGACAGGCTGACCCCCCCACCCCTTCAACCTCTGCAGCAATGCTGGCAGCACTCATCCGTCTATTTCCCAAAGACAATCTCTGGATATGACGCTGAGCATGTGCACTCAACTTCTTTGGTCGACCATGGCGAGGCCTGTTCTGAGTGGAACCTGCCTGTTAAACCTCTGTATGGTCTTGGTCACTGTGCAGCAGCTCAGTTTCAGGGTCTTGGCAATCTTCTTATAGCCTAGGCCATCTTTATGTAGAGCAACAATTATTTTTTTCAGATCCTCAGAGAGTTCTTTGCCATGAGGTGCCATGTTATACTTCCAGTGACCAGTATGAGAGAGTGAGAGTGATAACACCAAATTTAACACACCTGCTCCCCATTCACACCTGAGACCTTGTAACACTAACGAGTCATATGACACTGAGGAGGGAAAATGGCTAATTGGGCCAAATTTGGACATTTTCACTTAGGGGTGTACTCACTTTTGTTGCCAGCAGTTTAGACATTAATGGCTGTGTGTTGAGTTATTTTGAGTGGACAGCAAATTTACACTGTTATACAAGCTGTACACTCACTACTTTACATTGTAGCAAAATGTAATTTCTTCAGTGTTGTCACAAGAAAAGATATAATAAAATATTTACAAAAATGTGAGGGGTGTACTCACATTTGTGAGATACTGTAATTGAGTTATTTCAGAAAAAATACATCATTAACACTAAAAGGAGGGAAAAACAGATATTATTTAAAATTCATTTAGAATGTCTGGGTGAATGGCTGTGACATTCATCCTTCAAATCTTTAAAAAATAGACTTTGACTTGTTCCAAAAATACAACTTCCTATATTACCTCTGTTCATTGCTACATCTCACCATACATTGTACCTTCACTTGCTGTGATGTGCCCCTATTTGTATCACCAGTGTTATTGGTTTATTTTATTTTTTGGTGTTATCCAGACCAAGAGACCCAACTGGTAAGGTGCATCATTTAAAATGTGTGTCTGAGTAAAATAAATAAACAAACAAATTAAGTGCATTTCTCCAAAACATGCATATTTAGCTATGTTTTAAAAAGCTGCAATTATACAAAAATACTTGTTGATCCCACTAGAAATCCAGTGAGCTCCTAACTTTCTGCGGGGAGTTGGCACGGTTGCCTCTGCTGCTCTGAAATCCCAAGTATAAAAAGCATGAGAATAAAAAGCAAACAGGGAAGAGCCATTTAAATTATAGGAAAGTAGGTGGCTGTTTTCCCAGATGTTTCGGCTGAAGTCCAGCGTCGCCGACAGAATTTTATGGAAGCCAAATGCAGATTACGATCGCTTCACATCAAATATGCTATGTTGTTTCCAGCAAGGCTCAGAGTGGAGCACGATGGCAGAGTTTCCTTCTTCGAGGACCCCGAAGAGTTAATTACCTGGATTGAACGCAGAGCGGCTCCGGAGAGAGCGGACTGAACCCCCTGTGAGTATGCCGTTTGTGACACTTTTACACCAGCTACCGTGCATAAAACCACACAGCAAAACTTTACTTACCAAGCCCTGCATAAGGTGCCTTAAGGCCCGGTAAACTACACCTGCTGACCTGATTGTGCAATACGCCATCACAGCCTGCCACCTTAGAGCAGTTCACTCACACCTATTTTGTTCTCACCTGTACTTTTGCAACCCTGAACATTGTGGGACATCACTCTTCTATATTTGACTATCCTAACATTGCCTTCCTCCGGGGGCTAATGTACCCTACATACAGCTACGTAGGTAGCAGGAGCTTCGGTGCTATACAGGTCCTACCACCCACATGTAAAGTGCAGCGGAAATTACCCCTGCACACAGTTGTGACATGCAGTCCACCTACTACTGGTCACCATAGATCCACCTTTACTTGTGTTCCATCAAGGACGGGTAGCTCTGATGCATGTAAGAAGACCCTGATACAGTCCGAGGGACAACCTAAATACAGCACAAGACTACCCGAGTTATCCGAATACATCGAGCACATGATGGATCCACAGACCTTTTCTCATTGGACTGCAGGTCAAGTTTTGGTTTGAGAAAATGCCCACACCAGTTGGGTGGGTGTAGGGCGGGGAGGGGGAAGGGAAGTTAAGGGTTTTATCACACTCAAAATCTCAGGTACGAAATAATTCACAGGTATTTCAATGTTTCTCATTGTCTAAATGCTATGACTATGCTACTACTTTGGTACTGGCACTTTATGTGAATCGAATGTATAGTTTGGAAAACTTTGATGATATCAAGCTGCACCTATTTAGATCAGATTCCACATGGCATCTCTGAAATTTCTTACCTGGAATGTGAGTGGTCTCCGAGACAAAATTAAGCCCTCAGCAGCCCTCACATTCCTGAAGAAAGAGGGCGGATGTAATTGCCTTAGTTGAGACCCACATTGAGGGCTCACTCCAACGGACACTCCGACGGCTGCGGGTGGGGTGGACGTATCATTCAGTCCACACATCACACTCCAGAGGGGCGTCAGTACTAATCGCTAAGTCGGTCCACTTTGAACTAAACAAGGTTTGTACAGACCCACTGGGCCGTTATGTATTTGTGTCTGCTAAAATGTTTGCAGAGCTCTTTCTCATCCTAGCCTCATATGTCCCCACCCCCCATTTTCCACCACTACAATCACGGAAGGCCTTAAATTTATAACTTGTTACCCGACAGCACAGGTTGTGTGGATGGGAGACTTTAATACCACATTGAACGAGGACTTAGACAGACTAAGGACTACCCCAATTACTCCAAGAACAGTAGGTGAATCCAGACTCTCCAAAATTATCTTCTCGTTTAACCTTACAGATTCATGGAGATTCAAATACCCACAGACACGCCATTACTCCTGTTTCTCTTCCACTCACAACTGTATCTCACAGATTGACTTTATTTTCAAATCCAAATATGGACATAAAGATGGCCTAGGCTTTCATATATTTATTGACATATCCCAGAGACTTATCCCACGCATCTCGGAAGCGTCCTTTGGACCTAGACTTCTATCAGACCACAATTTCTATACTGTTACTCTAAACATCCCCTTAGACAAGCCACCACGATCATGGCGCCTAAATCCTGTTTGGTTGACACTGTTGCCCAATGACAATGAGCAGAGAAGCAGAGAACGCAGACTCGGCGTCTTCTGCTGCAGTCTGGGATTCTTTCAAACTATATGCCCGGAATGCCTTACAAACACATATAAACCAGATAAAAACAACCTCCTCAGCCGCCCACGACAAGGCAGTGACGGAACTATCCAAGACAGAACTAAGATACAAGGATGACCCCTCGACCCACCATGCTGACACGCTTAAATTACAAAGTAGGGTAGTGACTCAGCTACAATACGAGAAAGCCAAACAGAAAATGTTTTTTAGCAAGCAGAAGTATTTTGAACATGGGGAGAAGGCTGGTAAACTTCTGGCCTACCTCGCCCACAATGAGGATAGACCACCTGTAGTCATTACACTTCACAACCCACAAGGACAGCCTGTCTCTGACCCCCACACTGTTTCTTCTAAATTTAGAGAATTTTATGCGGACCTGTACACATCCACAACCGAGGGGGATCTGTCCCCTATATTTCATTTCTTGGAAACCGTACAGTTTCCCCAGCTATCCCAAGAACAGGTTGATATTCTAGAAGCTCCTCTCACTGAAGAGGAAATAGCTGGGGCGATAGCAAGTTTCGCCAGCTGTAAGGCCCCAGCCTCAGACGGTCAGCCCATAGAGTCCTACTCTCACTTCTCTTATATACTTACACCAAAACTACTTGCCTTATACAATGCCATGTTTGAAACATTTACTCTTCCCCCTTCCATTAGAGAAGCCATGATAGTCCTTATTCCTAATAAGGACCCAGGCCTCCCGGAATCTTATCGCCCCATTTCCCTTCTGCAGGTTGACACAAAAATTATCGCTAAAACACTTGCACTCCGCCTTAACCAAGTCATCCTCTCTCTAATCCATGAAGATCAGGCAGGCTTCATGCCGGGCCGCAACACCTCGTTCAACCTCCGTAAACTTTTTATCAACCTCCAAGCCCCCCATGATAATGTCAGCACTAGGGTAATAGTCATCTTGGACACGGCCAAGGCGTTTGACTCAATAGAATGGAACTCTCTCTGGAAATGCCTTGAGGGATACGGCTTTGGCCCAAGGTTCGTTATTTTGAGTGGACAGCAAATTTACACTGTTATACAAGCTGTACACTTACTACTTTACATTGTAGCAAAATGTAATTTCTTCAGTGTTGTCACATGAAAAGATATAATAAAATATTTACAAAAATGTGAGGGGTGTACTCACATTTGTGAGATACTGTAATTGAGTTATTTCAGAAAAAATACACCATTAACACTAAAAGGAGCTGTGATCATAGGAAAAAAAAAGATAATCAAAATTAATTTAGAATTTGTGATGTCTGGGTGAATGGCTGTGACATTCATCCTTCAAATCTTTGGAAAATAGACTTTGAATTGTTCCAAAAATACAAGTTCCTATCTTACCTCTGTTCATTGCTACATCCCACCTTACATTGTACCTTCACTTGCTGTGATGTGCTCCTATTTGTATCACCAGTGTTATAGGTTTATTACATTTTTTGGTGTTATCCGGACCAAGATACCCAACTGGTTAGGTGCATCATTTAAAATGTGTGTCTGAGTAAAATAAATAAACAAACAAATTAAGTGCATTTCTCCAATACATGCATATTTATCTATGTTTTAAAAAGCTGAAATTATACAAAAATACTTGTTGATCCCACTAGAAATCCAGTGAGCTCCTAACTTTCTGCGGGGAGTTGGCACAGTTGCCTCTGCTGCTCTTAAATCCCAAGTATAAAAAGCATGAGAATAGAAAGCAAACAAGGAAGAGCCATTTAAATTATAGGAAAGTAGGTGGCTGTTTTCCCGGATTTTTCGGCTGAAGTCCAGCGTCGCCAACAGAATTTTATGGAAGCCAAACGCAGATTACGATCGCTTCACATCAAATATGCTATGTTGTTTCCAGCAAGGCTCAGAGTGGAGCACGATGGCAGAGTTTCCTTCTTCGAGGACCCCGAAGAGTTAATTACCTGGATTGAACGCAGAGCGGCTCCGGAGAGAGCGGACTGAACCCCCTGTGAGTATGCCATTTGTGACACTTTTACACCAGCTACCGTGCATAAAACCACACAGCAAAACTTTACTTACCAAGCCCTGCATAAGGTGCCTTAAGGCCCGGTAAACTACACCTGCTGACCTGATTGTGCAATACGCCATCATAGCCTGCCACCTTAGAGCAGTCCACTCACACCTATTTTGTTCTCACCTGTACTTTTGCAACGCTGAATATTATGGGACATCACTCTTCTATGTTTGACTATCCTAACATTGCCTTCCTCCGGGGGCTAATGTACCCTACATACAGTTACGTAGGTAGCAGGAGCTTCGGTGCTATACAGGTCCTACCACCCACATGTAAAGTGCAGCAGAAATTACCCCTGCACACAGTTGTGACATGCAGTCCACCTACTACTGGTCACCATAGATCAACGTTTACTTGTGTTCCATCGAGGACGGGTAGCTCTAATGCATGTAAGAAGACCCTGGTACAGTCCGAGGGACAACCTAAATACAGCACAAGACTACCTGAGTTATCCGAATACATTGAGCACATGATGGATCCACAGACCGTTTCTCATTGGACTGCAGGTCAAGTTTTGGTTTGGGAAAATGCCCACACCAGTTGGGGTGGGTGTAGGGCGGGGAGGGTGGAGGGGAAGTTAATGGTTTTATCACACTCAAAATCTCAGGTACGAAATAATTCACAGGTATTTCAATGTTTCTCATTGTCTAAATGCTATGACTATGCTACTACTTTGGTACTGGCACTTTATGTGAATCAAATGTATAGTTTGGAAAACATTGATGATATAAAGCTGCACCTATTTAGATTAGATTCCACATGGCCTCTCTGAAATTTCTTACCTGGAATGTGAGGGGTAAGGATGAGCCCGGTGTTCGATTCGAACCCATGTTCGAATCGAGCACCGGGTGTTCGCTCGCTCGGCGAGCCCAGAACTATTGGGACCGCTCGCATCAAATTCGTGTGATGCGAGCGGCCCCGCAATGCATTGCGGCCCGCGCAGTGCAATGCTGGCTGATGATTGGCCAAGCATGCACTGTGACCCCGCATGCTTGGCCAATCACAGCGCCGGCAGCGAGGAGAGCCATAATTGGCTACAGGCAGGATGCCTGTAGCCAATTATAGCTCAGGGGCTTTAATACACGCCCCACGGTATAAGAGGCCGCCGCTGCGGCGGCCTCGCATATTATGTTTCACTCACAGTGTCAGCGTGTCAGTGTGCTGCTGACTGCTGACAACAATATGTGCTTTATTTCTGGGGATATGTGTGTGCATGCTGTTAGAACAGCATTGCAGTATCACATCTGGGGGGTGTCTATAGGTAGCCTGTGAAGGAGGGCAGGTTTCCTGTGCTTAGAACTTTCCCTGCAAAAAAGTGTCATTTTTGCAGGAAGAAAGCTATTTAAATCACTCGCGGCTAATGAATTGATGGCTCCTGTAACACAGAGAGCTGTCATTCATTAATAAAAAACAAAAAAAAAAAGCGTAGGGGTCCCCCCAAATTCAATAACCAGGCCCTTCAGGTCTGGGATGGATATTAAGGGGGATCCCAGCCAAAAAAAAAAAAAAAAAAATGGCGTAGGGTCCCCCTCAAAATCCATACCAGACCCTTGAGGTCTGGTATGGATTTTAAGGGGAACCCTAGCCAAAAAAAATGGCGTGGGGTCCCCCTCAAAATCCATACCAGACCCTTATCCGAGCACGCAACCTGGCAGGCCGCAGGAAAAGAGGGGGGACGAGAGCGGCCCCCCCTCTCGCCTGAACCGTACCAGGCCACATGCCCTCAACATTGGGAGGATGCTTTGGGGGTCTAAGACCCCAAAAGCACCTTGTCCCCATGTTGATTAGGACAAGGGCCTCTTCCCCACAACCCTGGCCGGTGGTTGTGGGGGTCTGCGGGCGGGGGGCTTATCGGAATCTG
This sequence comes from Lithobates sylvaticus, assembly GCA_028564925.1. Lineage (NCBI taxonomy): Eukaryota > Metazoa > Chordata > Amphibia > Anura > Ranidae > Lithobates > Lithobates sylvaticus. The sequence goes on from CM053026.1 coordinate 89,391,964, forward strand.
GAAGCCCCCTTTAACAAGGGGACCCCCAGATCCCGGCCCCCCCCCTGTGTGAAATGGTAAGGGGGTACAAAAGTACCCCTACCATTTCACCAAAAAAGTGGCAAAAATGGTAAAAAGGACAGGAGACAGTCTTTGACAATTCCTTTATTAAAATCTTCTTTCTTCTTTCTTCATCCTTCGGTTTCTTCATCTTCTCCTTCCTTCATCTTCTTCCATCTTCTTCTTCCATTTTCTTCTTCCTCCGATCCGCTTCTTCTTGCGCTGGTCTTCTCGTCCTTCTCGTCCGGCATCTTCTTCCGTCGGCGTCGGCGTCGGTGTCTCTGTCTCTTCTTGGGCCGCTCCGCGCAATGGGAGGCTCCCGCTGTGTGAGGCTCCGCTCCGTCTGACAGGTCTTTTATAATGGAGGGCACCTGGTGACCCCGCCCCCTCTGACGCACAGGGACGTCATGGGGAATTCCATGATGGCTTTCCCCATGATGTCAGAGGGGGGCGGGGTCACCAGGTGCCCTCCGTTTTAAAAGACCTGTCAGATGGAGCGGAGCCTCACACAGCGGGAGCCTCCCATTGCGCGGAGCGGCCCAAGAAGACACCGACACCGACGCCGACGCCGACGGAAGAAGATGCCGGACGAGAAGGACGAGAAGACCAGCGCAAGAAGAAGCGGATCGGAGGAAGAAGAAAATGGAAGAAGAAGATGGAAGAAGATGAAGGAAGGAGAAGATGAAGAATCCGAAGGATGAAGAAAGAAGAAAGAAGATTTTAATAAAGGAATTGTCAAAGACTGTCTCCTGTCCTTTTTACCATTTTTGCCACTTTTTTGGTGAAATGGTAGGGGTACTTTTGTACCCCCTTACCATTTCACACAGGGGGGGGGCCGGGATCTGGGGGTCCCCTTGTTAAAGGGGGCTTCCAGATTCCGATAAGCCCCCCGCCCGCAGACCCCCACAACCACCGGCCAGGGTTGTGGGGAAGAGGCCCTTGTCCTAATCAACATGGGGACAAGGTGCTTTTGGGGTCTTAGACCCCCAAAGCATCCTCCCAATGTTGAGGGCATGTGGCCTGGTACGGTTCAGGCGAGAGGGGGGGCCGCTCTCGTCCCCCCCTCTTTTCCTGCGGCCTGCCAGGTTGCGTGCTCGGATAAGGGTCTGGTATGGATTTTGAGGGGGACCCCACGCCATTTTTTTTGGCTAGGGTTCCCCTTAAAATCCATACCAGACCTCAAGGGTCTGGTATGGATTTTGAGGGGGACCCTACGCCATTTTCTATTTTATTTTTTGGCTGGGATCCCCCTTAATATCCATCCCAGACCTGAAGGGCCTGGTTATTGAATTTGGGGGGACCCCTACGCTTTTTTTTTTTCATTTTTTTTTTTTTTTATCAATGACTTTTTTTTATGATTGAGTTTCAATGAATCACTGTTCTCTGTGTTACGGGAGCCGTGAATTAACATTAGCCGCGAGTGATTTTAAATAGCTTTTTTACTTTCAAAAATGACACTTTGCGCAGAGACAGTTCTAAACACGGGAAACATGCGCCCCTTTACATGCATACTATAGACACCCCCCAGGTACGAAATTTAAAGGAATATTACACTTTTATTGTTTCAATTTAAGCATTATTAAAATCACTGCTCCTGAAAAAAACGGCCGTTTTTAAAAAAAAATTTTGCATTGATACATGTCCCCTGGGGCAGGACCCAGGTCCCCAAACACTTTTTATGACATTAACATGCATATTAGCCTTTAAAATGAGCACTTTTAATTTCGAACGTTCGCATCCATTATAACTAATAGGGTTCTAAAGCTCGCACGGACTTTAGGTCCGTTCGCGGGTTCTGGTGCGAGCCGAACGGGGGGGTGTTCGGCTCATCCTTAGTGAGGGGTCTCCGAGACAAAATTAAGTACTCAGCAGCCCTCACATTCCTGAAGAAACAGAGGGCGGATGTTATTGCCTTAGTTGAGACCCACATTGAGGGCTCACTCCAACGGACACGCCGACGACCGTGGGTGGGGTGGACGTATCATTCAGTCCACACATCACACTCCAGAGGGGCGTCAGTACTAATCGCTAAGTCGGTCCACTTTGAACTAAATGAGGTTTGTACAGACCCACTGGGCCGTAATGTATTTGTGTCTGCTAAAATGTTTGGAGAGCTCTTTCTCCTCCTAGCCTCATATGCCCCCCCCCCCCATTTTCCACCACTACAATCACGGAAGGCCTTAAATTTATAACTCGTTACCTGACAGCACAGGTTGTGTGGATGGGAGACTTTAATAACACATTGAACGAGGACTTAGACAGACTAAGGACTACCCCAATTACTCCAAGAACAGTAGGTGAATCCAGACTCTCCAAATGATCTCCTCGTTTAACCTTACAGATTCATGGAGATTCAAATACCCACAGACACGCCATTACTCCTGTTTCTCTTCCACTCACAACTCTATGTCACGGATTGACTTTATTTTCATATCCATATATGGACATAAAGATGGCCTAGGCTTTCCTATATTTATTGACATATCCCAGAGACTTACCCCACGCATCTCGGAAGCGTCCTTTGGACCTAGACTTCTATCAGACCACAATTTCTATACTATTACTCTAAACATCCCCTTAGACAAGCCACCACGATCATGGCGCCTAAATCCTGTTTGGTTGACACTGTTGCCCGATGACAATGAGCAGAGAAGCAGAGAACGCAGACTCGGCGTCTTCTGCTGCAATCTGGGATTCTTTCAAACTATATGCCCGGAATGCCTTACAAACACATATAAACCAGATAAAAAAAACCTCCTCAGCCGCCCACGACAAGGCAGTGACGGAACTATCCAAGACAGAACTAAGATACAAGGATGACCCCTCGATCCACCATGCTGACATGCTTAAATTACAAAGTAGGGTAGTGACTCAGCTACAATAGGAGAAAGCCAAACATAAAATGTTCTTTAGCAAGCAGAAGTATTTTGAACATGGGGAGAAGGCTGGTAAACTTCTGGCCTACCTCGCCCACAATGAGGATAGACCACCTGTAGTCATTACACTTCACAACCCACAAGGACAGCCTGTCTCTGACCCCCACACTGTTTCTTCTAAATTTAGAGAATTTTATGCGGACCCGTACACATCCACAACTGAGGGGGATCTGTCCCCTATGTTTAATTTCTTGGAAACCGTACAGTTTCCCCAGCTATCCCAAGAACAGGTTGATATTCTAGAAGCTCCTCTCACTGAAGAGGAAATAGCTGGGGCGATAGCAAGTTTCGCCAGCTCTAAGGCCCCGGCCTCAGATGGTCTGCCCATAGAGTCCTACTCTCACTTCTCTTATATACTTACACCAAAACTACTTGCCTTATACAATGCCATGTTTGAAACATTTACTCTTCCCCCTTCCATTAGAGAAGCCACGATAGTCCTTATTCCTAAACCTGGTAAGGACCCAGGCCTCCCGGAATCTTATCGCCCCATTTCCCTTCTGCAGGTTGACACTAAAATTATCCTCTAAAACTCTTGCACTCCGCCTTAACCAAGTCATCCTCTCTCTAATCCTTGAAGATCAGGCAGGCTTCATGCCGGGCCGCAACACCTCGTTCAACCTCCTTAAACTTTTTATCAACCTCCAAGCCCCCCATGATAATGTCAGCACTAGGGTAATAGTCATCTTGGACACGGCCAAGGCGTTTGACTCAATAGAATGGAACTATCTCTGGAAATGCCTTGAGGGATACGGCTTTGGCCCAAGGTTTGTTATTTTGAGTGGACAGCAAATTTACACTGTTATACAAGCTGTACACTTACTACATTACATTGTAGCAAAATGTAATTTCTTCAGTGTTGTCACATGAAAAGATATAATAAAATATTTACAAAAATGTGAGGGGTGTACTCACATTTGTGAGATACTGTAATTGAGTTATTTCAGAAAAAAATACACCATTAACACTAAAAGGAGCTGTGATCATAGGAAAAAAAAGATAATCAAAATTCATTTAGAATTTGTGATGTCTGGGTGAATGGCTGTGACATTCATCCTTCAAATCTTTGAAAAATAGACTTTGAATTGTTCCAAAAATACAAGTTCCTATCTTACCTCTGTTCATTGCTACATCTCACGATACATTGTAACTTCACTTGCTGTGATGTGCCCCTATTTGTATCACCAGTGTTATAGGTTTATTACATTTTTTGGTGTTATCCGGACCAAGAAACCCAACTGGTTAGGTGCATCATTTAAAATGTGTGTCTGAGTAAAATAAATAAACAAACAAATTAAGTGCATTTCTCCAATACATGCATATTTATTTATGTTTTAAAAAGCTGCAATTATAGAAAAATACTTGTTGATCCCACTAGAAATCCAGTGAGCTCCTAACTTTCTGCGGGGAGTTGGCACAGTTGCCTCTGCTGCTCTGAAATCCCAAGTATAAAAAGCATGAGAATAGAAAGCAAACAAGGAAGAGCCATTTAAATTATAGGAAGGTAGGTGGCTGTTTTCCCGGATTTTTCGGCTGAAGTCCAGCGTCGCCAACAGAATTTTATGGAAGCCAAACGCAGATTACGATCGATTCACATCAAATATGCTATGTTGTTTCCAGCAAGGCTCAGAGTGGAGCACGATGGCAGAGTTTCCTTCTTCGAGGACCCCGAAGAGTTAATTACCTGGATTGAACGCAGAGCGGCTCCGGAGAGAGCGGACTGAACCCCCTGTGAGTATGCCATTTGTGACACTTTTACACCAGCTACCGTACATAAAACCACACAGCAAAACTTTACTTACCAAGCCCTGCATAAGGTGTCTTAAGGCCCGGTAAACTACACCTGCTGACCTGATTGTGCAATACGCCATCATAGCCTGCCACCTTAGAGCAGTCCACTCACACCTATTTTGTTCTCACCTGTACTTTTGCAACCCTGAATATTATGGGACATCACTCTTCTATGTTTGACTATCCTAACATTGCCTTCCTCCAGGGGCTAATGTACCCTACATACAGTTACGTAGGTAGCAGGAGCTTCGGTGCTATACAGGTCCTACCACCCACATGTAAAGTGCAGCGGAAATTACCCCCGCACACAGTTGTGACATGCAGTCCACCTACTACTGGTCACCATAGATCCACGTTTACTTGTGTTCCATCAAGGACAGGTAGCTCTAATGCATGTAATAAGACCCTGATACAGTCCGAGGGACAACCTAAATACAGCAAAAGACTACCTGAGTTATCCGAATACATCGAGCACATGATGGATCCACAGACCTTTTCTCATTGGACTGCAGGTCAAGTTTTGGTTTGGGAAAATGCCCACACCAGTTGGGGTGGGTGTAGGGCAGGGAGGGGGAAGGGAAGTTAAGGGTTTTATCACACTCAAAATCTCAGGTACGAAATAATTCAGAGGTATTTCAATGTTTCTCATTGTCTAAATGCTATGACTATGCTACTACTTTGGTACTGGCACTTTATGTGAATCGAATGTATAGTTTGGAAAACTTTGATGATATAAAGCTGCACCTATTTAGATCAGATTCCACATGGCATCTCTGAAATGTCTTACCTGGAATGTGAGGGGTCTCCGAGACAAAATTAAGCGCTCAGCAGCCCTCACATTCCTGAAGAAACAGAGGGTGGATGTTATTGCCTTAGTTGAGAGCCACATTGAGGGCTCACTCCAACGGGCGCTCCGATGGCCGTGGGTGGGGTGGACGTATCATTCAGTCCAGAGTGGCGTCAGTACTAATCGCTAAGTTGGTCCACTTTGAACTAAACTAGGTTTGTACAGACCCACTGGGCCGTTTTGTATTTGTGTCTGCTAAAATGTTTGGAGAGCTCTTTCTCATCCTAGCCTCATATGTCCCCCCCCCCCCCCATTTTCCACCACTACAATCACGGAAGGCCTTAAATTTATAACTCGTTACCCGACAGCACAGGTTGTGTGGATGGGAGACTTTAATACCACATTGAACGAGGACTTAGACAGACTAAGGACTACCCCAATTACTCCAAGAACAGTAGGTGAATCCAGACTCTCCAAAATTATCTTCTCGTTTAACCTTACAGATTCATGGAGATTCAAATACCCACAGACACGCCATTACTCCTGTTTCTCTTCCACTCACAACTCTATATCACGAATTGACTTTATTTTCATATCCCAGAGACTTACCCCACGCATCTCGGAAGCGTCCTTTGGACCTAGACTTCTATCAGACCACAATTTCTATACTATTACTCTAAACATCCCCTTAGACAAGCCACCACGATCATGGCGCCTAAATCCTTTTTGGTTGACACTGTTGCCCGATGACAATGAGCAGAGAAGCAGAGAACGCAGACTCGGCGTCTTCTGCTGCAGTCTGGGATTCTTTCAAACTATATGCCCGGAATGCCTTACAAACACATATAAGCGAGATAAAAACAACCTCCTCAGCCGCCCACAACAAGGCAGTGACGGAACTATCCAAGACAGAACTAAGATACAAGGATGACCCCTCGAACCCACCATGCTGACATGCTTAAATTACAAAGTAGGGTAGTGACTCAGCTACAATACGAGAAAGCCAAATAGAAAATGTTCTTTAGCAAGCAGAAGTATTTTGAACATGGGGAGAAGGCTGGTAAACTTCTGGCCTACCTCGCCCACAATGAGGATAGACCACCTGTAGTCATTACACTTCACAACCCACAAGGACAGCCTGTCTCTGACCCCCACACTGTTTCTTCTAAATTTAGAGAATTTTATGCGGACCTGTACACATCCACAACCGAGGGGGATCTGTCCCCTATATTTCATTTCTTGGAAACCGTACAGTTTCCCCAGCTATCCCAAGAACAGGTTGATATTCTAGAAGCTCCTCTCACTGAAGAGGAAATAGCTGGGGCGATAGCAAGTTTCGCCAGCTGTAAGGCCCCAGCCTCAGACGGTCAGCCCATAGAGTCCTACTCTCACTTCTCTTATATACTTACACCAAAACTACTTGCCTTATACAATGCCATGTTTGAAACATTCACTCTTCCCCCTTCCATTAGAGAAGCCATGATAGTCCTTATTCCTAAACCTGGTAAGGACCCAGGCCTCCCGGAATCTTATCGCCCCATTTCCCTTCTGCAGGTTGACACAAAAATTATCGCTAAAACACTTGCACTCCGCCTTAACCAAGTCATCCTCTCTCTAATCCATGAAGATCAGGCAGGCTTCATGCCGGGCCGCAACACCTCGTTCAACCTCCGTAAACTTTTTATCAACCTCCAAGCCCCCCATGATAATGTCAGCACTAGGGTAATAGTCATCTTGGACACGGCCAAGGCGTTTGACTCAATAGAATGGAACTCTCTCTGGAAATGCCTTGAGGGATACGGCTTTGGCCCAAGGTTCGTTATTTTGAGTGGACAGCAAATTTACACTGTTATACAAGCTGTACACTTACTACTTTACATTGTAGCAAAATGTAATTTCTTCAGTGTTGTCACATGAAAAGATATAATAAAATATTTACAAAAATGTGAGGGGTGTACTCACATTTGTGAGATACTGTAATTGAGTTATTTCAGAAAAAATACACCATTAACACTAAAAGGAGCTGTGATCATAGGAAAAAAAAAGATAATCAAAATTAATTTAGAATTTGTGATGTCTGGGTGAATGGCTGTGACATTCATCCTTCAAATCTTTGGAAAATAGACTTTGAATTGTTCCAAAAATACAAGTTCCTATCTTACCTCTGTTCATTGCTACATCCCACCTTACATTGTACCTTCACTTGCTGTGATGTGCCCCTATTTGTATCACCAGTGTTATAGGTTTATTACATTTTTTGGTGTTATCCGGACCAAGATACCCAACTGGTTAGGTGCATCATTTAAAATGTGTGTCTGAGTAAAATAAATAAACAAACAAATTAAGTGCATTTCTCCAATACATGCATATTTATCTATGTTTTAAAAAGCTGCAATTATAGAAAAATACTTGTTGATCCCACTAGAAATCCAGTGAGCTCCTAACTTTCTGCGGGGAGTTGGCACAGTTGCCTCTGCTGCTCTGAAATCCCAAGTATAAAAAGCATGAGAATAGAAAGCAAACAAGGAAGAGCCATTTAAATTATAGGAAAGTAGGTGGCTGTTTTCCCGGATTTTTCGGCTGAAGTCCAGCGTCGCCAACAGAATTTTATGGAAGCCAAACGCAGATTACGATCGCTTCACATCAAATATGCTATGTTGTTTCCAGCAAGGCTCAGAGTGGAGCACGATGGCAGAGTTTCCTTCTTCGAGGACCCCGAAGAGTTAATTACCTGGATTGAACGCAGAGCGGCTCCGGAGAGAGCGGACTGAACCCCCTGTGAGTATGCCATTTGTGCCACTTTTACACCAGCTACCGTGCATAAAACCACACAGCAAAACTTTACTTACCAAGCCCTGCATAAGGTGCCTTAAGGCCCGGTAAACTACACCTGCTGACCTGATTGTGCAATACGCCATCATAGCCTGCCACCTTAGAGCAGTCCACTCACACCTATTTTGTTCTCACCTGTACTTTTGCAACGCTGAATATTATGGGACATCACTCTTCTATGTTTGACTATCCTAACATTGCCTTCCTCCGGGGGCTAATGTACCCTACATACAGTTACGTAGGTAGCAGGAGCTTCGGTGCTATACAGGTCCTACCACCCACATGTAAAGTGCAGCAGAAATTACCCCTGCACACAGTTGTGACATGCAGTCCACCTACTACTGGTCACCATAGATCAACGTTTACTTGTGTTCCATCGAGGACGGGTAGCTCTAATGCATGTAAGAAGACCCTGGTACAGTCCGAGGGACAACCTAAATACAGCACAAGACTACCTGAGTTATCCGAATACATTGAGCACATGATGGATCCACAGACCGTTTCTCATTGGACTGCAGGTCAAGTTTTGGTTTGGGAAAATGCCCACACCAGTTGGGGTGGGTGTAGGGCGGGGAGGGTGGAGGGGAAGTTAATGGTTTTATCACACTCAAAATCTCAGGTACGAAATAATTCACAGGTATTTCAATGTTTCTCATTGTCTAAATGCTATGACTATGCTACTACTTTGGTACTGGCACTTTATGTGAATCAAATGTATAGTTTGGAAAACATTGATGATATAAAGCTGCACCTATTTAGATTAGATTCCACATGGCCTCTCTGAAATTTCTTACCTGGAATGTGAGGGGTCTCCGAGACAAAATTAAGTACTCAGCAGCCCTCACATTCCTGAAGAAACAGAGGGCGGATGTTATTGCCTTAGTTGAGACCCACATTGAGGGCTCACTCCAACGGACACGCCGACGACCGTGGGTGGGGTGGACGTATCATTCAGTCCACACATCACACTCCAGAGGGGCGTCAGTACTAATCGCTAAGTCGGTCCACTTTGAACTAAATGAGGTTTGTACAGACCCACTGGGCCGTAATGTATTTGTGTCTGCTAAAATGTTTGGAGAGCTCTTTCTCCTCCTAGCCTCATATGCCCCCCCCCCCCCCCCCCATTTTCCACCACTACAATCACGGAAGGCCTTAAATTTATAACTCGTTACCTGACAGCACAGGTTGTGTGGATGGGAGACTTTAATAACACATTGAACGAGGACTTAGACAGACTAAGGACTACCCCAATTACTCCAAGAACAGTAGGTGAATCCAGACTCTCCAAATGATCTCCTCGTTTAACCTTACAGATTCATGGAGATTCAAATACCCACAGACACGCCATTACTCCTGTTTCTCTTCCACTCACAACTCTATGTCACGGATTGACTTTATTTTCATATCCATATATGGACATAAAGATGGCCTAGGCTTTCCTATATTTATTGACATATCCCAGAGACTTACCCCACGCATCTCGGAAGCGTCCTTTGGACCTAGACTTCTATCAGACCACAATTTCTATACTATTACTCTAAACATCCCCTTAGACAAGCCACCACGATCATGGCGCCTAAATCCTGTTTGGTTGACACTGTTGCCCGATGACAATGAGCAGAGAAGCAGAGAACGCAGACTCGGCGTCTTCTGCTGCAATCTGGGATTCTTTCAAACTATATGCCCGGAATGCCTTACAAACACATATAAACCAGATAAAAAAAACCTCCTCAGCCGCCCACGACAAGGCAGTGACGGAACTATCCAAGACAGAACTAAGATACAAGGATGACCCCTCGATCCACCATGCTGACATGCTTAAATTACAAAGTAGGGTAGTGACTCAGCTACAATAGGAGAAAGCCAAACATAAAATGTTCTTTAGCAAGCAGAAGTATTTTGAACATGGGGAGAAGGCTGGTAAACTTCTGGCCTACCTCGCCCACAATGAGGATAGACCACCTGTAGTCATTACACTTCACAACCCACAAGGACAGCCTGTCTCTGACCCCCACACTGTTTCTTCTAAATTTAGAGAATTTTATGCGGACCCGTACACATCCACAACTGAGGGGGATCTGTCCCCTATGTTTAATTTCTTGGAAACCGTACAGTTTCCCCAGCTATCCCAAGAACAGGTTGATATTCTAGAAGCTCCTCTCACTGAAGAGGAAATAGCTGGGGCGATAGCAAGTTTCGCCAGCTCTAAGGCCCCGGCCTCAGATGGTCTGCCCATAGAGTCCTACTCTCACTTCTCTTATATACTTACACCAAAACTACTTGCCTTATACAATGCCATGTTTGAAACATTTACTCTTCCCCCTTCCATTAGAGAAGCCACGATAGTCCTTATTCCTAAACCTGGTAAGGACCCAGGCCTCCCGGAATCTTATCGCCCCATTTCCCTTCTGCAGGTTGACACTAAAATTATCCTCTAAAACTCTTGCACTCCGCCTTAACCAAGTCATCCTCTCTCTAATCCTTGAAGATCAGGCAGGCTTCATGCCGGGCCGCAACACCTCGTTCAACCTCCTTAAACTTTTTATCAACCTCCAAGCCCCCCATGATAATGTCAGCACTAGGGTAATAGTCATCTTGGACACGGCCAAGGCGTTTGACTCAATAGAATGGAACTATCTCTGGAAATGCCTTGAGGGATACGGCTTTGGCCCAAGGTTTGTTATTTTGAGTGGACAGCAAATTTACACTGTTATACAAGCTGTACACTTACTACTTTACATTGTAGCAAAATGTAATTTCTTCAGTGTTGTCACATGAAAAGATATAATAAAATATTTACAAAAATGTGAGGGGTGTACTCACATTTGTGAGATACTGTAATTGAGTTATTTCAGAAAAAAATACACCATTAACACTAAAAGGAGCTGTGATCATAGGAAAAAAAAGATAATCAAAATTCATTTAGAATTTGTGATGTCTGGGTGAATGGCTGTGACATTCATCCTTCAAATCTTTGAAAAATAGACTTTGAATTGTTCCAAAAATACAAGTTCCTATCTTACCTCTGTTCATTGCTACATCTCACGATACATTGTAACTTCACTTGCTGTGATGTGCCCCTATTTGTATCACCAGTGTTATAGGTTTATTACATTTTTTGGTGTTATCCGGACCAAGAAACCCAACTGGTTAGGTGCATCATTTAAAATGTGTGTCTGAGTAAAATAAATAAACAAACAAATTAAGTGCATTTCTCCAATACATGCATATTTATTTATGTTTTAAAAAGCTGCAATTATAGAAAAATACTTGTTGATCCCACTAGAAATCCAGTGAGCTCCTAACTTTCTGCGGGGAGTTGGCACAGTTGCCTCTGCTGCTCTGAAATCCCAAGTATAAAAAGCATGAGAATAGAAAGCAAACAAGGAAGAGCCATTTAAATTATAGGAAGGTAGGTGGCTGTTTTCCCGGATTTTTCGGCTGAAGTCCAGCGTCGCCAACAGAATTTTATGGAAGCCAAACGCAGATTACGATCGATTCACATCAAATATGCTATGTTGTTTCCAGCAAGGCTCAGAGTGGAGCACGATGGCAGAGTTTCCTTCTTCGAGGACCCCGAAGAGTTAATTACCTGGATTGAACGCAGAGCGGCTCCGGAGAGAGCGGACTGAACCCCCTGTGAGTATGCCATTTGTGACACTTTTACACCAGCTACCGTACATAAAACCACACAGCAAAACTTTACTTACCAAGCCCTGCATAAGGTGCCTTAAGGCCCGGTAAACTACACCTGCTGACCTGATTGTGCAATACGCCATCATAGCCTGCCACCTTAGAGCAGTCCACTCACACCTATTTTGTTCTCACCTGTACTTTTGCAACGCTGAATATTATGGGACATCACTCTTCTATGTTTGACTATCCTAACATTGCCTTCCTCCGGGGGCTAATGTACCCTACATACAGTTACGTAGGTAGCAGGAGCTTCGGTGCTATACAGGTCCTACCACCCACATGTAAAGTGCAGCGGAAATTACCCCCGCACACAGTTGTGACATGCAGTCCACCTACTACTGGTCACCATAGATCCACGTTTACTTGTGTTCCATCAAGGACAGGTAGCTCTAATGCATGTAATAAGACCCTGATACAGTCCGAGGGACAACCTAAATACAGCAAAAGACTACCTGAGTTATCCGAATACATCGAGCACATGATGGATCCACAGACCTTTTCTCATTGGACTGCAGGTCAAGTTTTGGTTTGGGAAAATGCCCACACCAGTTGGGGTGGGTGTAGGGCAGGGAGGGGGAAGGGAAGTTAAGGGTTTTATCACACTCAAAATCTCAGGTACGAAATAATTCAGAGGTATTTCAATGTTTCTCATTGTCTAAATGCTATGACTATGCTACTACTTTGGTACTGGCACTTTATGTGAATCGAATGTATAGTTTGGAAAACTTTGATGATATAAAGCTGCACCTATTTAGATCAGATTCCACATGGCATCTCTGAAATGTCTTACCTGGAATGTGAGGGGTCTCCGAGACAAAATTAAGCGCTCAGCAGCCCTCACATTCCTGAAGAAACAGAGGGTGGATGTTATTGCCTTAGTTGAGAGCCACATTGAGGGCTCACTCCAACGGGCGCTCCGATGGCCGTGGGTGGGGTGGACGTATCATTCAGTCCACACATCACACTCCAGAGTGGCGTCAGTACTAATCGCTAAGTTGGTCCACTTTGAACTAAACTAGGTTTGTACAGACCCACTGGGCCGTTTTGTATTTGTGTCTGCTAAAATGTTTGGAGAGCTCTTTCTCATCCTAGCCTCATATGTCCCCCCCCCCCCCATTTTCCACCACTACAATCACGGAAGGCCTTAAATTTATAACTCGTTACCCGACAGCACAGGTTGTGTGGATGGGAGACTTTAATACCACATTGAACGAGGACTTAGACAGACTAAGGACTACCCCAATTACTCCAAGAACAGTAGGTGAATCCAGACTCTCCAAAATTATCTTCTCGTTTAACCTTACAGATTCATGGAGATTCAAATACCCACAGACACGCCATTACTCCTGTTTCTCTTCCACTCACAACTCTATATCACGGATTGACTTTATTTTCATATCCCAGAGACTTACCCCACGCATCTCGGAAGCGTCCTTTGGACCTAGACTTCTATCAGACCACAATTTCTATACTATTACTCTAAACATCCCCTTAGACAAGCCACCACGATCATGGCGCCTAAATCCTTTTTGGTTGACACTGTTGCCCGATGACAATGAGCAGAGAAGCAGAGAACGCAGACTCGGCGTCTTCTGCTGCAGTCTGGGATTCTTTCAAACTATATGCCCGGAATGCCTTACAAACACATATAAGCGAGATAAAAACAACCTCCTCAGCCGCCCACAACAAGGCAGTGACGGAACTATCCAAGACAGAACTAAGATACAAGGATGACCCCTCGAACCCACCATGCTGACATGCTTAAATTACAAAGTAGGGTAGTGACTCAGCTACAATACGAGAAAGCCAAATAGAAAATGTTCTTTAGCAAGCAGAAGTATTTTGAACATGGGGAGAAGGCTGGTAAACTTCTGGCCTACCTCGCCCACAACGAGGATAGACCACCTGTAGTCATTACACTTTACAACCCACAAGGACAGCCTGTCTCTGACCCCCACACTGTTTCTTCTAAATTTAGAGAATTTTATGCGGACCTGTACACATCCAAAACCCAGGGGGATCTGTCCCCTATGCTTCATTTCTTGGAAACCGTACAGTTTCCCCAGCTATCCCAAGAACAGGTTGATATTCTAGAAGCTCCTCTCACTGAAGAGGAAATAGCTGGGGCGATAGCAAGTTTCGCCAGCTCTAAGGCCCCGAGCTCAGACGGTCTGCCCATAGAGTTCTACTCTCACTTCTCTGACATACTTACACCAAAACTACTTGCCTTATACAATGCCATGTTTAAAACATTCACTCTTCCCCCTTTCCATGAGAGAAGCCACGATAGTCATTATTCCTAAACCTGGTAAGGACCCAGGCCTCCCGGAATCTTATCGCCCCATTTTCCTTCTGCAGGTTGACACTAAAATTATTGCTAAAACACTTGCACTCCGCCTTAACCAAGTCATCCTCTCTCTAATCTATGAAGATCAGGCAGGCTTCATGCCGGGCCGCAACACCTCGTTCAACCTCCGTAAACTTTTTATCAACCTCCAAGCCCCCCATGATATTGTCGGCACTAGGGTAATAGTCACCTTGGACACGGCCAAGGCGTTTGACTCAATAGTATGGAACTATCTCTGGAAATGCCTTGAGGGATACGGCTTTGGCCCAAGGGTACAGCTTCTGTACCAGAACCCGACAGCTAAAGTGGTGGCGAATGGGTGGCCGTCCTTACTGTTTGACCTCAGTAGAGGCACGAGGCAGGGCTGCCCACTGTCCCCCCTTCTTTATGCTTTGGCGGCGGAACCCCTTGCCATGTCTATCCGGGCAAATGCAGAGATCGTAGGCTTAAAACTGGGACCCTCACTGAAAAGATAAGTATGTATGCCGACGACACTCTCCTGTATTTGGCGGATTCCGGCCCTTCCCTATCCAATGCCCTCCTAACAATCGAACAATTTGGACAATTCTCAGGACTCCAAATTAATTGTGGAAAATCCCAAATTCTCCCACTCGATAGTCCCCCCCCCCGAATCCCAAGCTAACACACAACTACAGCGAGTAGAGACAATTAAGTATCTGGGGGTTCATACCTCCAAAAACACAGCGGATTACATCAAGCTCAATATAGATTCATTGTTTCCCCTAGTTAAAAATAAGATGGGGTTTGGGGCTGCATCAACCTGATAAAAATGGTTTTGTTACCAAAGATTCTCTATGTCATGTGGCACACCCCGTTTTATATACCCCTTAAATACTTTAAGACCATCAAAGCACTCCTCAAGCCCTTTGTTTGGGGGACAAATAGGCATAAACTCAACTGGCAAGCGCTCAAAAATCCCACGGACATGGGCGGCACAGCACTCCCAGACTACCAGACTAACAGCTACTATATAGCTTATGCAATTTCACGATTCTCAACTTTCCCAACTTTACCATATGGACAAGGTCGATAAAGAAAGATTTCTCCAGTTGTTAAGCCCCGAGTGGACACAACCGACAGCTAACCCGATCTATGCCATCATTACAGGGTGGGAGACGAGACCGGACAGACACTCGCTGCTATACCACTATAAACGCATATGGGACTTGGCAGTCTCAAAACTGAACATATCCCCCCTCAATGACTATACGCCACTATGGTACAACAGGGCATTACAGAATCTTTTCGGTTTCCAGGATGCACAACTCTGGCTCAAACAGGGTGTCTTCTATATGCATCATTTAATTGTTAACGGAATAATCAAATCATATCATACGCTCAAAACAGAATTCGCACTACATGACCTTATGCTCTTCAGGTACACCCAACTGAGACATGTAACTCAGACACAGTTTCCACGCTCTCTCCCATTGCCTGCTCCTAACCCCATCATAGCAATCATCAAAGGCACAGATCCCAAAAAGCTGATATCATGTTTTTATAGCATGCTCGGCACATCACACTCAGCCAAAATAGCATATGGTTTGAAACCGCGATGGGAAAGAGACCTGGGTCCACTGGAGGAGGAGGATTGGGAGGAGGTCATGGAAACATGTAAAGAAGTGTCCCCTAAACTTTCAGATAGATTGCCACAAATATACATATTACATCGTGCATATCTCACCCCACTTAAGCCCCATACACACGGTCGGACTTTTTCATGGATTCTGTCCGATCGGACAATGTTGTTGAAAAATCAGACCGTGTGTATGCACCATCGGACAGTGTACGTCGGTTTGTCCGACGGACAAAGTCTTATCTCCTGCTGGAAAGATTTGCCGTCAACACAGTCCGATCACACCAAATCCGATCGTGTGTACGGTTGTCCGACCGGACAAAGTGCTACGCATGCTCAGATCACATTACAAGACCAAAGCTATTGGCTACTAGCCTCTACGTAGTCCCGTCGTAGGCAACAAACGTCACCACGTTCAGAATGATCGGATTTTCCGACAACTTTGTCCGACCGTGTGTACGCAAAACCAACATCGGACAAAGTATGACGGACATGGTCCGACGGACCTGGTCCGCGGATTGTCCGACCGTGTGTATGGGGCTTTAGAGTGGCCAAATACAAAAGAGATCAACCTATCACTTGCCCTATGTGCAGCACTGACACTGGCACCTTCTTCCATCTTATCTGGGCCTGTTCTAAATCACAGGGATTCTGGGAGCAAATAGTGAAAATCCTCCATGACAATATGGGCTCCCCCTTGGCCCTGGATCCAAAGCAATGTCTCCTGGGGATATTCCCAGACGTCCTTGATAAGTTCACCAAAATATTCCTCCAGGAGACCCTCTTCTCTGGCAGGAAGGTAATAGCAAGAAAATGGATGAGAACGCAGCCCCCCGATATTTCAGAGTGGAAAGCGGATATTAATGCCTCCCTCCCATATAAAAAAATCCTCTATATCAATAGAGGTTGCCCGGAAAAGTACTATAAGATATGGGACAGGTGGCTTCAAGAATCCGAAACATGTACTTAACCGACCTGACCCTTCAGCTATGACAGGCTTATACCCACAAAGAATGTCAAGTGTTAACATATGTTCCGTTTTGATAACATGAGTATGTTTGAATGTATTAATACTTACCATCCTTATGTCTAATGTATACTTATGCCCCGTACACACGGTCGGAAATTCCGACCACAAAATCCGTCTGATTTTTTCCGACGGATTTTGTCCGACACTGGTGTTGCATACACACGGTCGGACAAAGTTGTTGGAAAATCCGATCATCCTGAATGTGGTGACGTTTGTTGCGTACGACGGGACTACGTAGAGGCTAGTAGCCAATAGCTTTGGTCTTGTAATGTGATCTGAGCATGCGTGGCACTTTGTCCGTCGGAATTCGCTACATTCGATAGGACTTTGTTGTCGGAAAATTTGAGAGCAGGAGATAAAACTTTGTCCGTCGGAAAATCCGACGGAAAAAGTCCGATGGAGCCTACACGCGGTCAGAATTTCCGACAACATTGTCCGATAGGACATTTTCCGTCGGAAAGTCCGACCATGTGTATGGGGCATTACTGTTTCGCATGAAGACATGTACACAAATTTGGTTGTAAATATTTATATCTGTGATCAATAAAAACGTTTTTTTTTGAGTGAAAAAAAGTATAGGACAGTATGCACTTGTCCCAGCCTATAGGAGCTACTTAAACTTTTTTTGATAGATGTCCTTTAACCCTAAGGGACCCTTCACATACATATCATGGCAACATAAGACTATGTGTAAGGTGCGTCGCAATGCCATTTATTGGGATCAGCATCCCAATGCATAGACATTGCATGGACAACAAAGGGCAATACACAACACAGGGAAGCACACCACAGAGGCACATACCATGCTTTCTGGTGTACCACAGGAAATCACAGTAGTCTGAATTGCAATTAAAACTTTAAGCAGACCCCCCATCCCTACTGTTCAATCAGATATTTTTAATAACTTTTTTGCAGAACCTGGCCCTGCACTTTATGCGCATGGACTGTGGTGTGTCATCAGGGGGCCAGCTGCATACACCAGAAAGAGACAGCCTACTCCCTGATAATGTAGCAAGAGAATAGGACAATGCAGGACCCAGGCAGGCTGCAGCAGATTGAAACATTACACCAGACAATGTTGGATTCACTGGATGGGTGTATGTTTTTTTGAGGACAACCCAGCAGTCATGGTAAAAAGGGAAAGAAAAATAAATTACAGGGGGAGTGAAGCTCCTCTTTAACCCAACACTTAGTTCCCTAAACCCTAACATCACAGAAATAGATATGCATATACACAAGCATCGTACTAACAACCTCAGTCTTACTTCCACTTTGCTGATACAGCACCTCTGAAATGTAAAAATAAACAAAGCATATTGTTCTAGAGTGTGTACTTGCTTCTATCCAAAGCACTTGATTTCTGTCTCCTCTCTAATTCCTCTGCTATCTGCATGAATTACGTTTGACAGTCTATGCCAACATCAGACATTCCCGGAAAAAGGCTCTGCTTACCCTCCAGCACACAACAGGTGACTGACAATCTCAGCTATGCATATTTCTCTATGAAACTGTGTAGATGGGGGTGTATCCATTCCCTCAACTCAGGTCTCAGATGAAACTCAGTTCTCATTACTCAGACACAGCGCTGTATAAGAGACAAAATTCCTAATCAATACAAGGCAATTGCATACAAGGCAAACAGACAAGAGTGGCGACGCCACGTACAATGGCGCCACCAACGCGTTTCATCATAACTGACATCATCCAGGGGCATACACATGGAATGTGATTTGGATCTCCTTTATGCATGGATTGTGAATTTTGACTCAGCGCTGTTTTTATCATATCATATGTGAGCATTTTTAACCCCTTTGCATCAATAAATACATTTTCAAGTTTTACACTATGTGGCCTTTTTTTCTGTTTTATTTGTATGTATGTATCTTGCTCCATCATATCCATCTGAGATGTACCTGGATTACTTTTGATTCCCTGGGATTTGGCACATTTGAACACGTTTGTCATTTCAGACACATGTGACTCTGTAATAAAGTCCATCTGTTTTGGTAAGAGTCCATCTAATCTCTGGTGGTAGATCACGTGGTGGGTTTGAATCACTAACATGAATATGGTCTCTATCACATGGTGACTCACAGATTTCAAAAAAAGAAAAGGAAGCTTCACTATTATCATAGCTACGTACATTTTTATTGGACTTTTTGATTTTTTTTTTCTTGCTATTTTAATTTAATTGTATGAACTATATTAGCGCTGAAAATATTGTTTCTTATGTTCTATTGTACAGTTTATCTGACTCTTTTTTGATAGCATCTTTCTCATTTCTTCCAGCGTGGTTTCTTGCTTTTTGACATGTTGGTGATATATGCTTTTACTTGTTTTGGCATTGCTTCCCAGCTTGTACTTGCTACAGCATTCACTTGCTTTAAGCCACTCTAAGAACGTGTGGAATGGGAATATTCAACTCAGTTTACTATAAGGGTGTACAAAAAATATGTTTAAAGATGTATAACTGATCCTCAAAATGTTGCCAGATTGGCCACTGTAAGGCCAACATATTACATACCATTAAGTATACTCAGCTTGAAGAGACCATGCTCAGACTGTTACCAGATAATGGAGATTGTCAATGTTTGCTAGAGCGCTTTAGAAAGGCTGGGGTCGTTTGAAGGTTTTCAAGTTCTAAATAAGGTCATCTTCCTGGGATCTATAGGAGGTTCTGCAATCCCCGTCAAGCATGTAATACAGAGATGTCTATGTAGCTTAAGGGTACAATGATAGATGATGATGATATAGCACTCAGATGTCACAAAAGCTGCCCATTGTTCCCATGCAAATTAACTAGGCAAATAGAAAACCAATAAAATTTGGCCTTGAAATCCAAAAAGAAGGGCACTCACCCATGCATCAAATAAAGTTCATTTATATTATGACAGCAGAAAAAGAAGCACTGACAATGCACTGATTATCCATGTAAGGTCTTTGGGAAAACACAAACAGCTCGACAATTATCTCAGAATTGTAGTGCAAGTGGGAGAGCAAGTCCACACCTCTGAATAATGTTTGGGTGGTTTTCAGCCATGTAGACAAAAGAAGAATAGACACCAATTCAGACAGATAAAGAAGACACACATGCATGACCTTGGAGAAGCCAAGTGTAGTCAAATTGCTAATTTAACCAGTAAATTGATTTCATAATAGTGAGACAATTGATGGCAGATGTTACTGAGGCAACTGATAGACATGAGTTGGTGCCCTAGGGTACAGATCACCAGACACTCCACCATTTTTTTAAGTTGAATTGATTAAACTTAACCATTATTGATCAACCAAGAAATATATAACAATTAAAATAAGTTATTTTTAAGATATGTCAACATTAACATGTTGAGAACTGTGTACTAAACTGAGAAAAGTTTAAAAAAAACATGCTTTGGGACTTGTGTAGATGGATAAGTTTAGCATACTTTCAGCTTACATTTGAGATGTGTTTGAGGTGCTTTTGAGTTCTATCAGAGATTTGAGTTGCTTTTGTGTTCCCATTTTCAATATAAGGAAACAAACTGTTCTTTTGACTGTGTACACAAAATCCTTAACTTTATAGAAATCCACAGGGCAGTGTAATGTGGCCCCATAGCAAAATCATGAGAGGGGCAAATGTATTGCACTGTATTTGCTGAATGCTTCTGCTGCCAGCCTAAATCACTGTGTAGCCAGACTGGTCTGGGATCTCTGTGCTTCAGGTCCCCATAGCAGTTTCATGATCTGTATGTTTATTTAAGTCTGATGTTTAATATTTATTTCTCTTGAAGAAAAATTATGAAAATGTTATCTATAACATCTAAAGCCCCATACACACGGTAGGATTTTCCGATGGATTCTGTCCTATCAGACAATGTTGTCGGAAAATCAGACCGTGTGTAGGCACCATCGGACAGTTTCCATCAGATTGTCTGACGGACAAAGTCCTATCTCCTGCTGGATAGATTTTTTGACAACAAAGTCCGATCACACCAAATCCGATCGTGTGTAGCGAATTCCGACCGGACAAAGTGCTACGCATGCTCAGATCACATTACAAGACCAAAGCTATTGGCTACTAGCCTCTACGTAGTCCCGTCGTAGGCAACAAACGTCACCACGTTCAGAATGATTTTCCGACAACTTTGTCCGACCGTGTGTACGCAAAACCAACATCAGACAAAGTATGGTCTGACGGACCTGGTCCTCGGATAATCCGCGCGTGTGTATGGGGCTTCAGTCTAATGTTTAATGTTTCTTCCTCTTGGAGATAAATTATGGAAATTTTATCTATAACATCTAAGTCTAGTGTTTAATGTTTCTTTCTCTTGGAAATAAATTATGGAAATCGTATCTAGATCATCTATACAGATTTACTACCATGTGTAGTTGAAAGATGATAGGTTGCTATATCATTAGTTGCTCTACCTAAAGCCCAATCCCAACATCCAACTTTTAGTCTTTAGTCCCCCTATTCTGAGTCCTGCATCCCTTTTGGCACTTATATTCTTATAAATTGAACCATAACTTATTATTATATATCCAGATGTCTTCAATGCTTCATAAGATGCCCTTTTTCTTCCTCTTCAATTGTCAGGCTGGACCTAGCAGTAAGGAATTAAGGACTTAGGGTATAGAGGGATCAGTGGCAGCATGTATGTTTGCTCTCCATTGACATGGGTTTAATTTCACATTACCATCACAACCTATCCTATTCCATGATCCAGTAAGGAGCCAATATCACGGCAAGACATCCACCAGCCTTCAGCAGGTAGAATTCAGCTAATAGATCCAGGTTCATGGGACTTTTGTACAACAGGATCCGCTTCTATGCATGCATAGAATTTCACACAGACTATTCCTTTTTGTACTTTTTTCCCAGATTTGGAGGTTTCTCTTTGATAAGTGGAGGAGAGGGTTGGGAGCTAGTAGGATTTTAGGTTACAGGGCATACTCCGGGACACTGGAGTGGATGGAAGACCATTGGGGTGGGTATCTAGGGTGAGTGGGGGGAGGCTAGTGGGCACTGTTTGGGAGATTGCCCCTTGTGGGGTTAGCCGACACATACTGTGATATTTGTAAAAGGATTTGATGACCAATACATTTTTATATTCTGCAAACAGTAGCCTTTGAGGTGCTGTATCCTGTGGGGTATTTTTCTGTGGTGAGCACCAGTATATACAGCATTCCAATGTCAGCCCAGACTGCTCAACACACTGGCCCAGAGAGTGTGTCATTGACAACCTGGACTCACAAGAAGTAGTTGGATGTCAATGAAGTGGAGTGAAGATAAGGATCAGAGGAAAACACAAAAAGCAGCACTGGAGTGTTTTTTAAAACATTGGTGGGGAGTGCAAGAGTTGGGCTCTAATGCTCTCTATAGAGAATATAGAGCAGTGGTGGCGAACCTTGGCACCCCAGATGTTTTGGAACTACATTTCACACTACACTGCAGAGTGCATGAGCATGATGGGAAATGTAGTTCCAAAACATCTGGGATGCCAAGGTTTACCACCACTGTTATAGAGTATATAGTTGCATTTTAGGGTCCTGTAACCTACAATCTACACATTGCTGGACCAAATGGAGACTATAGGCCTGATTTATAAAAGGAAATAAAGGTACACTGGCACATTGATTGTGTGTTGATAAGCAAATCATATCCAAACAGAATATCCAGTGATTCTGCTAAAATGTATAGTTTTGGATGTAAACTTCAGTTCAGCCTGCCTAAAATTGAAATGTGATTTCCTCTAATATTTTTTGGATCTTTTCATCCACTGTTATCATTTTTAAATGCATATGTCATGCAGGAATAATATTGAATCAAGCACACACAGCTATAATAAGAGGAGACTGTAGAAAACCCTTATTCGTAAAAAGCCTCAGTAAGTTATGCATGGGGGTTATTGTTCACCACATGTGCGTATCTTTGTGCAGATAAGCATAAGTTCAAGCATGTGCCAGAACACAAAGTCCCATATGTTGGTGCCTGAAGTGGAGAATCCAGTGATAAATATCTGTACTATGTACTATATCTATGACAGCATAGTGTATAGTTACTTTGACATGCTGTTTAGTTGTCACATACACATCTCATTGCTTAGCAAACTGATCACATTAGTTTTTTATTTCACTTAATTTTTCTTTAAAATGTTGACATGCGCATTCCTTAGCTTATAACAAGCAAAAGTCCAAAGGCTGGAGCTGCGCTAGAAAAAAACGTGTAAGTGAGTGATAAATAGTATTGAAAAGAGCTGCCAGCATCTGAAAGTCTAGTATCAAACTCAAAACATAAATAAAAACACAATAGATGCAGCACTAAAATGACAAATCAAAACTAAAAAGTGAATACAAGAAAAAAAACGAGAAAACTAAGGCAGAGACTCATTAAGATTCCAGCATAGATCAATGACAAATATTCATGTGGAAAATAATCATGTGACAAATTATTTAACAAGTGAGAGATATAAAAATAAAAATAAAAATAAAAGTCCCATTAGGTTTCCAGTTCGTGAATTAACAAGAAAATGACACCCATCCATGTAAATACAGGAGAAAAGAGAGCTGTAGAAGATATCCTTCGTATAACTCCACACCCAAAGTGAATAAGGTGGTCTGCTTACCAGATGGCGATGACTGCTATTACAGCATTCTCGCCCAGCACAGGGAAATTGGTCTCCCCAGAACCCAGAACACAGTACCCGAACAGCAACTATGAGCAGGTGATTCTCGGAAACATAAAACGAAAAACTTCCATAGTGCAGTATGTAGATAAAGGGTAATTTAATAAGAACAGAAATAATCGCACTTACAAAATTGTCAATCACAAGCAATAAGGTATAGCATAAAATCAGGTTGCGGTGTCTTCATCGGCTACGCTTCACTTCCTATGTTAGTTTGTCAGCCCATCCACCTCCTGAGAGGGAAAACGTAATGACGTATGATGTAGGCTCCACCCTACATGTTTTGTCATGATAGAACGTTGTCTCGGGATAGGCGAACCTGAACGGATGCTCCATAGACCTGGAGGTGACATGTCCACTGACATCCGACCCGCTCCGATCCGAAAAAGTGTGACGGAGGAAAAACCTACTTTTCCATCGATCTGCAGATCGGATCGGGTGACGACGGACTCTACGGTCCGTCATCATCCGATCCCCCATAGAGGAGAGTGGCGCTCTGACAGAGTGCAGAGACGGACCTGTCATCTGCCTGCTCAGCGGGGATCAACGGATGAGCAAGCGAATGTTCATGGGGCGGATCATCACGGATCTGTCCCGTGTGAAAGGGGCCTTAAACATTAGTGTAAGATCAGTAGGTAGTTCAGGGATCGCCATCGCAATGTGTGCAAACATCCAAGTACACATGAAGGCCCACAATGCAAGATTAGTGGTTGATTATGGCAAGGGCAGGACAGACATCTGCCTGCAACCTCATATTTGTGGAAGGCCAATGGGGATACCAAAAAAGTTCTGAACTTCCATGCTGTACACAATCCAAAAAAAGCATAGGACCCAATTTAAGATTCAAACACTGGGTTCCAAATCCTGCAAAAAATGTTTTACTGGCCAACCATGTCAGAAGCAATACACACATTTCTGTGTACAATGCCACCAATTTAGTGGTTCTAAAGGTAAAAGTTTTTTTACCTTAATCACTTCAGCTCTCACACCTGTCTACCCCTATGGACCAGCCCATATTTTCACATTTCCGCTATGTGTCTATTCATGAGTCTGTAATCTTTAATTACTGATGGTACAGAATTGATACATATATCTTTTGGGGTGGGGGGAGGGTGCAAATGGGACTTTTTTTTAAAATCGATTAAGGGGAAAAAAAAGAGTAAAAAAATTGAAAAAAAATAAATTTTTTCCAAGTTTGATCAGCAATATTTTGAACATATTTTGAAGTACCATTACTCTGGGGAAACATATAAATGCTATTCTGTTGCTGCTTGTTTTATTTACTGCTACACTAAAATGTATTTTTTGTTACAAAGCATGTTAGTTATTTACAAAAGAAATAACAATATTATGCTAACATTTTACATATATTTAATAATTTTTCTCATAATTCATTGGTAATTTAAAGTTCTTACTAATTTAAAATAAAACAGATATACCATGAATCACGTATTTTGTAACAGTATTCTATTTTTTTAAACAAATAATTTAAAATGGAAACATGGAACAGGAGATTAAACTGTTACATACTGAAGTTTTTTTACACGGTGATGCACTGAAATGAATGGGTTAAATACTAAAATAAAGGTTAAATAAGAGCATGTCCGGGTTAGTTAAGGGTTAAAGTGGATGTAAACCCTTACATATACCCAGTGGAGTGAACAGCCTCAGATGATACACAGAAATGAAACAAATCTCCCTACATAGGTTTTACTTGTTTATCTGCGATCTTCTCTTCCCTACACCCCTTCAAAAGGGCAGATTGTGATAAAAATCTTTCTTTATCTGTCAGGAGCACAGAGGAGGGGGCAGAGAGGCTGCAGTTACAGTGTGTGCGAGCTGATTGGAGGAAAGGAACACACCCCCCCTCCACACAGCAGAACTGTGTTCTGAATAGGTGTCATGTACCTGGTCGGAGTCTGAAGTGACAAGGTCAGCCTCTCTTGTATCTCCAACCCGGGTCCCGCTGAGAGTGGAGACAGAAGGACCCAAGGGATAGGAGGAACACGAGTGCCTGCAGATGTAGCCCTGGAAGCTTGAAGCAAATGATACGACTTTGGGAATGCAGACAGTCACAGCAGGTCGCAGGAGCGGAGTTGCGGACACCCGAAAGACAGCGTTGAGCCATACAGGAGACAGAAGCAAAGTCACAGGGATAGCCGGGTTCGGAAGCAGGCGGGCAGCAAGGTACCAAATCATCAGGCAGGAGCAGGGTCAAATAGGAAGCCGGGAACAGGAGCCAGTAATCAGAGATGTAGGAGAGTACAGAAGCAAGGTCAAGGAAAGCCAAGGTTCAGCAACGGATATCAGGCAGGTAATAGCGTGATTCAACAGGGTACGGGTACAGGAACAGCTGAAGACCAGTCAGCACCTGTTACAAGTCAGTTCGCCCCTTAAATAGGCCGTCTGGCACCAAAGGGATGCGCGGATGCGCTCCTACGGATGTGCATTCTCTTTTGCGCACACGCATTGGTGCGTCTGTAATCCGCAAAGTTTCTCATGCGTGCGCGAGTGCACCCGGAGCGCAACAATAGTTCTCTTACAATAGACAAGCCCCGTTCTGAGCTCTCCCCCAACACAAATTTATCTAATGTGTCGGCAAAACTTCTCAGAAGTTACTCATGCTAATAACAGAGGAATGAAGCACCAAAGAGAATTGAAACTTAGGCTGGGTTCATACATATGCAAATTGAATGCGTTTTTAACCGCATCCATTTTGCATAACATGGTAATGTGACAGGCTTTTAATGGAGCGGTGCAGTTTTGAAATGGATCCTGTGCATTTTTGGTCCCAGTTCAGGTGCAAATTCAGGTAAAAATTCATACCTAAATCACACCTGAATCAGTGAACAGAAATGCACCGGACTGCAAACTGCAGCCGCATATGTGTGAACCCAGCCTTAGAGCTTTGGAGAGAGATAAGTAAACACTACAGATATATGTGCTTTGCTCAGATTCCATGACTGAGGTTTCCAACCACTTTAACTCATTCCCTGTGCACACAAAAAACATTCTTTTATGTTAGCTGCAGCTCTCTCACTCACAGATACTGTCTGTCAGGGAACTGAGGAGATAAGACAGCTACTGTGTTACTTTTGTTATTGTTTAGAAATGTTACACTGAGTGATCACTGTGATTGCCTGTTACTGTGATCATTGAATGAGGAAGGCTTTAGATTGGCTGCCAATTGTAGGATTGGGAGCTCCTCTTTCTACAGACACAAGGTGTCAGTGAGTCCACGGGAGTGAGCAGGGGAGAGGAGAAACTGCAGACAGTCTCCTGGATGTACAGGAGACGCCTTATGTACAGAGGAAGAGATTGTATGGACGTGTGTAACACATCAAAGGTGTACAACTGGTTAATGCATTCTCTGCATTAAAAAAACAGAGGTACAGTAAAAAAACAACTGTGTGTAGCTCCCCCTCAGCCCCCCCCCCCCCTTTAATGCATTCTCTGCATTAAAAAAACAGAGGTACAGTGCTCCTCACTGGAAATTGACAGTGAGGAGGGTGGGGCCTAGCCGTATTCTGTGTGGCAATCAAGCGAGTCCACACGGGTGCCCCCATAGCAAGTGGCTTAGCTATTGAGACACTCAGAGGGGGGATAAACCAGAAACAGAGAACCCCAGAAGAGTAGGATTGGGGCTGCTCTGTGCAAAACCATTGCACAAAGCAGGTATGTATAACATGTTTTAAAGTGGTTGTAAACCCTTACAGACCACTTTGACCTACAGGTAAGCCTAGATTAAGGCTTAACTGTAGGTCCAATAAATATCTCCTTAACCTACACGGTTAAGGCGATATTTTACAAAGAAAGGGCGCCGCTGCTCCACTCACAGCACCGGAGCAGCGATACCCGGAAAGAAGATGGACGCTCCGTGGAAGAGGGGACAGCGGTGACATTGCTGGCTCCTGTGTCAGGTAAGTGACACATAATGGGCTACTATGCGATGCATACTAGTCCATTATTCTTTACCTTTGCAGGGAAACAAAGAGGAAGTAAACCCATCAAGGTTTAATAATGAAAAAAAAAATCCTTTAGAATTACTTTAAATTGGTGGGGGTGCCGTAAGTTGATAGGGATAAGATAACATGAAATGAACATGACAATTGGTTTTCCAAAAAGGTACTGCATGAGTCTGTATATGTTTCTGATTGTCTGCATAAACATGTCTACGATTGTTTGTGGAGTCAACATTGTATACCTATCAAAGCATGAAACGAGTCGACGTATCTTTACAGTAATCTATACACAATGATGAATCTTCCTAACTACTACTAGGGTTACCTGTCTGGCCTTGGTTTGATAGATGCTTATAGAACAGACATCTGTAGCCGTACAATTTAGCTGATAGCCTAAACCAAAGTATTTATTTTATAGATCCTTTTTTTTTTTCAAGTAAACTTGTGTAATGACAACAAAAGAAGCACAATTTTCTTCCAAACGAATCCAATGGATCAGAGCCAAAAAGCTGTGTTTCCTGTTGTGTAGTTGGATGCAGATGGTCTCTGAGATAAATATGATGCAACTTGACATAACAGGTGGGAGATCACAATGATTCATATGAACTGTGTTTTCTGCAGCCAAAATCTTTGGAAGTGGGTTCTCCAGTGTCTAAGGTGCACTGAATCGATTCCCCTGAAAGAGGAACACACCCAAACATAGTTTACTGCTTACTGCGTTAAAATAAGGTTCTTTTCAGGGAAGTGCGATGATTATATGGTATGTAACATTTAATTACAATTGCTTTTTTAAGTGTTTAAAAGGGTTCTACAATTGCATTTTTTTATTTTATTTAGATATGTGTCAGAAACTGCTTGTCTTAAATAATGTTATTTTTGTTACTTTAAAACCAAACCCTGGGCAAATTTACGTTTTTTTTTCAGAAGACTCCCAGAAAGTTTTTTTTCCGTAAAAAGCAACTTAGATGGCAACATTAACCTTTAATTCACAGCCTTTCTCTGTTCTGCTCTTTTAGTTTTGGATAGAGTTTTTTATTTTTTTCGGTTTTTTTCGTTGCTAAATTTTCCCGTGCCTTCTGTTCTAGAAGCTATAGAAGAATAACAGAAATTTCTGTAAGGTTAGGGAACATCTCCTCTCCTCTATCAGCTGTCATTGGGACATGACCCCATTTGGAGATTTCCCCTCACCTCCTGGTGACATCTGTAACATTTTGATTTTCCCATCATTTACTGTCTCAGTGACAATGGTCACCAGGACAAATGTAATGGGTGAATCTCCACAGCAGAGGCACAGGCAGAAATAAAAACCTTATGAAAAATAAATGGCTGTTCCTTTAAATAACAATGACTAATTCACGAATGTGATCACAAAATGAATGAGTTATCTATACACCCACATAAAAAATGGTGCTCATATTGATGTGATACCTCCTATCATTTATTGGGTGCAACTGACAAATAAAAATAGGCAATATAATAAACAAATATGCATATAGAAAAAATAAAGTGCATGAGCAAATAAATCAATGTGTAATATTTGTTCATGTGCACCAATATATAAACTAAATATTAAAGTCTATCAAACATTGTATCTGTTCTAGAAAAAGTCAATATGAATTACAAGGTTATAAAGTGTTTAATGCTTATGGAAAAAATCTGCTTCAAAGTGCTCCAGTGCTCAAATGTGCTCCTTATATTAAAAGAGTGGCTTCTTACCAGATAGCATGGATCTCTAATTAAAGAGATCAAACAAGCACACACTCCATCACAGTAGGCTATTTTAATAGTAGGGTACTCCTGGTGTGGTACTATCAATGATGGATTGGACACAAACGCCCCTACCTTCACAGAGCCGCTCACCACATGTATAGGGTATAAATAGGGAGGGGTTGTAAACTCTTGTTTTAAAAAAAACCAAACGTGTCATACTTACCTCCACTGTGCAGTTCGTTTTGCACAGAGTGGCCCCGATCATTCTCTTCTGGGGTCCCTCAGCGCCACTGGTGGCTCCTCCCTGCATCGAGAGTCCATGCTGGAGAAGCGCTCTCCTTGGTGGACCCCCGTGCGGGCGCGTCTCCGAGTCCTGCATCTGTGTCTATTCACACACAGAATGGAGGACTCGGCCCTGCCCCCCGATGCCGCGTCATTGGATTTGATTGACAGCAACGGAAGCCATTGGCTGCGCTGCTATCAATCTATCCAATCAGGACACAAGACACCAGGTAGAGCTGGTGTGCTCGTTCCTGGCCGGAGAAGTATCGGGGGCAGGTAAGTAAACGGGGGCTCTGGGGGGCTGCAGCACCACAGACGGTTTTTCATCTTAATGCATAGAATGTAGGGCTGTGGAAATGAAAGATGAATTCCTTGATTAATCGATTCATTTTGTTTGATCGATCAAAATTCTTTTGATTGGTACTCAACTCTCCGCCGGCTTCCGGGTCTACAGGGAGTTCCGTCGGAGATCCGGTGACGTCACAGGCATTGACGTCACCGGACTCCTCCCCCCTTCCCCAAGTGCCTCCGTCTGCTAACGAAGGTCCGGTGACGTTGAAGTTCTGATTGAACGTAACGCGTACGGGGGAGGAGCTACGCATGATGTCACCTGCTGCTGCCCTACGGAACTAACAAGATTGTCGGCTTTACATGCTGTGTTTTTTATCATCTTTATGTGAGTAGTTTGTGTTTGAACACAAAAATTAAATCTTATACTTAAGCGGTGAGCACTTAGATCTTTTCTTTCTACCCATGACCTGGCGTCCTTGCTGAGATCTAAGGAGACGTGAGAGAAGTTTATGGTCCGTGTTAACCCTTTTGATACCCGCTTGCATGACCACCTGTTTGCACAGGGGTCCATGCCATAAGGTGAGAGTGATTAGTTAGACTGGAGATGGAGGGATTGTCACGCTAGTGTGGAAAAAAAATGTACTTACGTCAGTGCTACAGTTTGAATTGAAAACGTATTTGTGAACTGTAAAGTTAAGTCATGGATTGTGGAAACTAACTAGTGTATACCACATTTACCACTGACTAATGCAGAGTTGCAGTGCAAGGAGATCAGCTAAAAGTAGTTGGATCTGTATGTGCGTTATAATTAATCTAAATTAGTCGATTAATCGATTAAAAAAAGAAATCAAACACAAAAATTTTAATTAGTAACAGCCCTAATAGAATGCATTAAGGTGAAAAACCATGAGGGTTTACAACCCCTTTAAGATGAGCTTCATGAAAAGATCAAAGTTGCGCTTACAAAGAGGCAATGAATCACAAGCAGCATATGAAGCAAGTCAGGTGCAGTGTCACACACAAACTCCGGCCAAAGCATTTCCTCAAATATGGCATCCTGGGACGCTATTTTTGGGCAAATGCATTCACCTTAACCTCTTGGCGCAGACAGCACACAAATATGCAGCCTCTCGGTGGGTGGGCCTTGGCGGCAAGCGACCGGATATTTGGGTACCACATTGCAAACACAGCTGTGCCGAGAGCGTACGCAAACGGCACAGTTAACGACGGCTAACGGAAAGCTCCAGGTTGCCAATCACTGCGGTCACGTGATCACAAACCCTGCCCTGCCTCCCAGCATCTGAAACACCTTACAGGGCCGGAGGCACCAGCCCCAAGGGGTTAATTTGAGTTCAGAACATTTAGTTAGCACCTAAACAATAATGTGTCTTTCTACCTGTCTTGCTACTCTGTGCTTTTGAACTTTTCCTTATTATGGTCTCTGACTGCTTTTACGTACTCTGACCTTTTGTTGGCTCTTACCCTGCTTACCTGCAACTTAACTTGACCTCCAGCCCCTCTGACTAGTTTCCTGCCTGCCGTTTCTGTATTGCAATTGGTTCTGCCTCTTTAGCTGGCTACCATTTTTCTGTGACACCTACAGTGCGTTAAAAAAAGTATTCATACCCCTTGAAATTTTCCACATTTTGTCATGTCACAACCAAAAACGTAAATGTATTTTATTGGGATTTTATGTGATAGACCAACACAAAGTGACACATAATTGTGAAGTTGAAGGAAAATGATAAATGTTTTTCAAAATCTTTTACAAATAAATATGTGAAAAGTGTGGCGTGCATTTGTATTCAGCCCCCCTGAGTCAATACTTTGTAGAACCACCTTTCACTGCAATTACAGCTGCAAGTCTTTTTGGGGATGTCTCTACCAGCTTTGCACATCTAGAGAGTGACATTTTTGCCCATTCTTCTTTGCAAAATAGCTCAAGATCTGTCAGATTGGATGGAGAGCGTCTGTGAACAGCAATTTTCAAGTCTTGCCACAGATTCTCAAATGACTTTAGGTCTGGACTTTGACTGGGAAATTCTAACACATGAATATGCTTTGATCTAAACCATTCCATTGTAGCTCTGGCTGTATGTTTAGGGTCGTTGTCCTACTGGAATGTGAACTTCTGCCCCAGTCTCAAGTCTTTTGCAGACTCCAACGGGTTTTCTTCTAAGATTGCCCTGTGTTTGGCTCTAGCCATCTTCCTATCAACTCTGACCAGCTTCCCTGTCCCTGCTGAAGAAAAGCATCCTCACAACATGATGCTACCTGCCACCACCATGTTTCATGGTGGGGATGGTGTGTGTTCAGGGTGATGTGCAGTCTTAGTTTTCCACCACACATAGCGTTTTGCTTTTAGGCTAAAAAGTTCAATTTTGGTCTCATCTGACCAGAGCACCTTCTTCCATATGGTTTGATGTGTCCTCCACATGGCTTCTCGCAAACTGCAAATGGGACTTCCTATGGTTTACTTTCAACAATGGCTTTCTTCTTACCACTTTTCCATAAAGGTCAGATATGTGGAGTGCACAACTAATAGTTGTCCTGTGGACAGATTCACCCACCTGAGCTGTGGATCTCTGCAGCTCCTGCAGAGTTACTATGGGTCTCTTGGCGGCTTCTCTGATTAATGCGCTCCTTGCCCGACATGTCAGTTTAGGTGGACAAAGATGTCTTGGTAGGTTTGCAGTTGTGCTGTTTGTTCTAACAAACCTCTGAGGGTTTCACAGAACAGCTGTATTTAAACTGAGATTAAAGACTCTATTTACTAATTAGGTGACTTCTGAAGGCAATTGGTTTCACTAGATTTTAGTTAGGGGTATCAGAGTAAAGGGGGCTGAATACAAATGCATGCCACACTTTTCAGATATTTATTTGTAAAAAATAATTTAAATCATTTATCATTTTCCTTCCACTTCACAGTTATGTGCCATTTTGTGTTGCTCTATCACATAAAATCCCAATAAAATACATTTATGTTTTTGGTTGTAACATGACAAAATGTGTAAACTTTCAAGGGGTATGAATACTTTTTCAAGGCACTGTATAAACCACCTTCCCCATGACAATAGGTTCACTTTAACCACTTTGAAGGAGGGCTGGTAATAAACATTGGGTGATTTCCTGCTGCAATCAATAAAAATAATGTATTGTTTGCACCATTCCTTGTCTTGCAAGTATGAGATGTACTACCTGTGCCCACCTCCATTACTGCAGAACAATCTACACAAATAACATGTAAGAAAGCTTCTGATGGGTCAAAGGAACAGCTTTATTAGGATGAGGTGCAGCTGTTTTATGCAGAATAGCCATGAACTGGTCATAAGATTTTCCATATGTATAAAGCCACATTAATGAGTCATGGGAAGCCCATAAACAATAAATGGCGAACAACCTAAAAATGTGACTAAGGTTAAAAATATGAAGAGTTGTGTCTATTTAATCTCTGTACAACTACCATCAGTAAATCAGGTCCTACATGCTGTCCTGTTACCATGGCAAAACTGACAGCACTAAAAAGCAAAATAAAACCATGGCAGAGGTTCAAGCCTGAATTTCCACTGTAGGCAAGACACACTTGTCTTTGTACTCCTCATCTGGTTGCCGCCACACACGATGGACAGCATCTGAACCAAATAAGTTTATCTTGGTCTCATCAGACCACAGGACATGGTTCCAGTAATCCATGTCCTTAGTCTACTTGTCTTCAGCAAACTGTTTGTGGGCTTTCTTGTGCATCATCTTTAGAAGAGGCCTCCTTCTGGGACGACAGCCATGTAGACCAATTTGATGCAGTGTGCGGCGTATGGTCTGAGCACTGACAGGCTGACTCCCCACCCCTTCAACCTCTGCAGCAATGCTGGCAGCACTCATATGTCTATTTTCCAAAGACAACCTCTGGATTTGGCTCAGATCATACACCGCACACTGCATCAAATTGGTCATCCCAGAAGGAAGCCTCTTCTAAAGATGATGCAAGCCTGCAAACAGTTTGCTGAAGACAAGCAGACTAAGGACATGGATTTATGGAACCATGTCCTGTGGTCTGAGACCAAGATAAACTTATTTGGTTCAGATGGTCTCAAGCATTTGTGGCGGCAACCAGGTGAGGAGTACAAAGACAAGTGTGTCTTGCTTACAGTCAAGCATGGTGGTGAGAGTGTCATAGTCTGGGGCTGCATGAGTGCTGCCGGCACTGGGGAGCTACAGTTCATTGAGGGGACTATAAATGCCAACATGTACTGTGACATACTGAAGCAGAGCATGATCCCCTCCCTTCAGAGACTGGGCCGCAGGGCAGTTTTTCAACATGATGACGACCCCAAACACACCTCCTAGATAAGCACTGTCTTGCTAAAGAAGCTGAGGGTAAAGGTGATGGACGGGCAAAGCATGTTTCCAGACCCAAACCCTATTGAGCATCTGTGGGGCAAACTCAAACAGAAGGTGGAGGAGCGCAAGGTCTCTAATATCCACCAGCTCTGTGATGTCGTCATGGAGGAGTGGAAGAGGACTCCAGTGGCAACCTGTGAAGCTCTGGTGAACTCCATGCCCAAGAGGGTTAAGGCAGTGCAGGAAAATAATGGTGGCCACACAAAATATTGACACTTTGGGCCCAATTTGGACATTTTTAACTTTGGGGTGTACTCACTTTTTTTGCAAGCGGTTTAGACATTAAAGGCTGTGTGTTGAGTTATTTTGAGGGGACAACAAATTTACACTTTTATACAAGCTGTACACTCCCTACTTTACATTGTAGAAAGTGTAATTTCTTCAGTGTTGTCACATGAAAAGATA
Source organism: Lithobates sylvaticus (assembly GCA_028564925.1). NCBI lineage: Eukaryota > Metazoa > Chordata > Amphibia > Anura > Ranidae > Lithobates > Lithobates sylvaticus. The sequence goes on from CM053026.1 coordinate 89,426,732, forward strand.
TAAAAAAAATATTTACAAAAATGTGAGGGGGTGTACTCACTTTTGTGAGATACTGTATATACAGTATCTCACAAAAGTGAGTATATCTTCGTGAGTATATCTTCCGCCTATGTGCAAGAACCCTTATGAATGTATTCCATGAAACTCATAAAATGTTTACAAAAAATAATATTTTTCGCTTTGAAATAACTTAATTTCCTATTTAATTTTAGAGCACCCTGAAGGGGACAGATGTGCCTTGGGCTGCACTGGGCATGCACAGCGTTATTCACAGCAGGTCGAACATAGGCACAACACTATAACAAGAAAAAATACATCAATTTCAATATGCCCAGTTCACACAAATTAAAAATAAGACACGCTGCATTTAAATGTGGCAAACATTGTCGCAAATATAAAATAAAGTATTTTGGCTCCTGGTGTGGAAAAAAGCAAAAATGCACAGTAATGCCATGCGTTAGAAAAGACACCAACATGAGCTAAACGGTATAACTTGGTATGAATCGAGCCTGACAGATAGCACCTTTATTTCCTTTAAATACTAAGCCCCTTAGTCATTTTATATCTCTGTACCGACATATGTGCTCTGAATAAATAACACTGATAAAAAGGAAAGGAAAAACAAACTTTTTTGCAGATTAGAACGCAAAGTATTGCTAGCATTGCTTGTAAAGTTGTAACGGTCATGATGATTTCCACTATGATTCATGCTGGTACGATATTATAGTGGGCTCACTCAGACTTTGTTATTGTGACATCATCTGAGTTGAGTAAGTATAAACTTGAACTCCTACAGGCTAATGTGTCTGTTACTTTCATTTCCGACTTATAATCATCTGCTCTTCAGTACTGAGATTTACATCCCACCGGGTGTTATTATTTAGTGAGCAGAAAAATAATAACAGTTGAAACGGTTGTATAATTCTTATTAAACATTTTGCTGTAAGGACAAGTCTTGCGGACACATCGTATGAGTCATGAGGTTGAGTAACCTAAAAATGGCCAGCCCCCACTTTGATTACACAGTGCTGAGTATGAGTATACAAATGCTGCTTGTAACAGCTGTGTCAAATGTCGAAAGTGTTACCAAAGATACTACTAATGGTAGGCAAAATGTGTTATCATGCAGGCAAGGTATGTATCCAGCAGGGCTCATTCACACCATATGCATTGGGCTGCAATGGACGCCCTTTCCCAACCCAGTCCAAAGGTATAATCAAGGCAATGTGCCTTGAGTCCAATGAGTTCAGTTCAGTACAGAGGGGTGTGCTAAAAAATATATCCTAGACTTTTTACAGCACCGCATCACAACTTGCTGCAGTGAATAAAAATAAATGAACTTAATAAAGTTAAAAAAGTAAACAGTGTGATGTGTCATTTACAATGCATTAGCCATGGTATATTAATGTCAACAAGCCTGCAGAGACTTCTGAAGTTTTAAAGATGCAGATATCAAAAGCCTGCATTGTGATTGAATTTGATGCAATGCACCAACATATTTGTTAAAAGTTGGATTCCTTGGAAGTTTTTGCATGATTGTAAAGGTCCACACTCATTGAAGTAGTGCTCTCATCTGCTCTCCTGTGGCAACTTTGACAGCCATCAGCATTGGGAAAAAAAAAACTAGGTATAAACCAGAAGAAAAACCCTACAGCAATCAATAATAGCAGACTATAATGGCCAAAACAATGGAGATAAGATAATAGGTAAGTAAAAAATTAATCTTTACAATACAATATTAAAATATTGTATAATAAAGATTATTTTTTTGATTACCCATTGTCTCCATTGTTTTGGCCCTTAGAGTCCGCTATTATAGATTGCTGGAGGGGTTTTCTTCCGGTCTATACCTAGATTTTTTCCTTTGTATGATTTGGATTAGATCATAAAAGTCTCCTCTCTTATAATTATAGCCATCAGCATTATTTGCAGGACTTCATTTGTATCTATAATAAGCACACTTAGCATGTCCTCAAAGGCCAGCAAATCAGCAGACCAAAAATGCATTTATCGCTGATCTGCTACTGTAAATGGACCCCTACTTACACATGGTTTGCCCTGCAAATATTTTTGTTTATATTGACAAAAGACAAATGACAAATTACATTTTATTGACAAAGACAAATGAAGGCCTGCAAACAAATGCTGTCAAAGTTATCCCAGGAAAGAAGAAATGAAGAGCCAAGATCTTCACGAAAGGCAACTTGGGCTTGTTTACAGGCGCGACAATCATTGCCACTCATCTGAAAAGTTTCCGCAGTGGATTACTTCTCAGAGCCATTTGACATGCAGCTCCATTACGCCACACCACATCCATAACATTTGGTTTCAGAGAAGTTTCAGAAAGGCCCCATTTGCTTGAATAAGTCGCATTTGGTGGCAGTACTGGTGTAGTGGGGATGCAGAGGGTGCAGAATGTGGGGTAGTGAGTAATAAAAAATGTGGGTAAATAGCTACTTCATAAAAACAAAATGATGAATTGACTCCAGTACAACCAGACTGCCTATACATGGAACATAATTTGCCAGTATCCTGCTGAAGCGGCCAAATTTCAATCCATCTATGGTCCGTTTTAGGAAGGAAGGAGGCTCTAAGCCTCTATACTTCTGTGCCCTTGTGTAGGATTATTTACAGGACAAAGCTGTCAACTCAGGCAACAAGAAAAGCAACCTTATGAGTATGAATGGAAAGAGGAATATCCCTAATGTGCTAAAAAGGTGGTCTTTGAAGTGCTGACAGAACCAAATTTAAATCCCAGAGTCACAGGTACTTGTAAAGGAGGGTCCACATAAAAAACACCATGTACAATAAATTTTACCAATGCATGGTAGGCTAGAGGTTTTTCGAATAAGTTTTAAGGGGCCGAGTTTTGTCCCGTTATGGTAATAGTTGCCAAATGCTGATCCACATAATAACATATGCATGCAACTCACAATTAATATTCTGGCGAGAGAAGAAGACTTGTGCTGTTACATCCAAAGGGGAAAGCAAAAAAAGACACCACTATACATGCCTTCATCTCTTACACAGCAACAGGTCTCAGTGCTCACATATCGTAGTCCGAGAAGAAGAAAATCAAGGGCACTCTCAGGTTCTAATTTTCCTTATTGTAACAAAATAGCAAGGGCTAAAAACATTCAAAATTAATTCAGTTTTTAAAGGCATATTATACAATCACACTATAGGATTGCCCATATAACTAGTACAACATTAATCATAATCAGATTTCCTACCTACAGGTGATCACATAAATAATCCAACCACATTAGAAGGTGAAGTACGAGGTGCTATAACAAACATGCATTCAATTCATGGCGATCATTTTATCCTTAATGATATGCACCTCCTGTATGGGGTATTCATTTTGCCTCGTCTTGTAATAACATCTTTCCATGATCTCCTCTACTCTCTCAATCTACTGACCATAATAGCCCTCAAACTACTACCATGGATATTCTGGATGGGATTATTAAACCTTGAGACTGCAATAACTGTCTCAAAAAATCTCAAATGTTCCTGAATATGATCTTTTAGCATTCTGACGGTTTATGTTATGTAATAATGTTTCCATAAACATAATATAATGTTTGCAAAAATATGCAATACACTACATACCACATCATGTGTGTTTTTAATTATTTAATATTACAATATATATACCCCCAAAATGTTGTCTTCTTAATATCCAATTACATGGGAACAAATACTACTACTGCCCCATCTATCATTTACAACAGAGCAAACCTTTGATTCATCTTTTCTTGTCTAAACTCACTTCTGGGGATGAGCCGAACACCCCCCTGTTCGGTTCGCACCAGAACCTGCGAACAGACCTAAAGTTCGTGTGAACTTTAGGACCCTATTAAAGTCTATGGGACTCGAACGTTCAAAATCAAAAGTGCTAATTTTAAAGGCTAATATGCAAGTTATTGTCATAAAAAGTGTTTGGGGACCTGGGTTCTGCCCCAGGGGACATGTATCAATGCAAAAAAAAGTTTTAAAAACAGCCATTTTTTCAGGAGCAGTGATTTTAATAATGCTTCAAGTGAAACAATAAAAGTGTAATATTCCTTTAAATTTCGTACCTGGGGGGTGTCTATAGTATGCCTGTAAAGGGGCGCATGTTTCCCGTGCTTAGAACTGTCCCTGCACAAAGTGTCTTTTTTGGAGGAAAAAAAGCTATTTAAAATCACTCGCGGCTATAATGAATTGTCGGCTCCCGTAATACAGAGAACAGTCATTGAAAGACATTGATAAAAAAAAAAAGCGTGGGGTTCCCCCCAAATTCAATTACCAGGCCCTTCAGGTCTGGTATGGATATTAAGGGGAACCCCGGGTCAAATTTAAAAAATAAATGACGTGGGGTTCCCCCTAAATATCCATACCGAAGGGTCTGGTATGGATTTTAAGGGGAACTCCCCCTCTTTAACTGCAGCAGAGAAAAATCAGGTCTCCTGCCCTGTTAGACTAGGTGATCTACTGTATGTGAATCTCAGAAATAGATGAGCAGAAATCCAAATCCTTTGGCAGGTAAAACCACTCCCTTATATGAATTTCTTATTTGTATTCTTACTTTAACAGATTGCTACCACACAATATATTTGATAAATAACATCTACAATAGGGATATTTTGATATGCTAACTGATTTCTTGACTAAATATAGTAATATCATGCAAGCATCATGTTTACATTTAAAAATTAATACACACCGAGTTCAGATAGGCATCTATTTATTGGTTCTAATTGTCTTAGGTGTCGTTAAAATGTCTAAAGTGGAAAAAAAATGCAGTAAAAAAGTATTTTATGGACTAATAGATGACTAAGCAACACATCACTGAAATGATGGTGAAACTGATGTATTAAAGCAAGAGGAGTATAAACTTACAAAAAAGGCTATGTTTGTCCAAGAAGAATGTTTGGAAGAAGAAATGGGGTCACCTTCAGGTAAGCATCCTTTCCGTTTCTATATAAGTTCCAATGTTGGTATACTCCTTAAAGCAAACCTAGGTCTTATGCAAGGCTATAAGTTGCCACCATACATATTCTACATCCCGTACCACTTGGACTTTATGTGGCATAAAGACCAAATGTGTATTAAAAAGTACAAATTTTATTATAACAATACAACAATAAAACAAATACCACAAAATTCACATCTCTTTGGCAGAGTCACATAAGAAAAAGACAAATTTCATATACATATGGTGGGGACTAGGGATGAGCTTCGTGTTCGAGTCGAACCCATGTTCAACTCGAACATCGTCTGGTCGCCCGTTTGGCGAATCCCGAACATTATGGGCCACTCGTGCCAAATTCGAGTGGCGCGTCACGGCCCATAATTCACTGCGGCATCTCAGTGCATTGCTGGCTGATGATTGGCCAAGCATGCACTATGACCCGCATGCTTTGGCCAATCACAGCACGGAAAAAATGGAGAGCCATAATTGGCCAAAGCCAGGGTGGCTTTGGCCAATTATGGCTCAGGGGGTTTAGTACACGCCCCAAACTATATAAGGCCTTGTGTAGTGTGTTGCGGCGGCGGAGAGAAATACACAGAGAGACAGTGTGATTTCATTTCATTTTGAAGCTATTGCTATTGTGCCATCTGCACAGTGTACACCTGAAGCTACCCCAATTGCTGTTGTTCTGCTCATCCTATCCGCAGGCAGCTGTAGCAATTACAGTGGGTGTATTGTGCCATCTGCACAGTGTACACCTGAAGCTACCCCAATTGCTGTTGGGTGTACGCCTGAAGCTACCCCAATTGCTGTTGTTCTGCTCATCCTATCCGCAGGCAGCTGTAGAAATTACAGTGGGTGTATTGTGCCATCTGCACAGTGTACACCTGAAGCTACCCCAATTGCTGTTGTTCTGCTTATCCTATCCGCAGGCAGCTGTTGCAAATACAGTGGGTGTATTGTGCCATCTGCACAGTGTACACCTGAAGCTACCCCAATTGCTGCTGTTCTGCTCATCCTATCCGCAGGCAGCTGTTTCAAATACAGTGGGTGTATTGTGCCATCTGCACAGTGTACACCTGAAGCTACCCCAATTTCTGTTGTTCTGCTGATCTTATCCGCAGGCAGCTGTAGCAATTACAGTGGGTGTATTGTGCCATCTGCACAGTGTACGCCTGAAGCTACCTCAATTGCTGTTGTTCTGCTCATCCTATCCACAGGCAGCTGTTGCAAATACAGTGGGTGTATTGTGCCATCTGCACAGTGTACGCCTGAAGCTACCCCAATTGCTGTTGTTCTGCTCATCCTATCCGTCTTCTCGCCGGACTCCTCTGCTATCTTCTGCTAGCTCTTTTACTAGCGGAGGAGCCCGGCTTTCTCCTTTGTCTCCGCCGCCATCTGGGGGTATTGTTCCGACTTCGGGGGTCTTGTCCCGCTCTTCTGTTCTTCTTGCCGGGCCTCCGCTTTCTTCTTCCAGCTCTTATATAGGGACAAGGGGCGGGGCCACCGGCTCATGTCACATGGTGACCCCGCCCCTTATGATGTCACAGTCCCATCATCCTCCGGGACTGTAACATCATAGGGAGGCAGGGTCACCATATCACATGAGCCGGTGGCCCCGCCCCTTGTCCCTATATAAGTCACAGCACAACGTCTCTCTGCCATTACGGCCAGAGAGAGAGTTGTGTCAACATCTAATGAAGAAAGAAGAACAAGAAGCAGAAGCAGAAGGCGGCAGCGGCGACACCGACAGCGACGACAACAAAAGCCCGGGCCACCGCTAGTAAAAGAGCTAGAATAATAAAACGGAGGCCCGGCAAGAAGAACAGAAGAGCGGGACAAGACCCCCGAAGTCGGAACAGAAAGCTGGGCTCCTCCGCTAGTAAAAGAACTAGCAGAAGATAGCGGAGGAGTCTGGCGAGAAGACCCCCCAAGATGGAAGAAGACCCCCGGAGCAGTGTAATAAAGTATTTTAAAAACATGTGCTGTGTTTTTATTTACACTTTTCTCACCAGGTGAATGGGTAGGGGTACATCGTACCCCATACTCATTCACATAGGGTGGGGGGCCGGAATCTGGGGGCCCCCTTAGTGAAGGGGGCTCTCGGATTCCGATAAGCCCCCCCGCCCGCAGACCCCGACAACCAACGGCCAGGGTTGTCGGGAAGAGGCCCTTGTCCTCATCAACATGGGGACAAGGTGCTTTGGGGTGGGGGGGCCGCAGGGCCCCCCTTTCCCCAAGGCACCCCCCCATG
>CM053026.1:89434396-89831896 GCA_028564925.1 Lithobates sylvaticus
AGTGTTTATCACGAGTGGTCGTGGGAGCCCGGCGGGATGGTGCCCGCCGGGCACTCGCATTGCCTCTGTGTACATGCTCCTAGTGGCCAAAAGGCGAAGCGACGTAACATAACGGCTTTTCGGCAAGAGGTTAAGCTCTTCAGAAATGTTCTTGTACCCTTTACCTTTAACACCTATTTCTTTCTTCCTTTTCTTCTTAGACAACTCTGCTTTCTCTTGTTCATGTTTACTATGCTGCACACAAAACATCTCAGTGAGTTATTTTCTCCATGTTGAAGATCTAATGCTAAATAAAGTGAATAGTCTGCTTGAAAGATCATTAAGTTTTTTGTTTATGTCCATCTCATTGCCATTTGTTTTATTATTTACAAAAATATATGAAAAGTCATAAAGGAAAGGAAAAGTGCCTGCTCTATGAACTATGGTATAAAGAAGGGTGAATGCAATTCATTTGTGCCAGTTATAACTTTTTTCAAAATAAACTGTGATTTCTTGGGAAAAAGTGGATGGTTACCAAGGTGGCAACCTGATTGCAGACTTTATTCATACAGTAGCTACAAACAGTGCTTATGATACACAGAGAAGGATACAGTTGTCAAACTGACAAACTAGTCCTGCAGATTACACCAGTGAGTCTCTAATCCAATGCACCACACATATTTGCAGTGTCATAGTGAACATGGATGGTTAAATGTTAATTGCGCCCTAGCAATACCCAGAAAAATGTACCATTTGTTCAAAATGTCCTCCTAAAAAATAGCTGCTCACTTCCTTGTAAGTGTGCCTAGGCACTTCTGTATCTTCAGAATCAAAGATGTTAATCTGCAGTGTGAGATATATGGCACTGCTGTGTCTAACTGTTTAGCTCAAGAGATTTGAAGTAAGATTCGGGGATGTCACTACTGTAGTGATCACTGTTCTCCTTGCTGGAGGCTCTGACACTGGTAATACTGGTGATTAGATATTTTCCCTCTGCCTGACTTTTTGAGCCCATCTTCCAGAGTTCAGTTCTACTTTATGATAAAAATATTTATGCACCTAGATGGCTCCTATAATCACGGGGGCTTTTTAAATATAATTTATTTGAATCCCTTGCATGTTTTTCCATGCTAACCACCACCAAAACAAAAAACCTGGTTGCTATGGTTATGAACACTAATGCCAGGTTCACATATGTACGGTCATGGGTTTGTGCCTGGGGTCCGATGAGTGTCTGTTCACCGGTTCAGGTGCGAGTCCGAATTTTTTCCTTAATTCCAACCTGAACCGAACCCAAACACGCACAGGGCCCTTTTGCAATCCGATCCGTGTCCACCCCAGACCTGTATGAACCAGCTCCATTGAGAGACGTCACGCTCGCATGTCATGAGAATTGGATGCAGAGAAATCCGCATCCAATTCGCACATATGTGAACACAGCCTAATGCCCCATACACACGAGTACACAATTCCGCCAGCAAAAGTCCGGTGAGAGCTTTTGGTCCAAAAATGCGACCGTGTGTATGCTCCATCGGACTTTTGCTGGCGGAATTCCAGCCAGCAAAAGATTGTGAGCATGTTCTCAATTTTTTTTTTGTCTGTACCAATTCCGACGTGCAAAATTCCTACGCATGCTCGAAACAATTTGACGCATGCTCTGAAGCACTAAACTTCATTTTCTCGTCGTAGTGTTGTATGTCAATGCGATCTTGGCGGTGAAAAGTTCAGCGAACTTTTGTGTGACCGTGTATGCAAGCAAAGCTTGAGCGGAATTCCGGCGGAAAAAACATCCAAGATTTTTCCAACTGAAATTCCGCTCATGTGTACGTGGCATAACAGTTATCCTTTCCTCCATTGTTACCCCTATATAAGTTTGTTGCCATTTTAGGTTGGAGGCAATGTATGAAATACCTTTTACCAAGTTATTTGAAAGAAATTATATCCATTTTAATAATATCACTAATATTAAAGTACCATGAAATTATCAGGATATCAAATATAAAAAAGTGACTTAATAACATTCTACAAAGAGAAAAAAAATCCAATAAGCAAAAACAGATCATTTTCTCTTTATAGACTAGACTAAACAATGGCAATGAGCTGGAGTCCCCAAGGACATGCTTTGCAAGTGGATTACTACCCATTGTGCCAGTTGGTTTTCATTCTTTTGTGTGAAATGATAAATTGAGCACTGAGATGTGAACTATATATAATATATACATTTCTCCTGACATACCTTTTTATTATTTGGAGTTGTGTTTTGAGTTTTCTTGGCAATCGTTTCCTGCAATATTCATTATAAATAAGTACAGATGTGGGCTGTTTACGTTTCACAACTACTTTCATTTTGTTCGGGCTTTAATATAACATTGCAAGCAGCATGTTTTTATTAGAAAAACTGTATGTTACCTGGTAAAATGGTGTCGGGAGATGTGGAAATGTCATAATCTAGAACACGGCGCCTTGATGGTGACTGATGATGGGGTTCGCTTACTGACTTGAGTGTTTTATACCAAGTGTCACAAACAGAAGATCTGCTGAAAACATGGGAGGCAGGGAAAATCAAAGCTCGAGTATAAGTCCTTTATAATCCTAGCACAGAACAACAGAGAGATCCGTATGACATGGACTATGGGATCTCTAACCTTTTTATTTTTTTTAGCTATACATATGAAAGAGATCACTGATTAATGTAAATTGTCTTGTCTGTAATATTATTACAAGAATCGTGTTTTTATACAAAGTTGGTAATTAACTTTTTAATGCAAAGAGGTCAGTGAAGCCTATTACCAAAGGAAACCAAACCCATGTTAACCGTCAGGGGCGTTGCTAAAGCTGGCCAGAGATTACTTGTTTTATTTCGATCAGTCAGCAGGCTGATCTAACATAAAATGGATTCCTCCATCCACACAAGTAAGCAGGATGGAGGAATACTCCCCGCATGAGATATTGCATTCTGACAGCAGGGACTTTCTGCTAATCAGCAGCTTCAGCCATTTTCCAACATTCCTGTTTGACAGACGCAGATCGTTAAAATGACTTCTGTCAGGTGGCAGCAGCCACACATGTATCGAAATTCGATCAGTCCCTCCTGAACTGACCACATTTCGATCCATCAATTGCCAGCTTAAGATTGTGAAAGTAATGAGGCACTCTTGGACACTTAGGGGATTGGGAGTAGGTGGGAGTGTGGATAAATTGTATGAACAGTGGGGTGGAATTAAAGGGTCATGGTTAATTAAAACTAGAGCATGCTCATTGTATATATGGCACACATATGCCGCAGTCCTTGTAACTAGGGTTGTCCTGATACCACTTTTTTAAGACCGAGTACAAGTACCGATACTTTTTTTCAAGTACTCCCTGATACCGATTACCGATACTTTTTTTAATGTCATGTGACAGTTTGACTGATGGGCACTGATAGGTGGCACTGACTGATGGCTGGCTCCTTGGATTTTGGTCCACTCTATGCATCTAGGCTGTGAAAAAGTCTCAAATATGAGGTATCCCTATACTCGGGAGGCATAGCAGAATATGTCCTGGCTTGTAAATCTAAGTATGCCTATGCTGCGTGTGAGAAATAACTTATTAACCGCTTAAGGACCGCCTCCTGCACATATACGTCGGCAGAATGGCACGGCTGGGCACATCAACGTACAGGTACGTTGTCCTTTAAGAGCCCAGCCGCGGGTCGTGCGCGCGCCACAGGCTGTGCGTTCGCGACCCAGTCCTGAGCTCTGTGACCGCGGCTGCTGGTGTCCCGCGATCAGGCCACAGAGCTGAAGGACGGGGAGAGGTATGTGTAAACAAACCTCTCCCCGTGCTTCCTAGTGACACTGTCACTGATCGTCTGTTCCCTGTCATAGGGAAAGACGATCAGTGACATCACATGCCAAGCCACGCCCCCTATAGTAAGAAAACACACACAGGGCTCACTTAACGCCTCCCCACCCCCTAGTGGTTAACTCCTTCACTGCCAGTGTCATTTACACAGGAATCAGTGCATTTAAATAGCACTGATTGGTGTATAAATGACAATGGTCCCAAAAATGTGTCAAAAATGTCTGATGTGTCCGCCATAATGTCGTAGTCCCAATAAAATTTGCGGATCGCCGCCATTAATAGTAAAAAAATATATATATAATAAAAATGCTATAAAAACTATCCCCTATTTTGTAATTTTTTTGCGTTTTTTTTTTTTTTTTTTTTACCAAAAAATATGTAGAAGAATACGTATTGGCCTAAACTGAGGGGAAAAAATATTTTTATATATTTTTTGGGGATATTTATTATAGCAAAAAGTAAAAAATATTTAAAAATATATTTTTTTCAAAATTGACGCTCTATTTTTGTTTATAGCACAAAAAATAAAAACCACAGAGGGGATCAAATACCACCAAAAGAAAGCTCTATTTGTGGGGGAAAAAAGGACGCCAATTTTGTTTGGGAGCCATGTCGCACGACCGCGCAATTGTCAGTTAAAGCAACGCAGTGCCGAATTGCAAAAAGGGGCCTGGTCCTTTGGCTGCAAATTGGGGCTTAAGTGATTAAAATGGCAACTCTGTGAAAAAAAAAAATCTTAATTTTCCACAAAAATTGTGACAAAAAAATGTAAACTTCAAAAACTCACCATGCCTCTTACTATTTACCTTGAACAGTCTTCTTTCCAAAAATGGATCATTTAGGGGGTATTGGTACTTTCCTGGCATTTTAGGGCCTTGACAAATGAGAGGCAGTCAGTACAGCAAGATTTATCAATTTTCAAATATATATACCATAGTTTGTAGACTCTATAATTTTCACACAGTCTAAATAATATATATACCATAGTTTAGACTCTATAACTTTCACACAGTCTAAATAATATACACAGCTTTACGACCCAAGATGCCAGAGTTCTGATGGAAGCTTCTTTGCCCCTGTATATACCGAAAGGTACCACAAAAACGCGTTGAGCACTCTGGAGATGTCCAGCTCGGGAATCCGTATTTGTGAATACTGGTAGTGCCCAAGGTTCTGCCATATTGTTCCACTCTGTCTGGGAAAAAGGAGATATGGTCGTCCCCTATCCCGTCAGCAGGATTGTCTGTGAGAGACGCTGTCTCTTCCACTGAGCCAAAAAACCCGTTTGAAAGTATCTCAGGTGCCAATGGGTCCAAGGCGTCAGGGGCAACATTCTATAACAAAAACTAAGAAAAATCCTCCGCCCTCTGACTTGAGATGTCAGAGTAGTCAGTGCCAAGAAGGCTGCCCTCATCTCCAAGATGATGGATACCACTCCCCGGGTAGGACATGACCATCTCCCTTGAATCCTGGTTTCCCCGCAATGGGCCCCCCAGCCTTGCCCGCTCGCGTCGGATGTGACCGTGGTCCAAGAGAGGGAGCCCAGATGGTGAGGCTTGGAGAGGTTCTCGGGATTGTCCACCAGCGCCGACTCCTGCGCATTACTCCCGTCAGCAGGATTGTCTGTGAGAGACGCTGTCTCTTCCACTGAGCCAAAAAACCCGTTTGAAAGTATCTCAGGTGCCAATGGGTCCAAGGCGTCAGGGGGATGCAAGAGGACATTGTGCCAATAAGACTCAGACAGGGTGATGCCGTCAGATACTGGCTCTGGATGGTCTTGCGCATCCTGCGGATGATGATCCTTGCCTTCGAAGGAGGTAACGACACTGTCCCTTCCTGCAGGTCGACCGAGATCATCCAATCCATCGGTTGGACTACTTGGATAATTGTTTGCAGGGACTCCATCTTGAAGCTCTCGGTGCTGATGTACAGATTGAGCTTCTTCAGGTCTATCACTGGCCTCCAACCACCTGTCTTTTTGGGTACTAGGAACAGGGTAGAGTAGAAGCCTGTGAAGCGCTCTGACAAGGGAACCGGTACAGCCGCCTCCTGAAGCTGGAGGGATGTTATAAACTGTACTAGGGCCTGCGCTTTTGACGGTGAGGCCGGGATCTCGGTTCTCTTGAAGGATATGGGAGGTGGAGTGTGAGAGAACTTCCAAAAGTGTCCCCACTGGATTGTTGATAAAACCCAGGGGTCTTGGCAATGGGTAGTCCAGACTGGGACAAAGGACTTTAGTCTGGCTCCTACCGATGGTCTCTGGACTAGCCCGGCGTCAAAAGGACTGCTTCTGCTCCTGAGGGGTCCTAGGGGCTTTGTTTTTTCTGCTCAAAAAGGAAGCTTGGGTGCCTCTCCAGGGCCTTCTGTTGTCCCTGAAGTACCTTGACTGTCTAAAGTCCCTGGCGTTTGACTGGCGGAACCTGGACGGACCTCCTCTGGGTCCTCGCACCCTTTTGTCCTGGGGGAGCATACCAGATTTCCCCCCTGTCACCCTGGAGATAGCCTTCTCCAATTTGTCTCCAAATAGCGCTTTGCCATCCCTAGGGACCTCCTGTCGTAGGGCCGTCTCGATGTTGTCTGTCCAGGCTCTGATGGCATTTGACACAGAAGTGAGGGCAATGGCCGGTTTACAGGCGGCTCCTGCGGCCAAGTAGCTCCTCTTAAGCTCCAGATCGATCCGCCTATCTAGAGGATCTTTAAAGGAAGCGGAATCCTCCATTGGGAGGGTGACATTCTTCGCTAAACGCACCACGGCCGCGTCTACTACCGGCATGGAGTTCAGCGACTGCGTTTCAGCCTCTGGTAGAGGATAAAGTTTATTGAGCCGGCCCACGGAGAGCTTCTTGTCGGTCCTTAACCATTCATTTTGGATGACTTCCGTGATCTCCCCCATCAGAGGGAAGAGAATCTGTCTCCTTTTGAGGAATGGGAAGTAACTCCTGGACTTTTGAGGTGGTTCCTCCGCCTCCTCCCAGGTGATCGCGGTCTTGACCGCTTGGATGAATGGTGGGACCAGGGCATAGCTGAATCCAGACGGCTCTGATTCCTCTGAAGAGTCCCCTGAGGGGTCTTCAGGTGGTAATTTCTCGGCCAGCCGTGACGGCGGCGGGGGGGTACTGACTGCCGAAGGACCTGGGACTTCGTGATCTGTCTCCCCTGCCTGTGTCCGTGGGACTGGCTGAACGGGGACCAGGGCTGCTAGCTCGGAGAATGAGTCCCTCATTGTCCGCTTAAGCAGATCCACGACCTGCTGACTCTCGAGCTCGCGGTTGGCCGCGTAGTCCCTGAAGCAGTCCTTACAGACCAGTTTGCCCGGTAGCGGCGTAGCCCCACATGTCCAGCACTTCTTCTTCGCGCCACTTCTAGGGGAAGGCGACCGGTCTCGTCTTCTGGATCTTGACCTGTCTGATTCGTGGCGTGAGGACCGGGACCCATGATGAGAGGAACGGGACCTGCGGTCTGGGCTGTCATCATTGTCGCTGCGCCTTGACGACTTCTTGGTGCTTTTGGAGTGGGCAGGGCTACGATGCAAAGAATCTATGTTAGATTCATGCAGTGCACTTTTTTTTTTTTTTTTTATACTCACGTACAGTTGGTCTCATACCTATTGGACGTAGGAGGATCTTTGTTACGAGATGAATAACTCATAGCGCGGTTGGGCAGAGGGATCAGCTGCGGAAATATAGTAAGATAGGGGAAGAGAGAGAGAGAAAAGGACTATGTAGATTTAAGCGTATACATAAGTACCTATATGTAACATATACTTGCATACATAAGCTTATGCGCATACACGTGTGCCCCTCCCGCCCCCCTTCCCCCCCATCTTACTCTTTTTTTTTTTTTTTTTATTACAAAGACTTCCCGTGAATACACCGCACACAAAGCATATTCTTTTACATTATTTCAAAAATCCGCCTAATCCTCACGACCTTTTTTTTTTTTTTTTTTTTTTTTAAAAGGTTCACTTGGGGAACACCTACCGGAGACGGTCAGCAAAGAGGCTCGCAGGGCACAGCTGAAACAGCACTGACAGCCATGACCCTGCTGCTAGCCTTTTAATACAAAAGGAGGCGGATGGGCTAGTCCCAAACCACCTCCTACCTGAAAAAAAAGTAGTAAGGGCAAAACTGGAATTTTTTCCAGAAACCAAGATGGCCGCCGGGCGGTCAGGCCGCTGCGCACGCGCACGCGCATGCGCAGTAGCTAACGGCGCCGTGGGCTCTGTGCGGAGCCCTCGCCAGCCGGCGTCCCCACACTACCCCGGAACACGCATGCGCCCATCAGGCGGCGAGGACGCCGACCACGGGGGGACCCGACAGCCGAGTGTAAGGACCGCTAAAGAGCGCTCCTGCGGCCCCCCCCCATGACAGAGTCTTTGAAGACATTCCTGCAAGAAAAGGGGGACAAGAAAGCAAATTACAAGGCAAATCTATATGGAGGGAAGAGAGAGGGGGAAGGGGAGAAGAGAGAGAGAGAGAGAAAGAGAAGGAAAAAAGAGAAGAGAGGGAAAGAGAGAGAGAAAAAAAAAAAGGTAACCGGCCTGAGACTGTGCATCAACAAGGGAGGGAGCTGATCCATCTGCGACTCGCTGCGATTCATCCTAGAAAGTGGCAGACTGCGTTCCTGTGAGGAAACTCTGCAAACGACCCCACAGATCCACAGAGGGGTTCCCAGTCTTATCAGTTTACATAGCAAAAAATAAATAAAACCTGTGTTGATTAAAAAGCAGTTCCAGCCTGGGGAAAAAAATACTGTAGCTGCTGACTTTTGAGGCCCCTTTCACACGGACGGATAGAATGGTGCTTTTAGCTGCGGATTTTCTATTTTTATACTGCAGCTAAAAGCACAAAATGCTTTGCTATGGCCCCATTCACACACAGCGTTTAGCTGCGATTTCGTTACATGCGGTTCGGTGCGAATAGAAAAAATTGAATTGAATGTGTCCAGATGCGATGTAGTGCATCTATATGCACATAACCACAGGTGATCGCAGTGTACTATTTCACAAGTAAAGAAAAACAACAGGAAGCACATCAGAAATATCAAGAATGTTACAAACACAGCTAAACACAGCCGCATGTAAACGCACATAAACGCAGCTAATCGCAATGTACAACTGCAAGTGAACGCTGTGCCAGGATTCTCTGAATTTCAAAATAAAAAAACATGCTTTTAACAGCGGCAGAACAGCCGCCCGTGTGAAGGGGGCCTAATATATGGACACTTACCTGTCCAGGGAGCCCAGGATGTCCGCACCCTGGAGCAGTCTCCCGGAGGTGGGGAAGGGTACCTGTCAAAAACAGGTCAAAAACAGATACCCGTTCCTCCCTCCCCCCTGAAAGGTGCCAAATGTGGCACTGGAGGGAGGAAGGAAGCAGATAAGCGAAAGTTCCACTTTTGGATGGAACTCTGCTTTAACCACTTCGCGCCCGCGCTATAGCCGAAAGACGGCTGCAGCGCGGACGCTCCCTGCAGGGAGGACGTCCCTGGATGTCCTCCTGTTTACTTCCCTAGTGCGCGCTCCTGAGAGCGCGCATCGGGGAAGTTCTGTGCTGGCCGTGTCCGTCAGACACAGCCAGTCACAGATCGCTGTAAACGGCTAATCACAGCGGCCGTTTACAGCGCGATCGGCGTGTCCAATGAGAGATGATCTCATATGTAAACATATGAGATCATCTCTCAGCGCCGCTCTCCCTCCTCACACGCTGTCTCTGAACGGCTGCAGCGGCGCCGTGAGTAAAAAAAAAAGAAAAATAAAGTGCGATCTATCCCCGCTGCCAACTGTCCCCGCTGCCAACTGTCCCCGCTGCCATCTGTCCCCACTGCCACCTGTCTCTACTGCCACCTGTCCCCACTGCCATCTGCCAGTGCCACCTGTCCCCAGTGCCATTTGTCCCCAGTGCCACTTGTCCACAGTGCCACCTGTCCCCAGTGCCATCTGTCCCCAGTGCCACTTGTCCACAGTGCCACCTGTCCACAGTGCCATGTATAAGTGCCATCTGTCATCAGTGCCACGTCAGTGCCACGTGTCATCAGTGCCACGTCAGGGCCATCTGTCATCAGTGCCACATCTTAGTGCCATCTGTCATCAGTGCCACGTATCGGTGCCATTTGTCATCAGTGTCACGTGTCATCAATGCCACATATCAGTGCCATCTGTCATCAGTGTCACGTGTCATCAGTGCCACGTATCGGTGCCATCTGTCATCAGTGCCGCGTATTAGTGCCATCTCTCATCAGTGCCACGTATTAGTGCCACATGATATCAGTGCCACGTATAAGTGCCATCTGTCACCAGTGCCACATATTAGTGCCATCTGTCATCAGTGTCACGTGTCATCAGTGCCCCGTATTAGTGCCATCTGTCATCAGTGCCACATCAGTGTCATGTGTCATCAGTGCCACGTATCAGTGCCACCTGTCATCAGTGCCACGTCAGTGTCACGTGTCATTGTCCTGGTGCTCCAGGGCCTTCAAAAGTGTAATAGGTAGTCAACAAGTTAGATGTGTAATTTATGCTCCTAGAACACGTGATGGCGCTCCCTGCATGTTGGGCCTCTCTAAGTGGCCAGACTGTGTAAAAGTCCCACATATGTGGTATCGTAATACTCAGGAGGAGTAGCAGAATTTATTTTGGGGTGTCATTTGTGGTATACACATGCCATGTGAAAGAAATAACCTATTACAATGACAATTTTGTGGAAAAAAAAAAAAAAAAAAATAATTCATTTTGCAAAGAATTGTGGTAAAAAATGACATCAAAAAACTCACGATGCCTCTTTCTAAATACCTTGGAATGTCTACTTTCCAAAAAAATTTTTGGGGGGTATTTGTACTTTCCTGGCTTGTTCGGCTCTCAAGAAATGAGATAGGGCTCTTTCACACGCACGGACCGTATGTCCGTTTTTCATCCATCCGGGTGACACCCGCTCTCGTCCGTGCCTGCTATGCTCCGTTTCTGCAGACGGAGGAAAACCCAATTTTTTCATCCGTCTGCAGAGCGGATCGGATGACGACGGACTCTACGGTCCGTCGTCACCCGATCTCCCATAGGGGAGAGCGGCACTCTGACAGGTCCGTCCCTGCGCTGTGTGCAGAGACAGACCTGTCATCTTCCTGCTCAGCGGAGATCGCTCCGGCGATCCCCGCTGAGCAAGCGGCTATCCACGGGGCGGATCTGCACTGATCCGCCCCGTGTGAAAGAGCCCTTAGGCAACCAGTACATCAGGTGTGATCAATTTTGTATAATTCGCACCACAGCTTGTAGATTCTCTAACTTTCACAAAGACCAAATAATATCCACTAATTTGGGTTATTTTTACCAAAGATATGTAGCAGTATAAATTGTGGCCAAAATTTATGAAGAATTAATAATTTGCTAAATTTTATCACAGAAACAAAGAAAAAACATTTTTTTTTTCCAAATTTTCTGTCTTTTTTCATTTATAGCGCAAAAAATAAAAAACCCAGAGGTGATCAAATACCACCAAAAGAAAGCTCTATTTGTGTGAAAAAAAGGACAAAAAATTCATTTGGGTACAGTATTGCATGACGGAGTAATTGTCATTCAAAGTGTGAGAGCACCGAAAGCTGAAAATTGGTCTGGGCAGGAAGGGTGTTTAAGTGCCCAGTAAGCAAGTGGTTAAATACCACCAAAAGAAAGCTGTACCTGTTTAACCACTTCACATCCGGCCGTAGCCGAATGACGGCCACAGCGCGGATGTGAAATCCCGGGAGGACGTCATATGACGGCCTCCCCTTTCCTCGTTCCCTGTGCGCGCTCACGAGCGCGCAGCAGGGAAATTCTGTGTTCAATCACAGATCGCTGTAAACGGCCAATCACAGCGGCCGTTTACAGCACGATCGCCCTGGCCAATGAGAGATGATCTCATATGTAAACATATGAGATCATCTCTCAGCGCCGCTCCCCCTCCTCACACAGAGACAGCGTGTGAGGAGGGGGAGACGAACGGCTGCAGCGCCGTAAGTTTAAAAAAAATAAATAAATAAATGCCATCTGTGCCCACTGCCACCACTTCAATCTGTCCCCAATGCCATCTGTGCCCAGTGCCATCTCCAGTGCCATCCCCAGTGCCATCTGTGCCCAGTGCCATCCCCAGTGCCATCTGCCAGTGCCATCTGTAGTCAGTGCCATCTGCCAGTGCCATCTGCCAGTGCCATCTGTAGTCAGTGCCATCTGTAGTCAGTGCCATCTGCCAGTGCCATCTGTAGTCAGTGCCATCTGTAGTCAGTGCCACCTGTCATCAGTGCCACCTGTCATTAGTGCCATCTGTCATCAGTGCCACATAGTGCCATCTGTCATTAGTGCCATCTGTCATCAGTGTCACGTATAAGTGCCATCTGTCATCAGTTCCACCTGTCAGTGTCACGTGCCATCTGTTATCAGTGTCACCTGTCATCAATGCCACGTATCAGTGCCATCTGTCATCAGTGTCATCAGTGTCATGTGTCATCAGTGCCACGTATTAGTGCCGTCTGTCATCAGTGCCACGTATTAGTGCCATCTCTCATCAGTGCCACATATTAGTGCCACGTGATATCAGTGCCATGTATGAGTGCCGTCTCTCATCAGTGCCACATATTAGTGCCATCTGTCATCAGTGTCACGTGTCATCAGTGCCCCGTATTAGTACCATCTGTCATCAGTGCCACGTCAGTGTCACGTGTCATCAGTGCCACATCAGTGTCACGTGTCATCAGTGCCACGTCAGTGTCATGTGTCATCAGTGATGTGCCCTGGTGCTCCAGGGCCTATAAAAGTGTACTAGGTAGTCAACAAGTTAGATGTGTAATTTATGCTCCTAGAACACGTGATGGCGCTCCCTGCATGTTGGGCCTCTCTATGTGGCCAGGCTGTGTAAAAGTCCCACACATGTGGTATCGTAAAAATCAGGAGGAGTAGCAGAATTTATTTTGGCATGTCATTTGTGGTATACACATGCCATGTGAGAGAAATAACCTATTATAATGACAATTTTGTAGAAAAAAAATAAAAAATAAAAAAATAATTTATTTTGCAAAGAATTGTGGGAAAAAATGACAACATCAAAAGCTCACCATGCCTCTTACTAAATACCTTGGAATGTCTACTTTCAAAAAAGGGGTAATTTGGGGGGTATTTGCACTTTCCTAACTTGTTCGGGTCGCAAGAAATGAGATCGGTCACCAGTGCTGATCAATTGTGATCAATGTGATCAATTTTGTATAATTCGCACCACAGTTTGTAGAGTCTGTAACTTTCACAAAGACCAAATAATTTCCACTAATTTGGGTTATTTTTACCAAAGATATGTGGCAGTATAAATTGTGGGCAAAATTTATGAAGAAAAATTTATAATTTCCTAAATTGTATCACAGAAACAAAGAAAATGTGTTTTTTTTCAAAATTTTCGGTCTTTTTTCATTAATAGCGCAAAAAATAAAAAACCCAGAGGTGATCAAATACCACCAAAAGAAAGCTCTATTTGTGGGAAAAAAAGGACAAAAAATTAATTTGGGTACAGTGTTGCATGACTGAGTAATTGTCAGTCAAAGCGTGAGAGCACCGAAAGCTGAAAATTGGTCTGGATGGGAGGGGGGTTTAAGTGCCTGGTAGGCAAGTGGTTAACAAAAAAAAATGACAAAAATATTATTTGGTTACAGTGTTGAATGACTGAATAATTCAAAGTATGACAGTGATGAGAGCTGAAAAAAAGCTTGGACACGAAGGGGGTGAAAGTGTCCAGACTTGAAGTGGTTAACGGATAACTGTATTAACCTCTTCCTGCCCATATAGCAGAAAGACGGCTACAGAATGGGCTTACATTGCCAGGAGGGCATCAATGGGCACCCTCCCATGATCATACTGCTGGTGCGCCCCCTACGGCTTGCGGGCAATGCACTCTGTGATCGCTACATCCTTAGGACACAGCTGATCATAGATCGGGGCAAAGAGCCAACCACAGTGGACTATACAGGGATATACTAGCAGGGCTGTCTTAATGAGTGGGCACACCTGGGCACTGCCCAGGGGCCACAGCTGCATGGGGGCCCCCTGCACTTTCCCCAGAGCAGCTGGTCTTTGAGCCCATGCTCCCCTGAAATTGGGGGCCCCATGATGGCACAGAGAGTGATGGATACACAGGGGAAGCAGGCTGGGGTGTATAGGGGGTAGCAATGCTTGGGGTATCTTGGGTGGCTATAGTGCTAGAGGTATCAGAGATGTAGAGAGGCCACAGTGTAGGGGGTATCAGGGATGTAGTGGAGTCACAATACCAGGGGATGTAGAGGGGCAGAGTGCTGGGGGATATTTGGGGTGTAGAGGGGTCAGAGTGCTGGGAGGATATCTGGGGTGTAGAGGGGTCAGAGTGCTGGGGGGATATCTGTGGTGTAGAGAGGTCAGAGTGCTGGGGGGATATCTGGGGTGTAGAGAGGTCAGAGTGCTGGAGGAATATATGGGATGTAGAGGGGTCAGTGTGTTGGGGGATATCTGGAATGTAGAGGGGTCAGAGTGCTGGGGGGGATATCTGGGGTGTAGAGGGGTCAAGGTGCTGGGGGATATCTGGAGTGTAGAGGGGTCAGGGTGCTGGGGGAATATCTGGGATGTAGAGGGGTCAGAGTGCTGGGGGGATATTTGGGGTGTAGAGGGGTCAGAGTGCTGGGAGGATATCTGGGGTGTAGAGGGGTCAGAGTGCTGGGGGGATATCTGGGGTGTAGAGAGGTCAGAGTGCTGGGGGGATATCTGGGGTGTAGAGAGGTCAGAGTGCTGGAGGAATATATGGGATGTAGAGGGGTCAGTGTGTTGGGGGATATCTGGAATGTAGAGGGGTCAGAGTGCTGGGGGGGATATCTGGGGTGTAGAGAGGTCAAGGTGCTGGGGGATATCTGGAGTGTAGAGGGGTCAGGGTGCTGGAGGAATATATGGGATGTAGAGGGGTCAGTGTGTTGGGGGATATCTGGAATGTAGAGGGGTCAGAGTGCTGGGGGGGATATCTGGGGTGTAGAGGGGTCAAGGTGCTGGGGGATATCTGGAGTGTAGAGGGGTCAGGGTGCTGGGGGAATATCTGGAATGTAGAGGGGTCAGAGTGCTGGGGGGATATTTGGGGTGTAGAGGGGTCAGAGTGCTGGGAGGATATCTGGGGTGTAGAGGGGTCAGAGTGCTGGGGGATATCTGGGGTGTAGAGAGGTCAGAGTGCTGGGGGATATCTGGGGTGTAGAGAGGTCAGAGTGCTGGAGGAATATATGGGATGTAGAGGGGTCAGTGTGTTGGGGGATATCTGGAATGTAGAGGGGTCAGAGTGCTGGGGGGGATATCTGGGGTGTAGAGAGGTCAAGGTGCTGGGGGATATCTGGAGTGTAGAGGGGTCAGGGTGCTGGGGGAATATCTGGGATGTAGAGGGGTCAGAGTGCTGGGGGGATATTTGGGGTGTAGAGGGGTCAGAGTGCTGGGAGGATATCTGGGGTGTAGAGGGGTCAGAGTGCTGGGGGGATATCTGGAGTGTAGAGAGGTCAGAGTGCTGGGGGGATATCTGGGGTGTAGAGAGGTCAGAGTGCTGGAGGAATATATGGGATGTAGAGGGGTCAGTGTGTTGGGGGATATCTGGGATGTAGAGGGGTCAGAGTGCTGGGGGAGATATCTGGGGTGTAGAGGGGTCAGGGTGCTGGGGGGATATCTGGGGTGTAGAGAGGTCAGAGTGCTGGAGGAATATATGGGATGTAGAGGGGTCAGTGTGTTGGGGGATATCTGGGATGTAGAGGGGTCAGAGTGCTGGGGGGATATCTGGGGTGTAGAGGGGTCAGGGTGCTGGGGGGATATCTGGGGTGTAGAGGGGTCAGGGTGCTGGGGGAATATCTGGGATGTAGAGGGGTCAGTGTGTTGGGGGATATCTGGGGTGTAGAGGGGTCAAAGTGCTGGGGGGATATCTGGGGTGTAGAGGGGTCAGTGTGTTGGGGGATATCTGGGATGTAGAGGGGTCAGAGTGCTGGGGGGGGGTATCTGGGGTGTAGAGGGGTCAGGGTGCTGGGGGGATATCTGGGGTGTAGAGGGGTCAGAGTGCTGGGGGCGATATCTGGGGTGTAGAGGGGTCAGAGTGCTGGGGGGGATATCTGGGGTGTAGAGGGGTCAGAGTGCTGGGGGGATATCTGGGGTGTAGAGGGGTCAGAGTGTTGGGGGGATATCTGGGGTGTAGAGGGGTCAGAGTGCTGGGGGGATATCTGGGGTGTAGAGGGGTCAGTGTGTTGGGGGATATCTGGGATGTAGAGGGGTCAGAGTGCTGGGGGGATATCTGGGGTGTAGAGGGGTCAGGGTGCTGGGGGGATATCTGGGGTGTAGAGGGGTCAGTGTGTTGGGGGATATCTGGGATGTAGAGGGGTCAGAGTGCTGGGGGGGATATCTGGGGTGTAGAGGGGTCAGGGTGCTGGGGGGATATCTGGGGTGTAGAGGGGTCAGAGTGCTGGGGGCGATATCTGGGGTGTAGAGGGGTCAGAGTGCTGGGGGGATATCTGGGGTGTAGAGGGGTCAGAGTGCTGGGGGCGATATCTGGGGTGTAGAGGGGTCAGAGTGCTGGGGGGATATCTGGGGTGTAGAGGGGTCAGAGTGTTGGGGGCGATATCTGGGGTGTAGAGGGGTCAAAGTGCTGGGGGGGATATCTGGGGTGTAGAGGGGTCAAAGTGCTGGGGAGGCATCAATCTAGCAGATATATTATATGCACAGGACCGCTTTGTTACTTTATGTATGGAATATTTCCCCACTGTTTCTTTGCTGTACAAAATGATTGTTCAGGTAGTTAATGTGGAGCTCCACCCAAAAGGGGGAGGATCCACTGGTCTGCCTCCTATCTACTTTATGTCTGTTTACCTGCACTGCCTCCATTGTAGGGGCCGCAGAGCATTACTTTGCCCAGGGGCCCATGGTGCTATTAAGACGGCCCTGTATACAAGGTAATACTGACATATAATCACACACATAGGTTGGACTTGATGGACTTTTTTCGACCTCACCTACTAAGCAACAGACAGCATGGATTCATGAAAGACAGAAGTTGTCAGACAAACCTCATTTCTTTTTATGAGGTGGTAAGTAAAACCTTGGACAGAGGGGTGGCGGTGGACGTGGTATACTTGGATTTTGCAAAAGCGTTCGATACAGTTCCCCACACACGGCTCATGTGTAAGGTAAGGTCTACAGGCTTGGAAATATCAGTTTGTAAATGGATAGAAAACAGAGAATTCAGAGAGTAGTGGTTAATGATTCTTACTCTGAATGGTTTAAGGTTATCAGTGGTGTATCCCAAAGTTCAGTGCTGGGACCCTTACTTTTTAATATCTTTATAAATTATATTGGGTCTGGGATCAAAAGTAACATTTCTGTCTTTGCAGATGACACCAAGCTATGCAGTGGAATAACGTCTTTACAGGATGTCTCCAATTTACAAGAAGACCTCAATGCGCTGTCTAATTGGGCGACTATGTGACAGATGAGGTTTAATGTTGATAAATGTAAAGTTATGCACTTGGGGGCTAAGAATATGCATGCATCATACATGCTAGGGGGAGTACAACTGGGGAAATCTGTAGTGGGGAAGGATCTGGGGGTTTTGGTAGATCATAAGCTCAATAATAGCATGCAATGTCAAGCTGCTGTTTCCAAAGCAAGCAAAGTCCTTTCTTGTATTAAGAGAGGTATGGACTCCAGAGAGAGAGATATCATTTGCCCCTGTACAAATCATTAGTAAGACCTCATCTGGAATATGCAGTTCAGTTTTGGGCACCAGTTCTCAAAAAGGATATGGGGGAACTGGAGAAAGTGCAGAGAAGGGCAACCAAACTGATAAGAGGCATGGAGGAGCTCAGCTATGAGGAAAGATTAGAGGAACTGAATTTTTTCTCTCTTGATAAGAGGAGATTAAGGGGGGATATGATCAACATGTACAAATATATAAGGGGTCCATATAGTGAACTTGGTGTTGAGTTATTCACTTTACAGTCAACAAAGAGGACAAGGGGGCACTCTTTACGTCAAGAGGAAAAGAGATTTCATCTCCAAATACGGAAAGGTTTCTTCACAGTAAGATGAAAATGTGGAATAGACTCCCTGCAGACTGGTTCTGGCCAGCTCAGTAGATTGCTTTAAGAAAGGCCTGGATACTTTCCTAAATGTACATAATATAACTGGGTACTAACATTTATAGGTAAAGTTGATCTGGGGAAAATCCGATTGCCTCTCGGGGGATCAGGAAGGAATTTTTTCCCATGCTTTAGCAAATTGGATCATGCTCTTCTGGTTTTTTTTTTGCCTTCCTCTGGATCAACTGTGGGTATAGAATGGGGTATATGGGATTGTATGATATATATATATATTTTTTTTTTTTTTTTTTATTTGTTGCTGAACTGGATGGACTTGTGTCTTTTTTCAACCTAACTAACTATGTAACTATGTAACAGTGGCCCTTTACCAGGCAATCAGCTGTGTCCAATGACAGCTGATCACAATGTAAACACAAGCTGGTTATCTGCATTCCTGACAGTGTGAGGAGAGGAGAGCTGGTGAAAGAGACATCTACACTAATAATCAGGGCACTGATTATCAGTGAGTGTCATGATTATCAGTGCAGTCCAAACAGTCCCCACCAGTGCTGCCTATCAGTGCCCACCAGTGCTGCCAATCAGTGCCCATCAGTGCTGCCAATCAGTTCCCATCCATGCCTCCTCATCAGTGTCACCTTTCAGTACCCATCTGTGCCGCCTATCAGTGCCCATCAGTGCCACCTATCAGTGCCCTTCAGCGCCACATATCAGTGCCCATCAATTCCACATATCAGTGCACACTAGTGCTGCCTACCAGTGCAGCCTCATCAGTACCTCCTCATCAGTGCCGCCTCATCATTGCCCACCAGTGCTACCTCATCTGTGTCCATCAGTGGCCATCAGTGCCCTTCAGTCCCGCCTATCAGTGCCCATCAGTTCCACATATCAGTGCCCATCAGTTCCACATATCAGTGCTCATCAGTTCCACATATCAGTGCCCATCAGTGCTGCCTACCACTGCCCATCAGTGCTGCTTCATCAGTGCCCATCCGTGCCACCTATTAGTGCCCATCCATGCAGCCTCATCAGCGCACATCAGTGAAGGAGAAAAATTACATATTTTCAAAATTTTATAATACACTATGTAAAAAGTTTATATTTTTTAAAATGTTGTCTTTTTTTGTTTGTTTAGCAAAAAAAAAAAAAAACAGCAGTGATTAAATACCAAAGGAAAAAAAAATATAAAAATTTCATATAGGTACAGTGTAGCATGACCGTGCAATTGTCATTCAAAGTGTGACAGCGCTGAAGTGGTTAAAAATACAGTTATCTTTTAAGGTCAGTTGACTTATTTATCTTGCAGAGTGAAATAAACATACTAAGATGATTAGTGAATTTTTTTTGTGCTGATTCCTTAGCTTTAGGTCAAAAAAGAAACTAGTTGTTTTGCACGTTCCTTTATATACAGGAATGGTGCAAATATTGGAGGGGGGAGTTGCATGAATGAATCAGATATAACAACCAAATCTTATTCCTAAGAATGTTACCATTTTATTTTATTTTAATGGTGTCAAATTTTACAGGTTAACTGAAAAACATTTTTTAATGGGTTTTTTTTTTGCCTTTTTTTAATGTCATCACATTCTGTGAAAATAATTTGCTGTCTTGTCATCCAAGAACACCTACAGGAAGAGAACTGAAGCAAAAAATGTTTTATAGGCAATTCATAAGAAATATATTATTAAAGACGGACATGTGATTCACTCTTTTGGAAATCAAGAATAAACACTGATGCAACACTCTGCTCATTTTTCAAATAAAAAATTATAAATTCCAAAACAGATGTTTCAGAACCGGAACGTTACGTATAGAGATGATGAAATTGATTCATACCAGGCTGAACGCAACCAGGATTGCACCAGTTCCTCCACTGCAAATAGCTACAGACGTTTGGCGAGTCGCAGTCAAAACATTTCATGACATTTTCAGTTTCTGTGTCATTTGCCAAGCTTCGTTTTCACAACCCTCATATAAAAACATTGCGAAATCTCAAAGTGGTATTGAAGTCAAAATAGTTTTTTTCTCCTGTGCAAGAGGCCTTAATCAAAAGTACAGTATCCTATTCCTAACATATATCATTTGAGTGAACAAAAATCTTTTCCTACAGTGAGTTAGCAGAGGCCAGCCACTGGTATCCTGTAGTGCTAGTGTGACCAGATATGTGGAAACCACACAGAGGAAACCAGACCCAAACCTAGGTGAAGAAATACAGTTTATTATAAACCCAAGAAAAAAGTGACATAAAACATAAATAAAACAACCTGTACACAACCTATACACAAAGTGAACACACATGAAAAGTGTACAGAGGAATAGGGGAACCAGGTAGAACAGAATCCAGCAGGAATACAAAGTAACAGAGATCAGATTCAGGAAGGTCAGGAACAGGGGCCACAACAGGTAACATGTTTGGGAAGTAAAAGATATACAGGCACTGTGGCGCACATATGTGTGTGACTCTTAAATAGGGACTCAAAAGTAGGGGTGAGCTTGCGTTCAGGCCAAACCCAAAAGGAAGCCATCAGTGCCAGTTCAATCAGCTGATCAGTTTCAGACAGTTCGTTCCCTGCAACGCCGCTGCATATATACATATGGATGGAGTGACAGTACGTGACATTATTAACCTAATATGGCCACATGGCAACGTCATTGGGGGAGATTTACTAAAACTGTTTCACACAGAATTTAGTGCAGCTGAGCAAAAAAAAACATTTAGCTTCCAGGTTTTATTGTCAAAGCTTAATTGAAAAAGCTGAAGTTAGAAGCTGATTGGTTAACATCATAGATCCCAACTGTCCCTGATTTTGAGGGACTGTCCCTGATTTGGAACAAAGTCCCTCTGTCCCTCTTTCCTCCTCATTTGTCCCTCATTTTGGTCTGATTTATAGAGTTGTATACAGGCATACCCCACTTTTAATTACACAGTGGGGTTTATTTACTAAAGCTGGAAAGTGCAAAAGCAGGCTCACTTCTGTATAGAAACCAACAAGCTTCTAACCCCAGCCACCGGGCCATTTTACACCCTTCCTTACCAGAGCACTTTTTGCGATTCGGCACTGCGTCGTTTTAACTAACAATTGGGCGGTCGTGAGACGTTACACCCAAACAAAATTGACGTCCTTTTTTTCCCACAAATAGAGCTTTCTTTTGGTGGTATTTGATCACCTCTGCGGTTTTTTATTTTTTGCGCTATAAACAAAAGAAGAGCGACAATTTTGAAAAAAAACACAATATTTTTTACTTTTTGCTATAATAAATATCCAATTTTTTTTAAAAAAATAACTATTTTTTTTCCTCAGTTTAGGCCGATACGTATTCTTCTACATATTTTTGGTAAAAAAAATCGCAATAAGCGTATATAGATCGGTTTGCGCAAAAGTTATAGCGTTTACAAAATAGGGGATAGATTTATTGCATTTTTTTTTTACTAGTAATGGCGGCGATCTGTGATTTTTTTTTTCGTGACTGCGACATTGCGGCGGACACTTCGGACACTTTTGACACATTTTTGGGACCATTCACATTTACACAGCGATCGTTGCTATAAAACTGCAGTGATTACTGTGTAAATGTGACTGGCAGGGAAGGGGTTAACACTAGGGGGCTCTGCAGGGGTTAAAATGTTCCCTAAGGTAGTGATTCTAACTGTGGGGGGAGGGGACTGACAAGGGGAGGAGACCGATCAGTGTTCCTCCGTACTGGGATCACATGATCGGTCTCCTCTCCGCTGACAGGACGTGGAGCTGTGTGTTTACACACACAGCTCCACGGTCCCGCACGGTCCCGTTGTTTTAACGGGCAATCGCGGGTGCCCGGCAGACATCGCGGCCGCCGGGCACTCGCACCGGGTACCGAGCGACACCGCCGGCGTGCGCGCGCCCCCTAGGCGGCTGGGAATGGGAGGACGTCATATGACGCCCACCCAGGATGGGAGATCCACCTTGTGGGCGTCATATGACAGTGGGCGGTAGGGAAGTGGTTAAGCTTTGGTAATAAGACCTGGAAACTCATTGGTTTCTATGCAGAAGTGAGCCTGATTTTGCACTTTCCAGCTTTAGTAAATAAACCCCATTGTGTACTTAAAAGTGGGGTATGCCTGTATAAAATTCACTTTTTATCTTTCAAAAAGTGTTTCTCAGTGTTAAACCTTTCATCCAATTTCTAAATTGCTGCATTTGTAAATTTCAAAAGACAAAGGAATAGTAGTGTTAAAAAAAAAGGCACTTGTGGGTTTAACTAATCTTTTTTTTGTGTGTAATTTTCCTTTAAGGGGGCGTAGCAGGGGGTGTGCCTTATGCCTACATAATCTTGCTAATAGGTGTCCCTCGTTCTCATCTCAAAAAGTTTGGAGGTATGGTTACCATGCACAGCTGCACCAGATTCTTTGTGCACCAGTTTTAGTAAATCTCCCCCACTGATTATTTAGTATGGACCACCAAAACCCATCCTAATGCCCTGTACACACGATAGGATTTTCTGACGTAAAATGTTTGATAGGAGCTTGTTGTCGGAAATTCCGACCATGTGTAGGCTCCATTGGACATTTTCCATCGGAATTTCCATCACATAAAATTTGAGAGATGGTTCTTAAATTTTCCGACAACAAAATCCGTTCGTGAAATTCTGATCGTGTGTACACAATTCTGACGCACAAAGTGCCACGCATGCTCGGAATCAAGCAGAAGAGCAGCACTGGCTATTGAACTTAATTTTTCTCGGCTCGTCATATGTGTTGTACATCACCACGTTCTTGATGTTCGGAATTTCCGACCAACTTTGTGTGACCATGTGTGCGCAAGACAAGTTTGAGCCAACATCCGTCGGAAAAAAAACATGGATTTTTTTTGTCGGAAAATCCTATCATGTGTACAGGGCATTACTCTTAAAGTGTGACTAAATACCCTTCCAGCGGTCAGCCTGGGTTCACACTATTGTGAACACAGACAAGTGCTGGTGGCACTAGCAGGTTTCTCCCAGCTGTTGGTAGGTCCCAGAGATTAGTCACCACTTGACGCTGAGCCCCGGTTTACACTAATGCTATGCGGGAATCAGCGTGATCCCAGTGCCGGTTCCCGCATCACATCTCCCTCGCAGGCAGTTCACACTGCCCTCTGCGAACCACTGCAGATGTCAATAGAATGTTAATGACACCCCCGGATCACATGTGATGTCCATGCGATACAAATTTAGCCATACAGTTTGTATGGCTGAACTCACATTGGATTCACACAAAAATGCTGCAGGAACCTTTTTTTTTCCCACACTGGATTCGGTGTTCACACCCATGCGATCCGATTCCTGTCCGAATTCACAGTTTGCACTGCGATCTGTGAACCGATCTGGGGGTGTCTTTGTATTGACACCTGCAGCGGCTAACAGAGGGCAGTGTGAACTGCCTGCAAGGGAGATGTGATGCAGGAATCGGCACTGGGATCACGCTGGTTCCCACCCCGAGAAAACCGTCAGAGCTTTTTCCGACGAGAATTCCGATCGTGTGTACGTGGCATAATAAGACAATGCACATTCAGAAAAAAAAATGTCTACAACCATGTACTATGCTGTTATTGACTGACTAACACAAATCCCGGTTCTCCATGTGCCCCGAGCGATCGCGGGAGCCCATGCCGTTTTGACAGTTGCACAGCTATGCAATCTTTTTTATCAATACACCTCTTAAACTCCGGAGATTAGCCTTTAATTCTCAATGCCCCCACACCAATACTTACCCTCATTAAGGCTAAAGTTGTATAAACCCCCAAACCCTTGAATCTAATGCCGCGTACACACGATTGGACTTTCCGGCAGACCAGAGTCCGTCGGACAATTCGATCGTGTGTGGGCTCCAGCAGACTTTTTCTTCCCAAAAGTCCGGCGGACCTAGAAATAAGACTGGATTCAAAATTGTCAGCCGGACTTGAGTCCGGTCGAAAAGTCCGGTCGTCTGTGTGCTAGTCCGACGGACTAAAACTGACGCTAGGGCAGCTATTGGCTATTGGCTATGAACTTCCTTATCCTACGTCGTCACGTTCGAATCCGGCGGACTTTTGGAGTGATCGTGTGTGGCCAAGTCCATTCGCTTGAAAGTCCGGCGGACCTCAGCAGCAAAGTCCGTCGGATTGTCCACCGGACTAAGTTCGCCTGAAAGTCCGATCGTGTGTACGTGGCATAACACTAACCCAACCAGGATAATCTCTAACAATGAAGTAGACCCTTATGCACCTTAGGTAGTTTATTCTATCTGAGGAACCAGACCCATTGTCCTACTAATAGCAGTACTAATCCTGTGGCTGGTGCAGCCTACTACCCTGTTTCCCCGAAAATAAGACCTAGCGTGATTGTCGGTGATGGTTGCAATATAAGCCCTACACCCCAAATAAGCCCTACCCTGTTTCCCTGGAAATAAGCCCTACCCTGAAAATAAGACCTACAAGGACTTTAACTAGGGCTTATTTGGGGGTGGGGCTTATATTGCAGCCATCACTGACAATCTAGCTAGGTCTTATTTTCGGGGAAACAGGGTAGTAGGAAGGTAGTTATTTGACAGGTGTACTTTAAACTGAAAAACATAAAGGTGTCAATGAAGACAATCAGCATGGGGAGAAAAAAGCAGGTGATGTTGAAGTTATGAGAAGTCAAGCATCATATGAATAATTACAAACTCATCAAGAGAGTGACATTTTGTTGATAAGAAATTAAAGCAGGATTACAGAATGTATATTATGTTCCTGCATCCCTATTTTTAGAGTGGATTTTCATAGCTTGAGGGACCCATTTTCGAAAAACCTCAATTTTTTTCAAAATAACTTTACAAGAAAGTTTGAACTCTTATGGAAAGTATAGAAGATATACTAAACAAGATCTGCTCGAGATCTGCTTACATTGTGCATGTCAGTTATGACAAATCTATACCCACTGCTCCCGTCACAAAACTCCAAATGAACGTTTCCATAAATAGCTGCATTGTATAATGATATGAGGCCATGTATACATTTCTGCAGCAAATAATATATGACATTGTGTCATGAACGCTCCCTCCATAAACGTCACAGGGCCCGATGCAGTCCTAGATGTTGAGAGCTGGTTTAGCTGGAATATAAATATTATGGATACGGTTTTGCCGTACTGGACATTTGTGATCTTGCAGTAAGCCAGCCATTGTATCTTTTTTTATGATAATGGCTAAGATAGAGATATGGCTCCTGTTAACAGAATGCAGCGCAAATTACCGTCTCGTGTAACACAGTACAGGGAATGACCATGTACACCATGGTGACAAGCAGACAAGATCTATGACTGTGAGCTTAAGTAAATATTAAGAGTGTGACATTTTTGTG
Source organism: Lithobates sylvaticus (assembly GCA_028564925.1). Taxonomy (NCBI): domain Eukaryota; kingdom Metazoa; phylum Chordata; class Amphibia; order Anura; family Ranidae; genus Lithobates; species Lithobates sylvaticus. The sequence continues at coordinate 89,459,641 of CM053026.1, forward strand.
CCATACTGATGCTTCTGTGTCATGTATATCCTGGAGACACATAGCACCGCGCCACGCCATAGGAAGAACCCTCACATATTTTGGTTTGTGAACTTAAAATAGAATGAGACCTTAACGGGATAGCATTTAGTTTGCTAGAGTACTGTGGATCATTAACAACTGCCATGTCATTTTATTTTCCCCTAAATTACAGTTACCTTTTTTCATTATTGTTTTGCATCTCAGTACTGCTGATATCCTCCAGCCTTCTTCAGCCTTGATCTTACTCCAAACGATACCTGCAAATCATTGCTCAGGACCACTTTCCTGATTGTAACAATGGTCACCCATGCTTGTATAATGTACACTATATTACCAAAAGTATTGGGGCGCCTGCCTTTACACGCACATAAACTTTTGTGACATCCCAGTCTTAGTCCGTAGTTTTCAATATTGAGATGGCCCACCCTTTGCAGCTATAACAGCTTCAACTCTTCTGGGAAGGCTGTCCACAAGGTTTAGAAGGGTGTCCATGGGAAAACAACCCCACACCATAATCCCCCCCCCCCCTCCACCAAATTATTTGGACCATTGCACAAAGCAAGGTCCATAAAGACATGGATGAGTGAGTTTGGGGTGGAGGAACTTGACTGGCCTGCACAGACTTCTGACCTCAACTCAAACATCTTTGGGATGAATTAGAGCGGAGACTGCGAGCCAGGCCTTCTCCCCAACATCAGTACCTTACCTCACAAATGCACTTCTGGAAGAATAATCAAACATTCCCATAGACAAATGCCTAAACCTTGTGGACAGCCTTCCCAGAAGAGTTGAAGCTGTTATAGCTGCAAAGGGTGGGCCAACTCAACATCGCACCCTTCCGACTAAGACTGGGATGCCATTAAATTTCATGTGCGTGTAAAGGCATGTGTCCCAATACTTTTGGTAATATAGTGTATGTTGGAGTGGCCTCTTGTAGTCTACACCAGGGGCACATGGAAGAGCAGGGTGACAACACAGGAGCACAATTGCTAGAAAGTTGTCACCCAATAACAGGAAGTTCATGAACAAAAACTTTAAAGCCCTAAATGATCCTTTTTGTTGACACCTCTCATATCATATGGATTAAATGCTCATTTTGTATAAAGGTTGAGGAGCAAGCAGCTATATTTATCCTATTCCTCAACTGTCCCCCCAAAGATACTTCCCTTTACTCCTCTACCGTTTGCAGGCTCTCTGATGTAATCATGTACAATGAAAGAACAGCAATTCTGCATTGTATGTAGGAATGGTGAGGGCTCACCCACACCCCAGAGCTGGAGTTCAACTTTTTATTTATTTTTTTCCTTTTTTTTCTTCTTTTTTTTTTTTTTTTTAATTTAAATCTTTATTTATTTTTTCACTTCCACAGTTATTAAACATTACAATAGAAAAACATGTACTAGGACAATCTCCTATTATTAGTTAAAAAAAAACAATTTACATGAACGCAAGGTCATATTCTACCTGGAGATTGCTACAAAGAGACTTCATATAATCAATTTCCTACTGCCTGTCTATACTATATTCAACTCGTTTCCCTTTAGTATTATCCATTATTGAGTGTGAGTGTCCTTTGCGCTTTGTGACGAACTAGAGACAATGTAGATGAATAAGTGAAAAAAATGAACTAAAATAAACCTAAATGCTAAATGTGGAAAAATTCCTATATAAAAGCAGCAAAATCTAAGAGTATACACAAACCCATACAAGAAATCAAATAAAGTGATTTTGCGCTAAAGTGCATTAGATGATGTATGTGAGCCGATCCGCGGCACAATTATAGTCAAGATGAAAGATAAAGTGCATGTGACAAAAGTCTAAATATATCTACTTGCAAATATAAACAAATAAATAAATGTGTACACATATATAATGATAAATAATGCAATGTGCATCCAGTGCTAAAACATGTGTCAAAATATCAAAAAATAAATATATATAAAGGTGCCGATAATAAATTGATACAGCCTGATATCACAGAAACCACAGTACCATGTAAATGGGATAAATATATCAAAAAAATGGATGAATATTACAACCTATTCTAAAATATTAAAAATATCTCATAAATTAATATAAAGTTTGTATAAGTGACGAGTCCAACAAAGAATGAAGTGACTGAAAAAACACAATGGTGGTGCCCCCTTCCCCGGGGTGTCACTATCAAAGTCTCTGTAGAGCTTGTTCAGATAATCTTCAGACAGTGGGGGATATGGGTGGTGAGGACCTAATACAGTATGGTGCCCGCTAGCCTCTCACCTCTCAAATGGTTAAAACACGCATCAAAGCCAATGTGGATGATGAGCTGTAATTCCAGATCCCTCCTTAGGTGTCGCCCAATCAACTAGTCGAATCCATTCCAGACATAGGGGGAGATGGTGTCACTTCCTCAAAATGATGGATACTAGGATAAGCCGTCCCTTCCTGGATCTATGGTAGTAACTACCTGCAACCGTAGCTCACTCCCACCGATGAATGTGGGTGCGGGCAAAGATGAAGGGAAAATATAAAGGGGACCCAATCGTGAAGTATGTCAAGATAATAGCCAAACCTTTAATTCATAAAAATGCGCTTACATTCAAATAGATAAAAACAGCCAGAGAGAAACGAACGTGTCCGTCTGACAGCACTTCCGGTATCCTCCGTCCAGCCAATCCCTACGCGTTACGTCACGTGACCTCGTGACTTCATCTGGGGATGAAGTCACGAGGTCACGTGACGTAATGCGTAGGGATTGGCTGGACGGAGGATACCGGAAGTGCTGTCAGACGGACACGTTCGTTTCTCTCTGGCTGTTTTTATCTATTTGAATGTAAGCGCATTTTTATGAATTAAAGGTTTGGCTATTATCTTGACATACTTCACGATTGGGTCCCCTTTATATTTTCCCTTCATCTTTGCCCGCACCCACATTCATCGGTGGGAGTGAGCTACGGTTGCAGGTAGTTACTACCATAGATCCAGGAAGGGACGGCTTATCCTAGTATCCATCATTTTGAGGAAGTGACACCATCTCCCCCTATGTCTGGAATGGATTCGACTAGTTGATTGGGCGACACCTAAGGAGGGATCTGGAATTACAGCTCATCATCCACATTGGCTTTGATGCGTGTTTTAACCATTTGAGAGGTGAGAGGCTAGCGAGCACCATACTGTATTAGGTCCTCACCACCCATATCCCCCACTGTCTGAAGATTATCTGAACAAGCTCTACAGAGACTTTGATAGTGACACCCCGGGGAAGGGGGCACCACCATTGTGTTTTTTCAGTCACTTCATTCTTTGTTGGACTCGTCACTTATACAAACTTTATATTAATTTATGAGATATTTTTAATATTTTAGAATAGGTTGTAATATTCATCCATTTTTTTGATATATTTATCCCATTTACATGGTACTGTGGTTTCTGTGATATCAGGCTGTATCAATTTATTATCGGCACCTTTATATATATTTATTTTTTGATATTTTGACACATGTTTTAGCACTGGATGCACATTGCATTATTTATCATTATATATGTGTACACATTTATTTATTTGTTTATATTTGCAAGTAGATATATTTAGACTTTTGTCACATGCACTTTATCTTTCATCTTGACTATAATTGTGCCGCGGATCGGCTCACATACATCATCTAATGCACTTTAGCGCAAAATCACTTTATTTGATTATCCATTATTACTCCCCCCCCCCCCCCCCCCCCCCCCAACCCTTCCCCATCCTAGTACATTGATGCATGTGTGTTCGAATGCTCCCTGTCACCTGTTTTATAAAAAGGAGAGAAAAGAAGAAAAAAAAAAGAGAAAAAAATTCTCTCCCTTCCTTCCCCTTAGTATTCACAAGTATTTTCGATGATCTGTACTCCTTTTCCTTCTTATTCTAAACCACTGGCATTTCTCTTTCTCATTATCTACCCTATCTGGTTGCAGCGTCTTAATTATTGTCCACTTACACAGAAGAGCCCTCTTTGGTCATCCATAAACCCCACATCCTATCAAATTCTTTAAGGTTACCTCTTTTTAAATATGCTATTCTTTCCCGACATAAGGTCTCATTTATTATCTTAATCCAGTTGTTTACTGTAGGGGGCTCCTTTGATTGCCAGTTCATCGCAATCAGTTTCCTGGCCTGGAACATACCTCTTAGGATTGCTACCGTAGTACTCTTCCTCTCTCCCCTTTCCCTTCTATATCCCAGTACACACACCATGGCTTCCTTTTCTAGTTTAGTCGCAAATATATCTCTCAAGATGTTGGTCACTTCCTCCCAATACCGGAATAATTTAGGGCATTTCCACATCATGTGCAGGAGGTCCCCCACCTCATGTCATCTCGGGCATTTGTCATCCGGTCTCCTACCAAACTTAAATAATCGTTTGGGTGTGTAGTAGGCCCTATTCACCAACATCAGGTGAGATATCCTCTGCGGGGGAGAAACTGATACTGCCGGAGCCATCTCTAGTATTCTTTTCCACTGATCATTAGTTATTACACCTATGTCTTCTTCCCATTTTAATTTTACATTGTGAAGATTTCCTCCTGTGTTCATTTTATGGGTTATTTGCCCATATATCTCTGATATCAATCCCGTAGTGGAACCTAGGTGCAGTATACTCTGCCATAAAGGGGTCTCGTTCCATATCAATGGGTGACCCAGAAATTGGGCATCAAGGGCATGTCGTATTTGCAAGTAGAAATAAAATGTACCCTGTGGTATGTTGAACTCTTTTTTCAGCTCACTAAATTTTTTAATGGTATTACCTTTGTATAGTTGCCTCAATCTTTTAATTCCCCGATGTTCCCACTCTCTATTTTTTCCCAACTGGAGGACTTCTTTTAGATTATTGTTATCCCATAGGGGGGTGTAATCAGACATCCCACTATAACACATTTGTTTTTTAATTGTTATCCAAAGTTTAGCTATCATTTTTATTGTGGGGTATTTATCTCGAAAGGAGTCCGCCTCTAAGGCTTCTATTATTGTGCTATGTCTGGACTCCATCACCATTATTTTTCCATTTGGAGTACCCCCCCTCCGGGACACCGCATCCCATAAGTTGTTGCAGCTGGGATGACCAGTAGTAACACTCTGGGTATGGGACTGCAAATCCCCCTGCCCCTACTGGAAGTTGTAGTGTACTAAGGCGGATTCTAGCCTGGCCCCCTTTCCAAATTAATTCCCTAAAAAGGGTCTCAATTTTTTGAAACCACTTCCTGCCTATCCATACCAGGGAGTTGTGTAGTATGTACAGAAGTTGTGGCATCCATATCATTTTTATTAACCCACATCTCCCCGCTACCAACAGTGGAAAGCGCTTCCAAACTAAATTTTTTTTTTTTTAATTTAGCCAGCAATGGTGCAAGATTTTTACTTGTGTACTGGTTGGGGTCCTTTGTTAAGATTATCCCCAGATATTTCATCATATCCACCACCACTATCTGGGGCATTCCTGGTATTGTTTTCTGACTGGTAGTGTCTATAGGCAAAAGTTCAGATTTCTCCTTGTTTATCTCTAGGCCAGTGAACATACCAAATTCCTCCACTACATTAATAGCATTTGTAGGAGATTTACCGATGTCTCCCAAGAATAGCAACACGTCGTCCGCATAGAGTGCAATCTTTTCTTCACTCCCAGCCTTCTTAATAAATCCCTTTATATCGGGGTTAGTTCTTATGGCAGTGGCCAAGGGTTCCATTGCCAGGGCAAAGAGCAGGGGTGATAGAGGGCACCCCTGTCTTGTCCCTCTCTCTAATTCAATCACCTCCGATATCACATTGTTGATTTTCAATCTGGCTGTGGGCCCCTCGTACAGCAACCTTATCCACCTGGTGAATGAGGGGCCAAGTCCGAACTTTTCCAACACCTTCCACATATATCCCCACTCCACACTATCGAATGCTTTGGTCACATCTAGTGTCATTATCGCCCTTGGTCCCCCATTCACCACCGGATCTTGTAGGTTCAAGAAAGCTCTTCTGATGTTAATACTCGTCGAGCGCTCGGTTCAACTTTAAATGAGCCTAATGGGGTGCAAACTATTTGAAAATTAAAAAAAAAAAGTTGGGTTTTAGATATACTTTTCCTTTTAGGGCCCAATTACACTTTGCTGATGTTGTGTGTAGCGTTGTAGTGGATGTAAACCCCCCATGATGTCATAATGTAGAGAATAAGATTTCCTTTCATTTGAGCCCAGTCTTGCCACACAGATTTACTCGAGGCCTGAGCAAACCTCTTTTATTGTTCAGTTAGAGAAATCTTGACAGAGTCTTGAAAACTTTGTCAAAAACGCCCCCTTGCTGTGAGTGACAGGTGATTTACATATCTCATGCACTAGCCTGAGACAGGTTATCATCAGATCACTGGATGTTCTACTCTGCCCAGCTCTGACTACATACATGTCCCCTAAATCACTTGTCTGTCTATAGTCTGCTGACTGTTCACTGCATCCCATGATAAGAAACATCCAGTAAAGGCAGCCAATCCTGGGAGAGCTGGAGGGGAGGGGAGGGGGATGTGAATTGTGAACTTTTTACACAGGATGTGCCTGTCTCAGGCTAGTGCATGAGATATGTAAATCACCTGTCAATCACAGCAAGGGGGCATTTTTCACAACGTTTTCAAGACTTTGTCAAGATTTCTTTAACTGAACAATAAAAAAGGATTGCTCAGGCCTCGAGTAAATCTGTGTGGCAAGACTGGGCTCAAATGAAAGGAAATCTTATTCTCTACATTATGAAATAAAAAAAAATACAATTTAGGTTTACATCCACTTTAAGGTGGCCAATTCAGAATGGACAAAAAATACATGCAGGTTTTTTTTCCAACACAAAACAGCACAATTACCCTGCGTTGTAGTGTGCTGCAATATATGTGTGTTCATATTTAATGGCACTGCAGCACACTAATGCACATAACGTGCTAAGAAGTAATGCACTTCTTACTCACAATGTAAGAGTCTGATTCAGTCCTTGGTTGTATTGGATTTGAGACATAATGGGATGGTAAAGTGGGTTATCACTACATATTGCTAATAATATAGACTGCCCACCAATGAATTACTTTAAAATGTAGTGACTATAAACAGCTTGCGGCCACAAGGCATCATATTTTCAACGCTGCTTTTCCAATTGGTCAACCTCTAGAAGGTGCAGAGAAAGTGATGCAAGTTTGCCATCCAGGGAAGGGCAGTATAATACTACCTTGCAAAATTGTATTATAGAAGCTTACCAAACAGAATATCCAAAGGGCATATCATAGTTTTTAGTTTACACTGGCTTCTTCCAAGGTACTGTTCTCTTTTATTCATCCTATAACATTTGTATTATACTTTTTTCAAGTTAATAAACATATACATATATTATTAAATGACTGGTCATATACACTGAGCAAAATTATAAACGCAACACTTGTGTTTGCCCCTATTAATCATGAGCTGAACTCAAAAATCTATGACTTTTTTCTATGTACACAAATGGCCTATTTCTCTCAAATATTGTTCACAAATCTGTCTAAATCTGTGTTAGTGAGCACTTCTCCTTTGCCAAGATAATCCATCCACCTAACAGGTGTGGCATATCAAGATGCTGATTAGACAACATGATTATTACACAGGTGTGCCTTAGGCTGGCCACAATAAAAGGCCACTCTAAAATGTGCAGTTTTATCACACAGCAAAATGCCACAGATGTCGCAAGTTTTGAGGGAGCGTGCAATTGGCATGCTGACTGCAGGAATATCCACCAGAGCTGTTGCCCTTGAATTGAATGTTAATTTCTCTACCATGAGCCGTCTCCAAAGGCATTTCAGAGAACTTGGCAGTACATCCAACCGGCCTCACAACCGCAGACCACCAGTAACCACACCAGCCCAGGACCTCCACATCCAACATCTTCACCTCCAAGATCATCTGAGACCAGCCATCCGGACAGCTGCTGCAACAATCGGTTTGCATAACCAAAGAATTTCTGCACAAACTGTCAGAAACCGTCTCAGGGAAGCTCATCCACATGCTCGTCGTCCTCATTGGGGTCTCGACCTGACTGCAGTTCGTCATCGTAACTGACTTTAGTGGGCAAATGCTCACATTCAATGGCATCTGGCACTTTGGAGAGGTGTTTTCTTCACGGATGAATCCCGTTTTTCACTGTACAGGGCATATGACAGCCAGTGTGTATGGCATTGTGTGGGTGAGTGGTTTGCTGATGTCAACGTTGTGGATCGAGTGGCCCATGGTGGCGGTGGGGTTATGGTATGGGCAGGCACATTCTATGGATAACGAACACAAGTGCATTTTATTGATGGCATTTTGAGTTCACAGAGATACCGTGACAACATCCTGAGGCCCATTGTTGTGCCATTCATCCACGACCATCACCTCATGTTGCAGCATGATAATGCACGGCCCCATGTTGCAAGGATCTGTACGGAATTCCTGGAAGCTGAAAACATCCCAGTTCTTGCATGGCTAGCATACTCACCAGACATGTCACCCATTGAGCATGTTTGGGATGCTCTGGATCGGCGTATACGACAGCATGTTCCAGTTCCTGCCAATATCCAGCAAATTCGCACAACCATTGAAGAGGAATGGACCAACATTCCGCAGGCCACAATCAATAACCTGATCAACTCTATGCAAAGGAGATGTGCTGCACTGCATGAGGCAAATAGTGGTCACACCAGATGCTGACTGGTTTTTGGACTGCCTCCGACCACCCCCCCCCTTCCCCCAATACAGTAAAACTGCCCATTTTAGAGTGGACTTTTATTGTGGCCAGCCTAATGCCGCGTACACACGTGCAGACTTTTGCCGGCGGACTTAGTCCAGCGGACAATCCCGCCGGACTTTCCAGCTGGGTCCGCTGGACTTTCCGAGCGTGTGGACTTGCCCACACACGCACGGACTTCTCCGGCGGATAATCCGCCGGCCAAAAGTCCGCGGGACTTTTGAAAATGAACGGACTTGCCCACACACGGAGCAGTCCGTTCATTTAGAACGTAACTTCAGGTTACGTAGCTAGCGTAGGCAGTAAATGCCGCCGCGCTAGCTCCGTGACCTGGCATGGATTTAAAGGGACTCCCCACGCCGAAAAACTGGCGTGGGGGTTCCCCCCAAATCCATGTCAGACCCTTATCCGAGCACGCAGCCTGGCAGGCCAGGAAAGGGGTGGGGACGAACGAGCGCCCCCCCCTCCTGAGCCGTACCAGGCCGCGTGCCCTCAACATGGGGGGTGCCCTGGGGAAAGGGGGGCCGTGCGGCCCCCCCCCACCCCAAAGCACCTTGTCCCCATGTTGATGAGGACAAGGGCCTCTTCCCGACAACCCTGGCCGTTGGTTGTCGGGGTCTGCGGGCGGGGGCTTATCGGAATCTGGGAGCCCCCTTTAATAAGGGGGCCCCCAGATACCGGCCCCCCACCCTATGTGAATGAGTATGGGGTACGATGTACCCCTACCCATTCACCTAAGGTGTAAAATGTAAAGTACAAAAACACACACACTTTTGAAAAAATATTTTATTGCACTGCTCCGGGGGTCTTCTTCCGTCTTGGGGGTCTTCTCGCCGGACTCCGCCGCCATTTACCAAGGTCTTTTACCGAGCGGGGGAAGTCCGGCTACCTTCTTCGTCGTCGCCGCCGTCGTCTGGGGGTCTCGATCCGCCTTCGGGGGTCTTCGGGGGTCTTCCGGGGGTCTCTTCTGTTCTTGCGGCGGTCGTCGTCTTCCGCGCCGCCGGCGCCGCCTTCTTCTTCTTGTCCTTCTTGTTCTTCTTCTTCTTCCGATGTTGACCCGTCGCTGTCTCTGCCCGGAATGCCTGTGCTGCTCTGCGCTGGGACTTATATAGGGACATGGGGGACAGGGTCACATGCTCATGTCACATGGTGACCCCGCCCCCTTGTGTTGTCACAGTCCCGGAGGATGCTGGGACTGTGACATCGCAAGGGGGCGGGGTCACCATGTGACATGAGCATGTGACCCTGTCCCCATGCCCCTATATAAGTCCCAGCGCAGCGCGGCACAGGCATTCCGGGCAGAGAGAGCATCGGGTCAACATCGGAAGAAGAAGAAGAACAAGAAGAAGGACAAGAAGAAGAAGAAGGCGCCGGTGGCGCGGAAGACGACGACCGCCGCAAGAACAGAAGAGACCCCGGAAGACCCCCGAAGGCGGATCGAGACCCCCAGACGACGGCGGCGACGAGGAAGAAGGTAGCCGGACTCCTCCGCTCGTGAAAGAGCTAGGTAAAAGAGCAGAACAGAGCGGAGGAGTCCGGCGAGAAGACCCCCAAGACGGAAGAAGACCCCCGGAGCAGTGCAATAAAATATTTTTTCAAAAGTGTGTGTGTTTTTGTACTTTACATTTTACACCTTAGGTGAATGGGTAGGGGGTACCCCATACTCATTCACATAGGGTGGGGGGCCGGTATCTGGGGGCCCCCTTATTAAAGGGGGCTCCCAGATTCCGATAAGCCCCCGCCCGCAGACCCCGACAACCAACGGCCAGGGTTGTCGGGAAGAGGCCCTTGTCCTCATCAACATGGGGACAAGGTGCTTTGGGGTGGGGGGGGGCGCACGGCCCCCCTTTCCCCAGGGCACCCCCCATGTTGAGGGCACGCGGCCTGGTACGGCTCAGGAGGGGGGGGGGGGCGCTCGTTCGTCCCCACCCCTTTCCTGGCCTGCCAGGCTGCGTGCTCGGATAAGGGTCTGACATGGATTTGGGGGGAACCCCCACGCCGTTTTTCGGTGTGGGGAGTCCTTTTAAATCCATGCCAGCTTACGGAGCTAGCGCGGCGGCATTTACTGCCTACGCTAGCTACGTAACCTGAAGTCACGTGCTAAATGAACGGACTTGCCGATGAGCGGCAAGTCCGTTCATTTCAAAAGTCCCGCGGACTTGCCTACTAACGGCGGGATTGTCCGCCGGACTGCCAAGTCCAGCGGATAATTTTAAAACCAAACTTAAAACTTTGGCGCCAAAAAGTCCGCCGGACTTTGGCGCCAAAAAGTCCGCCGGCGCCCACACACGAGGGGATTATCCTCTGGACTTCAGTCCAGCGGATAATCCCGCGGGATAGTCCCTTCGTGTGTACGCGGCATAAGGCACACCTGTGCAATAATCATGCTGTCTACTCAGAATCTCGATATGTCACACCTGTGAAGTGGTTGGATTATCTCGGCAAAGGAGAAGTGCTCACTAACACAGATTTAGACAGATTTCTGAACAATATTTGAGAGAAATAGGCCTTTTGTGTACATAGAAAAAGTCGTAGATCTTTGCATTCAGCTTATGATAAATAGGGGCAAACATAAAAGTGTTGCGTTTATAATTTTGCTCTGTGTATGTATTTATATCTCAGTTTAATCCATTTACTGTCTGGAAAGAGTGATATATAAATAATGCGGCTATATATTGGAGTGGTATGAGACTGTTCTCAAATGTTGTTTCCTCTGTGTAATGACGGGAGCTGTTCAGCACCAAGCACAGGCTAAGTTTGGGTTACTCTGTGGTCTGACAATATGCATTACTGGTCATGTGTTTATACCACAACCAGGCTGTGTATACGAACACAAATACTCTATTTGACCTCAGGAGGAGGACAAGTAGGGTGTGAAAACTGTTTGAAAAGTCAAGAAAGTACAAATCAAGGTAAAATATAGATTTACTCACAAATAGGTTAATTTAACACAACACTGATAGAGCAATTATAATGTACGATAAGTCATAGTATCCAATAAGATTACATTTTAGTGCAGCTACATCCACAAAACAGTGTTTTCTTATTCGCTGTTATGTGATATTGTCTTGGTGCATTGCCTTAATGACTGAAGGCATAAACTATCAAATAACGTCTTATTTTCTGATCTCTTTATGAAAAATGCTAGCTCCTTGACTGTAAACATTCTCTTCAGTAACAACACCCTACATATTTCTTTCATGACAGTTAAAACATTTCAGTGATGGATGCACTCTGATTAGCTAACTGACCAAATTTCTTAATGTTTACGTAACCCCCCCCCCCCCCCCCCCAGACTCAGAGGCTCAGAGCAGATGGTAATATAATCAACTCAAAACAACCTGATGCTGGGGTCTCATGCTACGATCTGTTTACTAAGGTGTCCTTCTCTCATGGTGTAATTTCCCCATTGTGTGCCAAGTGTGAATTACCATTGTTTATTGAGTTGCCTATTGTTTCTGTCTGTTATTCCTCTTGGAGATGTGACTAGCATTGTGTCCATTTCACCTTGTTACCAAACTATTGTGGGATGTTTATATGTTTATGTTATTTAGATTACTGTTTATGTTTATGGTAGCTGTTCATTAGATGTATGCTCTTACCTGATTTTGTTTGGTATATATTCTGTTTGAATTTACAGTAAAGAGGCAGTTCCAGTTTGCACCTAAGCTAGTGTTGTCTACTTCTTGGGTACAATATTCAGCTATAATACCTGGTTCCTGGTTCCAGAGTGGTGGACAAACAAGAGGTTACTGCCCCCCACCTATAACTGGTCACTGCAGCAAGGAGCATTGGCAAGGCAACACATACAAAAAAAAACACAAAGAAATTTCCAAGCTCAACTTACCGACCAGCCTGCAACCAACTGAATTGACCTGTCCAGTAGTATGCTTTAAAAACAGGGGTTTAGTTGCACACATTTGCAAATACATGCATAAGCTACAGAGCTCTGGCAAGGTACCCCCCTTTCTGTGAACCTAAACTCTTTCTGTGAGTCTCCAACAATGGAAGCACATGGATGAAGCTGTATCTTGACGGAGGCACCCAGGCTGGGTGCTAGGCGGTTTGTCACACAATCAAAGTCAAAGGGAGTGAGAAGTCAGCCATTAAATTTTTTCATAATAAAAATGATTCCCTGCTTTGTTTAGTGCTAATTATTACTTTCTGACTGTGCACACTTAGTTTATCTTTCACTTAATAAATATTCTTTTTCATAGCAAATCTTGCTTATGTTGATTGCCATTCCATGCTGTTTGAGGCTCCCTTGCGTTTGCACTTCCGCCCACTCTTCAGATTTTGATACATGAATTGGATAAGCACAGTTACCCCTTATGATTTGGTTATTTTTGTGTATCCTTTGGGAATTATGCACTAAAATATTTTGGGATATTTTTGGGTTAAAATTTAACTTGTGTATCTTTTCTTCTCTGCCACGAGCTCCCCATCCCTTATTATTTTGTTCCCCCATGACCCCATCGAAATATACATCCCCCCTTTTTTTTTTCTTTATCTTATCCTATCCTATCTTCTAATATGATATATATTTTGTTTTTGAATTATTTGATATATTTGTTTTTGTATATGAGTGTAATATCTTTTCATTTTTAATATATACAGTTATGATGTTCCAACTGTCGGCATGGATTCTGATTAATTCTGCTTGTTCATTCTTTGTGAACAGTGACCAATGTTGTTTTATTAATAATCATCTGTTCAATGTATCAAGCTTGTGATATAGCAGCCTATCTATTGATGCATACTTTTAATCTACATCATTTTATAATGCTTCTAAATAAAGGGAATATGTTTTAATTTGTTGATCTCTACTGGTTTTGGCACATTCAAAGTCCCTCATCTCATGTTCCACCCCGGTCATCAGTGTGAATATATGAGATCTTTCTTTCTATAGATGTTGTTAAGGGCTGGTGCTATTATTTATTTCTATGCGTACCTCATCCACATGACCTATTGGATATATGTAAAGATTCTTGACTGTGTCTGCCAGTGCAATCTGGCTGGGTCCTTAAAGTGATACTAAACACACACTGTTTATTTACATTCTCCCTTCTCTTTCTGTATGGGTTCTGTATTTTATATACAGAAGGGGGGGAAAGAGCGGTAGAATCAACCAGTTTTTTTTTCTGCAGAATACAGAAAACAAATCCCATATTGACTCAGAGAGTATGTAATACAGCATTTATTATAGTTTTTATGATGTGGCTTTAGTGGCACTAATGTTGTTGTCAATGCAGTTAGTTCTTTCTTGTTGGTACTAGAATCCAACTGCTAGCAGCATAGAGTGGTAGTTTGCTTTACTCTTGTATATATTCAAAGTGTTTTGTGTATCTAATATGTTTGATCTTGTAATACTAAAGATTGCTTATTGATTGGGTTAGGATAGGAAGAGGTGGATAGCACAAAACATTTGGCCTACAAGGACAGGGAGCATGAATCCAGCCCTGCCTAGAACAAAATAAGTAATGTATTTAATCAAAATGGGCCCCTTTTCCTCAAAGAAAGTGCAGTTTCTAACACACTATGCATTGGAATTTATATTGTACTGTACAAACACAAAATTATTTTTTCCTAAATAAGTGCAGCTTTTGGTTCACTCCGTTTGCAAATAGATTGTAAGCTCCTTGGACTAAGGAGATCTAAACTAGAAATAAAAAAATTCTGGATGTTTTTATATCTCTTGTTAGAAATTTTTTTTTTCTTAATACTGTTATTTTACTAACGATATTTAAAGGTTTAATGAACCTAAATTTTTAGGTGTTCAAGTGACAGAACACACAAATGTTACCAATAACCATGTGAATATATTGCTGGGCTTTGTTTTTTACAAACAGTAGAGAGTAGAGATGGGCGAACTGTTTGAGCTGAGCAAAAGTTTGGCCCGAACATCGCCTGTTTGCCTGTTTGGCGAACACCTCCAGACTTTTTAGGGCGCACGGCGGGATGTTCACCCACCAAGCACCCCACAATGCACTGCGCGCTGCACAGTGCATTCTAAGCCACAGTGAATAGCTGTTGTTGAGGAGTGGGGCCGGGAAGCTGGCCACTGAGTCCTTAACAACGAATGAGTCAGCAACTGTCAATAGGTTTCCCGGCATACAGCTGAATAAAAAAAACATTGGCAGCAATAGAAAAAAAATGGCATCCCCCCCCCCCAGTACATACTAGGTCCTTATCCGAGCATGCAGCCTGGCAGGCCAGGAAAGGGCAGAGCCTCTACTCCTACCTCAAAGCACAGGGCATGTGGCCTGGTATGGCTGCATGCTCAGATAAGGGTCTGGTATGGATTTGGTTTGTTTTTTGTTTTTTTTTGGCATGGGGTTCCCCTTAAAATCCATACCAGACCCAAAGGGCCTGTCATGTAACCCCACGCTGGTTTTTAAAAAAATAATTATTGTCGGGTGGCGGCAATAGCTTGCAGCCGCAAAGTACATTTAAATGCATTTTTTTCTTTAGAAATGTCAGTTTTGCTGCAGCAGGTTCTATACATGGTACAGATGTGCCACTTTACAGGCAGACTAAGGGGACCCCCAGTCACAATATTTAAAATAATTTTTTAATTTTATTGTTTCGCTTAAAGCATCATTAAAATCATTGCTCCTTTTAAAAACAATTGTTTTTAAAAACATTTGTGCATTGATACAGGTCCCCCAGAGCATATCCTTTTTATGGCCAACATTTGGCATATAAGCATTCAAAATGGGGACTTTTGATTTTTCATGCTTGGGTCCCATAGACTTTAACAGAATTTGCATCTCGGGCACAAACTTTTTCCATGTTCGGGAGTTCTGGTGCAAACCGAACAGGGGGTGTTCAGCCCAACTCTAGTAGAGAGTATGTAAGAGTATGTGCTTGTAACTTTCCATTCTACACAGCACATATAAGGCAACCTTTGTGTTGGGTTTTTATATGACGATGCAAGCCACCACTACAGATCTGCTACTGTATGTGGCAGGGAAGCTTTTTTCTATTTTGAACAACAAGGGTTACTAAAGACTAAAGCACTAGAGATGAGATGACTCATTATTGGCGAACCTTAATATTGGTGTAAAGTGAACCGAGTGAACTTGCCATGTGTTCTGAACTCAGAAAACGGATTTGCTCATCCTTGTTCCCTTGTCTCTACACCTCAACACTCCTCGAGTTTTGCAGTGGCTGTCAAAAAAGTGAAAGAGAATCAGATAAAAAATATTTAATGCTCTTATATTTTCACTTGTGATAAACGATTGAAAGCTTTTACAGCTTTTACATAAACCTTTATAATGCAAAGGCAAGAAAAGTCAGACTGGTGTATTTTGGACTGCTTGTGGCCTTCTTACTCTCAGCTTGAGGCCCCTAGTCAGTTTAAGAATTTAAATTGAAGCCCAAGAATGTTTTATAGGTCATTAAGGCTATGTTTTATAGATCATTTAGGCTATGCGTTTGTACATGATTCTGTTAAAATTGCATTACAGTAATACACAAGATAAATGACTAAATATTTTAAATACATTTTTAAATATATTTTATAGGTAATATGTTAGTCTTATTTGGCCCCTTATATAGTCATTCCATATAAGTAAGAGTCTGACTTTCCTGGTTTAAGTTATGTTTACTAGCCCTTTAGGAAATATCCTGTTTAAAGGATACATGCACTTTAAGCTGAAAAATCATTATTGACCACCCCGCCCCCAACCCCTGCAGCAAAAAACCTAAACAGAACAGTGAATCATTGTACATATTCAATGCCCTACCTACCCTAAATTAATACAGTGTTTACTAGTTCCAGCTCTATGTAGTGCTCATTAAACTTGGGGTCATGTGTAAACTTAAGATGGGTTCTGGCCAAATCCTGTCACCCCAGCTTTGTACATTTTTTTTCTGAGGCAGGGGTGCTATGTGCAAAAATAAAACACCAAAGTGAACCAAAAAAGTGCATGTGAACACACACAAAAAATTCCACTAGGGTGTGTAATATGGACCCCTCCCAAAAAGAAAGGGTCCTTCCCTAACTCCCCATGACCCAAGGCACACCCAGGTTCACCTAGCCAAAAGGATCAGCAGACTCCTTTCTTCATAATTAGACAAAGTTGACCCCTGAGTACTAGGTGAGTGGCTTTCCCAAACAGAGACCTAAGGACCACAAATCCTCCTCCTAGACTTAAAGGTGTTGTAACCCCCCGTGTTTTTTCACCTTAATGCATCCTATTCATTAAGGTGAAAAAACACCTGGCAGTCACCGGCCCTCCAGCCCCTGAGTCCCTGAGTCCCTTTATTCCCTTCGTCGGGGACGCGCACTCCCTCTCTCCACGGGGTCCCGACTCTTAAATTGGATAGATTGCTAGCAGCGCAGCCATTGGCTCCTGCTGCTGTCAATCGAATCCAATGACGCGTGCATCGGCATCGGGGCCGTGTCCGGCATACGTGCCTATGGACGCAAAAGCTGGATTCGGGAGCGCGCCCGCAAGGTAACCCCCTCGGGAGAGCACTTCTCCTTACCTCCAGGGTGTTAGACAAGCCCCTATCATTCATATATTTCCATCTGTAAAAAGACAACTTGTAGTCTCCATTAGAAGCCTGGGTTACAATGCAGGAGCAGAACTGCCTGGCAGACAAGTACAGAATGGTGTAAAGCCTGGTACACACTAGTCATTCTTTTTTTTTCCTATGTTAGTACAGTGATCTCCCCAGTTTGCTATTGTGTTCTGACAGGGGGACGGTACCCTTCCCCGCCAGAACACACCAGTCAGTGTTCTCAGCCATTGGCTGAGAGTGCTGATTGGGTTTTCGATTGGTCATGCCCCTTCGACAGAAGCCAGCTTCTGTAAGACCGGTTGCCATACACACTATCCGCCACCCAATATTTGGCCCGTGTGTAGGGCTCTATATCCCATACCAAACAGTGGCCAAAAAATGACTTTTATGGCAAGATCGCCACGTATTTTAATAAGGCTGGGTTCACACCAACGCCGCATTTGGCTCCCAGCAGGGGTCCGTGTGTCCTGGTTCACCATTTCAGGTCCGATTTCAGGCTGAATTTTTGGCTGAATTTGGACCTGAAACTGACCAAAAGACGCACAGGACTCCTGTGCAAATTTGCACCGGAGCCGCAGTGGATATATGTGAACCGGCTCTATAGAGAGCCAGTCAAAATCTCCTGCTATTGCAAATTGGATGGATTGGAACTCGCATCCAAATCACAATGGTGTAAATCTAGCCTAATACCTTCAGATCTAAATATTAAAATTACTTTTGGAATTATATTAGCTTGTTAAAACCTATGTGAGGTTTATGCGGTTGGGTTTACATATGCTTGAATTCTGCAATATTTTCAATACGGTGCATTATTTCTTGTTAATTTTTAATTAAAAGGCATTGCTACACACATATTGTTTTATTGATATTTCAGAAATTTTCACTGTATATGATGTTAAAAAAAACATCTATTATGTGAGCTGTTTTTATTAAGAATTTTTTTTTGTTTATAGCGTAAAAATAAAAACTGCAAAGAAACGTAGTTTTTTAGTGTAAAAAATAAAAACTGCAGTGGTAATCAAATACCACCAAAATAAAGCTCTATTTGTGGGGAAAAATGGACATACTTTTTTATTAAGGTACAGTGTCGCACGACCGCGCAATTGTCGTAGTTAAAGTGATAATAGTATATAGTATAATAGTATGAGTGGCTATATATACAATAATAGTATAGCAACGGAGGGAAGGTACATCTTCTGAAGGTCAAGTGGTAAAATATGGCTAGAGTTTCAATGAGGTGTCCATTGAAAAGATACAAAAATGGAGCCCCTTGGTGTGTTAATAAAATAAAATATCTCAAGATAAAATAACTATTCATGATAAAATAAAGCTTTCCACTGGTAAATGCCCATTTCATGTGAAATAAAAAGATTCCACATCTACCTGTTATTATGAATGGGAACTGAACATTTTGGGAGAACATTCTTATTATATTAAATAACAAATGGATTTAAAATAACTCATCAATTTTAGTGAACCTAATGAAAGGTTCAAAAAATAATCACAAATCAGAAAATAGTGATCGCTATGGCAAATAACACATAGCTTGGTGAATTGAGCCTTGATATTATAGAACATAATTACTAGGGCTGTCCCGATATCACTTTTTTAAGACCGAGTACAAGTACCGATACTCTTTTTCGAGTACTCGCCGATACCGATTACCGATACTTTATAATATGCAGCACTGATTTTTTTTTTACAATGCTTTATTATTATTTTTTGCTGGGGGGGGGGGGGGGGGGGGGTGCTAGGAGTGGATGGTGTCAGTGTGTTTTTTATTTTATTTTGTCTTTTTTTTACAATTTTACCTTTTAAATATTTATTAAAATTCTTTTTTTTTTTTTTATCAGCCCTGTTGGGGGGCTTTGGTGAGATAACAGACCCCTGACATCTCCCATTTGAGACAGGGAAAGGGACTGAGGACACAGATTTCCCAGTCCCTTTATTTGCAGCCTCAGCTGCACTGGAGATGAATGGACAGGAGACAGCGGCTCCTGTTCATTCATAAACTGAAGCATCATAAACATAGTTTACGATGCTCAGTTATGAATGAACAGAGTCAGTGATCACTGACTCTGTTCATTTGAAAAAGGAAGGAGCCGGTAAAGGACAGATTTACTGGCTCCTTCCTCCGCTCTCCATCCTTACAGATCCAAGACAAAGGGGGCAGAGGAGCACGGATGGGGGAGCAGAGCACAGAGGGGGACAGAAGCACAGAGGTGGAGCGGAGCACAAAGGGGGACAGAAGCACAGAGGTGGAGCGGAGCACGGAGGGGGACAGAAGCACAGAGGTGGAGTGGAGCACAGAGGGGGACAGAATCACAGAGGTGGAGTGGAGCACAGAGGGGGACAAAAGCACAGAGGAGGAGCGGAGCACGGAGGGGGACAGAAGCACAGAGGTGGAGCGGAGCACGGAGGGGGACAGAAGCACAGAGGTGGAGCGGAGCACGGAGGGGGGACAGAAGCACAGAGGTTGAGCGGAGCACGGAGGGGGACAGAAGCACAGAGGTGGAGCGGAGCACGGAGGGGGGACAGAAGCACAGAGGTGGAGCGGAGCACAGATGGGGACAGAAGCACAGAGGTGGAGTGGAGCACAGATGGGGACAAAAGCACAGAGGTGGAGCGGAGCACGGAGGGGGACAGAAGCACAGAGGTGGAGCAGAGCACGGAAGGGGACAGATGCACAGAGGTGGAGCGGAGCACGGGGGGGGGGGACAGAAGCACAGAGGTGGAGTGGAGCACGGAGGGGGGACAGAAGCACAGAGGTGGAGTGGAGCACAGAGGGGGACAGAAGCACATAGGTGGAGTAGAGCATGGAGGGAGACAGAAGCACGGAGGTGGAGCGAAGCACAGAGGGGGACACAGAGGGAGACTGGAAAAGCATACAGGGACAATAAGGGGTGATCAGTGCAACAGTGGGGGGAGTTATAAGCACTGATCCCCCTGTATAGACTTCAATATAGCAGCTGAAAGCCGGGGGGGGGGGAGAAGCATCTGTCAGCTGCTATATTGAAACCTATACAGGGGAATCAGTGCTTGTAACTCCCCCCACCGCTGCACTGATCATCCCTGACTGCCCAAGTATTGGGTCAAGCATCAGAGCATTTGCGCGAGCACAAGTACTCGCGCAAAAGCTGGGTACTGATACCGATACTAGTACCCTAATGCCGCGTACACACGAAGGGACTATCCCGCGGGATTATCCGCTGGACCGAAGTCGAGCAGATAATCCCCTCGTGTGTGGGCGCCGGCGGACTTTTTTTGCCCAAAGTACGGCGGACTAAAGTTTTAAGTTTTGTTTTAAAATTATCCGCTGGACTTGGCAGTCCGGCGGACAATCCGGCCGTGTGTAGTATGGTCCGGCGGACCAAAAAGGACGCATGCTCGTAGCAAGTATTTTTCTAGTATTTTTCGTTTTCTAGTCCCGTCGTACGTGCTGTAAGTCATCGCGTGAACCGTCGGACTTTTAGCGTGATCGTGTGTGGTCAAGTCCGTTCGCTTTTTAGTCCAGCAGACCCAGCTGGAAAGTCCAGCGGATTGTCCGCTGGACTTAGCTCCGCCGGCAAAAGTCCGCACGTGTGTACGCGGCATAAGAAAAACTTCATGCAAGTCCATGCAAAAACTAAAATCCCTGCATCTATAGACACCACCGATCTAACACTAACCTATCTATACCTGTAAAGAAAAAATCTGTATACATACCCTTTTTTAACCTGATCCGACCCGATCTCCAGCGGCAGAAGCTCTGCCGCTGGGGACACGGCCGACAACAGCTGTGAAAAGTGACATCAGCCATAGACTTACTATGGAGCTTCCGTTGTCGTCCGTGTCCTCTGCACCTGCCTACACAGCGAAGCGGCGGCTGACAGCTCAGTGTGGGAACTGGTAGGATCGGGTCAGAGCGGCTTCAAAAAAGGGATGTATACTTATTAAAATGCTGGTGTCTATAGTTTTTGCATGGACTTCCACTTTAAGTTCCTACAGTGTCCTCTTAGAAAGTGCCTGCCTGTGTAGACAGAGTATGTGATTATGGAGTTGGTTTACGATTGGACGCATTCCATGTGTACTTTCAGGAACAAACTGAGGACTACGTCTCGTGTTGTTCCATGACTTAATTCTATATGAATACAATCTGGAAAGGCAAACAATATGTTAAGCTGGAATGGCTGTCATTTTTCTTTTAATGAACATAACAAATACACCGAGTGTTATATTTCAGCAATGCTAAAAAGCAACTTTGACACATACAATTATTTATCTTGTTAGTTGGTATTAAAAGGCATTACATGAGATTCTTTACATGAAATTTACTGTTAGTTTTTCCATGTCCTTGCACTGGGAAGTTTTATGAGGTGAGCTCAGCTCTATGGGTTGAAAGTTGTGGTCGGACATTGAATTGCAGAAATAAAGTTACCCACTGCAATTTTTTTTACCTCTTTTATTTATTTTTTGGCTTGGGCGTCTAGCCGAGTTTGTGGGAGTGTACAAACTAAGTGAGCCGATTTAAATTTCATTCTTCAGTCCCACTATTTTTCAACACCACAAGACAACATGGATATGTTTAAGTCACCTTTTAAGCCCACACAACTGATATATGTATAAAACACACAGTCCTTCAAGGTTTGAATTGCTGTTTATGCTGCTGAGCTGCTAGGCTGCAGATATTTTTTTTCAAATAGTTTTCAGTCTCATTTAAAGTGATTTCCAGGCAAATTTATAAAAGTCAACTTTAAAGAGGAGGTCAAGCTGAAAAAAAAAATGTAAAAGTCAGCAGCTACAAACACTGTAGCTGCTGACTTTTAATAAGCACACTTACCTGTCCAGGGTGCCCGCAATGTCGTCCGCCCACCGCCGCCATTCTAAGTAAGGGAAACAGGCTGCGGAGCCTTGCGGCTTCACTACTGCACATGCACAAGTCGTGTGGCGGTTTCTGAATGGCCGGCTGTGTTCTGGGACACACACAGTTCCCAGAACACACTGCGCCACCTTCCCCAGAAGACAACGCGAGGAGTAGAAGACTGAAGATCACCGCGGTGTAGGAAATGGCAGATTAGGACGATCTGCCTAGCAACAGGCATTTCAGGTAAGTGAAAAAAAATTATTTTTTTCTATTTTTAAGAGCATTTTTATGCTATTTCTTTTTTTAGGGTGGCCCTCCACGTTAACTACTAGAGCTCCCCTACCTGTATAATTCTTTTGGACTAAAGCAATTTTTTAATTTTTGATATGGATCTATTAATTTAGCAATAATTTTCTCAATAGTTTTTTTATTTTTTATTAATCAGTTTTATTGGTTTTCCCGATAGTAAATAACCACATAGTAGGGGGTAGTGCCCACGCAGGGGCCTCTGCCCAAGACATAACCAATACTGCAACTAGCAGTACAGGTAGTTACACTACAACTAATAATAATAGACAGTAGAACAGTAAATAAAAAATAAATAAATAAAGAAGGTGCAAGGCTCAAGAACAAAAGCAGATACATAAAAGGACTATGCACCCAGCAAGACTATACTTTGTTAAACTTAGTCGGACATCCTCTGTGTCGATATGTGTTCTTATATAGTGGTAGAATGGAATTTACCAGCTTTATCCAGAATTTGACCGATGGGGAGAAGGCTTTTTCCAATGAAGTGCTAGAACAGGTAACAACAAAGCCTGGGGAATGCCAAGGAAAAAAACCCAAGCCTACTTACCAACCAGCTCGCAGACAACCAAATTAACCTATAGTAACAGAAAAGAGCTGCACTAAATTATACAAATGTGATATTGTATATAACCACTATCCGCATGCATGAATAAAAAAAAAAAAAAAAAAAACAATACATATTATATATAAATGAAAAAGAATTGTAAAGTCCAATAAAGTCCAATTATGTAGAGAGTGGATGGAAAATATGAAAACACAGAGACCATCAACGCGTGATCCACCACCACATAGATGTCGCGCTTACCAGAGGGCAAGCTTTGTTGAAGCCTGTATGATGGATACCTATCCAGGTAAAGGCACCTCCGCAGACCACCTTGGTATAGCCCGTATGTCAAAAGACCCTCCAGGTATTAGAACATTGGCGTCACCTCTCCTTAAACAAGCGTCAGTGGCAAACCAGGGATAACAACAGCCACACGGAACACACCTCAGTCATAGGTTCATAAGGATGAAAGAGAAACTAGCCATAGTGTGAATCCGTAGAATAACTTTTAATAGGTATTTAAAATTGCACTTACATGTATTCAGTAAAAACACGCATCTGTGAGAAAAACTTTTGCTGGCCAGCTAGCATACACCCGCTCACAAACAGGTCGCGATGACATTAGCACGTCAACCTCCCTACGCACGTTTCGTCTATAGGTGACGTCGTCTGGGGAACCAAATTAACCTGTCTAACAGTATGCGGACACTCATATTTTAGTGTTAGGACCACAGATTCCAGGGTGCCATGACGAGGCTCTGTGGCTTACGCATGCGTTTGCAAATGCGTGCGGACTAAAACCCGATTTTAACGCATACTGTAATGCCGCGTACACACGGCCGGAATTTCCAATGGAAACAGTCCGATGAGAGCTTTTCATCGGATTTTCCAACCGTGTGTATGCCCATCGGTCTTTTTCTGTCAGCATTTCTGACGGACTTTAGATTGAGAGCCTGTTCTTAATTTTTCCGACGTAAAAACTTTCCATAGGAAATAACGATCGCGTGTATGCAATTCCGACACGCAAAATTCTGACGCATGCTCGGAAACAATTCGACGCATGCTCGGAAGCATTAAACTTCCCTTTTATAGTGCCATTGAACGTGTTGTATGTCGCGGTGTTATTGACATCGGAATTTGGTGTGACCGTGTGTAGGCAAGACAGTTTGAGCAGAATTCCGTCGGAATTCCTACGGGAAAAACATCAGAGCTTTTTCTGACCTGAATAACGATCGTGTGTACGCGGCATTAGACAGGTTAATGCGAGCTGGATGGTAAGTAGGCTTGGGTTTTTTCCTAGGCATTCCGCAGGCTTTGTTTTTTCCAATGAAGGGTGCTCACTTTCCTAGCGTAAAATAGGAGAAGGCTTAAGCCTCATACACCGCAGACTTTTGTCCGAAGGCCGTTGGCCCAAACTTGTCTTGCATACAAACGGCAAGGAATTGTTGGCCAACAAATACAAACGTAGTACGTACTACGTTGTTTTTCAGTTCTTTAGCACCACCCTTTGGGCTCCTTATGCTAATTTCGTGTTAGTAGAAGTTGGTGAGTGTTGATTCACGCTTTTCATTTTTCACTTTTCATTTGGCAGTTTGGCAGTTTTCATTTCACAGTTTTAATTTCGTGCTTTTCATTTTGCGCTTTTCAGTTTGGCAGTTTTCATTTTGCGCTTTTCAGTTTGCGCTTTTCAGTTTGCACTTTTCAATTCGTTTCTGAGCGGCTGTTCATCAACCAGACATGTTGCGGTATTGGAGGAGATAACGTGTTATTTATTATTGGCCTTGGAGTTATTGCTTTGGCCCAAGTCCAGTCCAGGAACAGGAGGAGGAGAAGGAGTTCTTGGACCAAAAATTGGTTGCTTTATTAATCGTGACCAATTATGTCATATGCCTTTGCTGCGGGAGCTCCAGGAGAATAATTCAGATGTTTTTCAGAATTATCTCTGGATGACGGACCCCTGCTTTCACCAACTCTTGGCATTGTTGACCCCCTATATTAAGAAGCAGGACACATGCATGAGGCTTTTATTACATTTTTTGGTTGAATAATGATTTGGTTTGGTATATTTTCTATATTTTTGGATGCATAGAATGCACTTTTTGGTCAAGTTCTATTGGCAGATAGCATGTCTAATTTTATTTGTTTTCTTTTTTTAATGCACAATAAAAAAACTTGTGCAGAATAATACCTGGCTATGTGTTTTACTTCAAATAACAGTTTGGAAGTAGGCAGTTACATTTAAAAAAATACAATGTAAAATTAACAAGGGACACCAACATAGTTGTATCTTTGATCTTAACCTCCCTGGCGGTAATCCAGAGTCTGGCTCGGGGCAGGAACTTCAGTACCAAAAGCGGTAACACCGAGCCTGGATCCTGCGATGTCTCCCCGCTGTGTGAGCGAGCCGTCCGCTCGCTCGATTCACACAGTGCCGAGTGCCGCCGATCTCCGTTCCCTGCGACGTTACGACGCACGGGAGCGGAGATCGGCGCCAAATTCAAAAAAGTTTAAAAACACAGTACACATACAGTACTGTAATCCTACAGATTACAGTACTGTATACAAAAAATACACACCCCCTTTGTCCCTAGTGGTCTGCCCAGTGCCCTGCATGTCATTTTATATAATAAAAAGATTTTTTTCTGCCTGGAAACTGGAGATTGTCCATAGCAACCAAAAAGTGTCAAAAGTGGTTTTAGACCAGCTAGAAAACACTGATAATAAATTAGAATCACAATTTATCATCAAACACTAAATTTAATGACAGCGACTATTCTGCAACTGAGCAAATTTCAGTGTTTTTGATGTGATTACATTATTGAATCATTTTTATATATATTTTTATTATATTATAATTTATGATTTTGTGTTTCAAACTTTATCATACCCGGGATGTCTACTAGAATATGGTTCGGACAGATTTAAGTGAGTTATTCATAAGAATTGCATGCCTACAATATAAAAAACGCCAAATTTCCATGCAAAATAATTGTACCGCTTTCAGTACAAAATTACAGACAGAATCATACCGCCAGGGAGGTTAAAAACTACGGGATAATGGTGTTGTGGTAACTTGCCCAAATAAAAATAATAATATTATTCTTAATATCACTAGAAAAGAAAAGCCTTTAAAAATTTGTTTGCAATAACTCCATCAGTATCATCAGCAAAGCAGCTTCATTATTATCCCATAAAAGAAGAGAATATGCGCTGCATTTTGAGATTTCATAATTTGCCACGTCACAAATGTTAATTCTCCATTACGAATGCTAGTTTACAAGACCGACCGCTTCTGGCTTGTCCTTGCTTTCGAGCATGCGTGTTTGTACTTTGGACTTTTGGCCGACCGACTTGTGTACATGTACACACGATTGGAAAATCCGACAACAGACATTTGTCCGCGGAAAATGTATAATGTATAAACCTGTATATGTAATGTATAAAATGTATAAACCTGCCATCCAATATTTGTCCGATGGAGCATACAAACGGTCGGATGTTCCGCCAACAGCCTGTCATCACACCTTTCCCGTCGGAAAATCTGATCGTGTGTACGAGGCTTTAGAAGAACTCTCATTGACAGCTTAGGAGCCAGCTCTTCGACCAAACCAAGCAGGCAGGCCCTTGGTGACATTTGTCATTACTTTTAGTACTGAAATATAAAATAGAATTTGCTTTTGGAACGAACAAGTATTTCTTCTGGTAATATAGTCTTGCAAAAATACTTTTGCAAAAGCCACAAAAAATGAAAAATACTTGTTATTCTAGTTTGATCAGTTTCAATTTTAGGATACCTAGTGTTACTGTATAAAAAAAAGAGCAAATTTTATTTTGAGACAATAAAATTATGTTCTATGTACAAAGCATCTCAAGGTTATTTTAAAATTATATAAAGGTGTTTTTTTAATTTTTTTAAAAGGCAATGCTATAAAAAAAAGAAAGAACAAAACTGTTTACATATAGATGGTAAGAAAGGAGTTAAAGCAGTATTAAACCGAATAGCAAACATTTCACTTGGTGATCCAGCCAGTAAGTCTGTTGTTTTTCAACCGAACCAGCTGTCCTGCAGATGTAGCAGTTATGCCGCGTACACACGATCGGACTATCCGGCAGACTTGCAAAGTCTGCAACTTGTGGCAGGTGACGTGGCAAGTGACAATCCGCATCTAGTGGCAGGTGACATGGCAAGTGACAGTCCGCAACTTGTGGCAGGTGACGTGGCAAGTGACAATGTGCAACTTGTGGCAGGTGACGTGGCAAGTGACAGTCCGCAACTTGTGGCAGGTGACGTGGCAATTGACAATCCGCATCTGGTGGCAGGCGACTGTGGCAAGTGACAGTCTGCAACTTGTGGCAAGTGACAGTCCGCAACCTGTGGCAGGTGATGTGGCAAGTGACAATCCGCATCTGGTGGCAGGCGACTGTGGCAAGTGACAGTCTGCAACTTGTGGCAAGTGACAGTCCACAACTTGTGGCAGGTGATGTGGCAAGTGACAATCCGCATCTAGTGGCAGGTGATGTGGCAAGTGACAATCCGCATCTAGTGGCAGATGATGTGGCAAGTGACAATCCGCATCTAGTGGCAGGTGATGTGGCAAGTGACAATCCGCATCTGGTGGCAGGCGACGGTGGCAAGTGACAATCCACAACTTGTGGCAGGTGACGTGGCAAGTGACAATCCGCATCTGGTGGCAGGCGACGGTGGCAAGTGACAATCCACAACTTGTGGCAGGTGACGTGGCAAGTGACAGTCGGCATCTGGTGGCAGGCAACGGTGGCAAGTGACACACTCAGGGCTCCCACTGATTCGGCATTATGGTGAGTTGAACTATTTGATTTTATATAACAATGTAATAATAGAAATAATGCGCTTCAATCATCCTGACACCATAACTACCATGGTGCCGGAATGATTGAAGCGCCAACACCAGCCATTTCCCTGATAAATTGCCCGCCAAAAAACATATTTTCTGGCAGTGCCCCTCCTGAGACTAGACTCTGGATCCGCCCCTGGTGTGAAAGTGCTCTAAGTGAATAACATTGATTATCTTGTTACAATGGCATCTTAAAATCTGTGGGATATATTAGGCAGCAAGTAAACATATTGGGGTTGATTTACTGAAGGCCAATAGACTGTGTACTTTGCACAGTGCAGTTATTCCAGGACTTAGTAAATGAGGAAACCTTCATTTTGAAAAGAATACCCAATCACATGCAGGGAAAATTAAAATAAAAACGGCATTTTTGCTTGCATATGATTGGATGATGGAAGTCAGCAGAGCTCTCCCTCATTTACTAAGCTCTGGAGCAACTGCACTTTGCAAAGTCCATTGCCTCTGAAGTTGATGTGTTGAAAGCAGAAAAAGGGGCATCGTGGTTTGTTGTGTATGGGGCAGCAGCAAACCAGTCAGGGTGCCAATGCTGACCCATGTCCACAAACAAAAGCACCTACAATGGGCACGTGAGCATCAGAAATGGACCATAGAGCAATAGAAGGTGTAATAATTGTGAGTCATGTCAATAATGTCTTCAGGGTAAATGCTGCAATAATAACTCAAAACTCTAGATGTTTCCATTACAACTTCTAATGATGAGGCACGGAGTGGGTGAATTCAGTGCTGCAGATATGACATGAATATCTGGCTTGTAGTACATTTTTATCTCCTTATAGCACTTACATTACTGAATGGTAGTTTTGGAACTTTTCTATTTAATTGCGGTTTAATTGTGTTTAGTCTGCTTCCCAACTCAATTAAAATATTTCTTTCATGCAAGACTTAACTAGCTTGCTGAGCTCTCATGAAATTAAGGACAAGAGGGTGTGACTTTGCTGATGGATTGATTTGTCAGTTGTAAGAAGTTTTCTGAGGTCTGTTTAAGGCCCCTTTCACACTTATACGACTTGTCTCACTATTTGGGACTGCAAAGTAGCATGACAAGTCGTTCCCCATGATTTCCAATGACAGCCATTCATATTAGTACGACCTCAAGTCGTTCCGACTTCAAAGTAGTCCCTGCACTTACGATTTTGATGCCACTTACACAGGCATTCCGTGAAATCGCAGCGAAATTGCAGCAAAAATCGCGGCTGCGAATCGCGGAAAAATCGTTTGACTTTGAAGTCGCACAAGTGTAAAAGGGGCCTAAGGCTCCATTCACACTTGTGTGACTTGTCATGCAACTTTGCACATCAAACTTGCATGATAACTCGGTCCCCGTGTCTTTCAATGATAACCGTTCATTTATGTGTGAATTAAAGTTGCAGCACTACTTTGGTCCAACTTTCATGCAACTTGAGGGCTATAGACTTCAATGTTAACCCTCAGAAGTTGCATGAAAGTTGTACCTGAATGTTATACAATGCAACTTGTGTGCAACAGTTGTCCATTATCACTGGTCAAAGCCAAAGTGGTATCTAAGTTGCACCCATCCAAAGTTGCGTCAAAGTTGTATCAAAGTTGCACTCCAAAGTCGGCGCATTTTGGGAGTCGTACAAGTGTGAATGGAGCCTAAGCCAGGTAAGACAAAGGATAAATATTCACTGGAGCAGAAGTTTGTGTGTTTACTTATAATTTCCATTAGAATGCATATTTTCCCGACCTGACAAAAAATAATAATAATTTGTTGCTATGAGTTAGGCCCCTTTCACACTTATACGACTTGTCCCACGATTTGGGACTGCAAAGTAGCATGACAAGTCGTTCCCCATGATTTCCAATGACAGCCATTCATATTAGTACGACTTCAAGTAGTTCCGACTTCAAAGTAGTCCCTGTACTACTTTGGTCCAATTTTGATGCCACTTACACAGGCATTCCTTGAAATCGCGGCAAAAATCGCGGGCGCGAATCACGGTAAAATCGCGTGACTTTGAAGTCGCACAAGTGTGAAAGGGGCCTTAGGCTGACCATACATTATATAATTTTCTTATTCAATTTCCTTTAGATTTACCTTCAACTATGTTGCATACAAAATGGAGGTGTTTAGGTTTGACCTCATATTATATGGTTTTGGTAAAGAAAATTGTAAAATGTATGGCCAGCCTTACTGTGTTTTGCACCAAGCACTTATAATGAATACATGCATACATGCATATACAGTATATGATGATTTAGTAAAAGAATAAACATGTCTTAATTCAATATTATGAGTATTGCATCTGGTAAGTTTGCTCTGACAGTATGTTTTTAAAAAAAAAGGAAATTCCATCAAAATGTATTTAAAGCATTTAAGACTTCCAAGTGATATTCTGGTACCCATCCAATTCTGTTTACTAATATCATTTAATTATCATTTTATTTTAATTACTTTCAATTAAACACACCTTTTCTAACAACACAATGGTACAGATTATGTTTCATGTGATTCATAGCAAATGTATTAATTGTACTTATATGCCAATATAGCTAGAGGGCCTTGTCAAACACAATAGGAATTCATTACAACACTAACAAAAAATGTCATACGAAGGATGTCATGGTTTATTTGTATACTTTGAATATACTGAAATCACTATTGAGTAATGTCATTAAAGCTTAACTGCAGGCATATTACTAATTACATAGTTGAAAAGTCAGCTAGCTTTGTGATCCAGGAACTCCTGGCAAACAGCATAGCCAGGGCTCTGACCTCCAAAGAAGTAAGCAAGTTCTGCTGTGTTTTGCTTTGCATAAATATTGTCTCGGGTTGTACATCATATTTAGGGAAACACAGGCAGTTATACAAAAGTTGATGTAAGAAGGGATATCTTTACTGAATTAAAGCTGTAAAAGAATGTATACAGAAGTTTAGTAGATTAAAAGGCAAAGAGGAAACCAGTGGATCCAGCCATGCAAATGTATACCCTAAACCAGGGTCTCCAAAAGTTTATAAAGAACTTTAGGAGAGCTGGACAATGGCCATTTGGGAGTCAAAATTGTATTGGCATCAGTGAGAGTAAGCAATGCACCATCGATGGTGTCAGTGAGAGGAATAGTATCCCATTGCTGGTGTCAGTGAGAGGAATAGTATCCCATTGCTGGTGTCAGTGGGAGGAATAGTGCCCCATCGTTGGTGTCAGTGGGAGGAATAGTGCCCCATCATTGGTGTCAGTGGGAGGAATAGTGCCCCATGGTTGGTGTCAGTGGGAGAAATAGTGCCCCATCATTGGTGTCAGTGGGAGGAATAGTGCCCCATCGTTGGTGTCAGTGGGAGGAATAGTACCCCATTTCTGGCGTCAGTGGGAGGAATATTACCCCAAGGTTGGTGTCAGTGGGAGGAATACTGCCCCATGGTTGGTGTTAGTGGGAGGAATAGTGCCCCATCATTGGTGTCAGTGGAAGGAATAGTGCCCCATCGTTGGTGTCAGTGGGAGGAATAGTGCCCCATCGTTGGTGTCAGTGGGAGGAATAGTACCCCATTTCTGGCGTCAGTGGGAGGAATATTACCCCAAGGCTGGTGTCAGTGGGAGGAATACTGCCCCATGCTTGGTGTCAGTGGGAGGAATAGTGCCCCATCATTGGTAAAAATGGACGAATGTTGATGTTAATAACAGGAATTATGCCCCTTTGCTAATGTCAGTGGCAGGAAATGTGTCCCAAGGGCCTGATAAAAGCAGGCAAAGAGCCACATCTGGCCTCAGGGCCATAGTTTGGAGACCACTGCCCTAAACTATCTAGCATATAATAAAAAATATACACAATTAATTGTCACTTAGCTTTAAATCAGGAACTTAAATTAGTTCTGATGGTTGATGCATGCTTCTAAAGCCCCATACACACGGTCGGACTTTTTCATGGATTCTGTCCGATCGGACAATGTTGTTGAAAAATCAGACCGTGTGTATGCACCATCGGACAGTGTACGTCGGTTTGTCCGACGGACAAAGTCTTATCTCCTGCTGGAAAGATTTGCCGACAACACGGTCCGATCACACCAAATCCGATCGTGTGTACGGTTGTCCGACCGGACAAAGTGCTACGCATGCTCAGATCACATTACAAGACCAAAGCTATTGGCTACTAGCCTCTACGTAGTCCCGTCGTAGGCAACAAACGTCACCACGTTCAGAATGATCGGATTTTCCGACAACTTTGTCTGACCGTGTGTACGCAAAACCAACATCAGACAAAGTATGACGGACATGGTCCGACGGACCTGGTCCTCGGATAATCCGCGCGTGTGTATGGGGCTTTAGATGTTTAAGATGAGGTTTTCACTCAGTCAAGAAGCACAGGCAGGACAGCTCACTCTTCCTTCCATTCTGCAGCACTGTTTGTTCTTCCCAAGCACGTGGCTGTGGGATCTCACTTTCTGCCACCCCTACTTTTCTACCAACATCACTTCCTGTTTAACTGGCCCTTTTGAAACATTAATTTACATTTAAATAGAGGAAGCAGAGCTCATTAAAACGTACTAGAAATGCAGTAACTAGTAGTCAATAAGATGTTCATAGCAACACAGCTTGGTCGAGAACCAAGGACTGCTGTTTTGACAATGAAGGTGCAGCAACAAATGAAGAAGGTCATCCCCTTTCTCCTAAAATTATTAGCCGTATATGATACATATGAGTAATTCTGATTAAAATGGACTCCATGGATCCTTTACATGGATACCGATGAGTTCATGTCTCTGACATGATCCTATTTATCCCATTTTGGAATTCTTCTATCTGTGGAGTTTGGCTCTTTCTCTTGGTTCTGATGTTTCTTTGGCTTTGTCTCCTTTTCTGATTTTGTGTCCTTTCATTTTCTTCTAGTCCTGCTTTCAGTGCTGGTTCTTACTTTTTGTATTTATACAGTACCTCAAATTGGTTCTTCATAACTGCATTAAACATTCAGGGTTTATATATAAGGGCATTCATTTTCATTCCTGTATTACGCTACAGGACCCCAACATTTCTATATAGAACCTTTCTATATAGACACTGACTAGCTCACCTCCTTTGATTGTGATGTTGTTGGATGCACATCGCTTATTGACCAACCTCTGTGAGTGTTATACCCCGTACACACGAGCGGAATTTACGTCGGAAAAGTCTTGGATGTTTTTTCCAACGGAATTCCTCTGAGGCTTGGCTTGCATACACACGGTCACACAAAAGTTCTCTGAACTTTAGACTGTCAAGAACGCAGTTACGTACAACACTACGACGAGCCAAGAAAATGAAGTTCAATGTTTCCGAGCATGCGTCGAATTGTTTCCGAGCATGCGTAGGAATTTTGCGCGTCAGAATTGGTACAGACGATCAGAATTTCCGATTGGAACTTTTTCCGGACGAAAAATTGAGAACATGCTCTCATTCTTTTGCTGGCGGAAATGCCGCCAGCAAAAATCCGATGAGCATACACACGGTCGCATTTTCAGACCAAAAACTCACATCGGTCTTTTGCTGGCATTTCCGTTCCTGTTTGTACGCGGCATTACTGTAATTCTGTTCACGATCACATGTACACAGCTGAACCTTCCTTGTGCTGTGTAGTTAGTAATATGCCCTAAACTGTATAATGGGTATCCCCCCCCCCTATTTTTTCTGTACCCCACTTCTGTTGTAAAAACATCTTTAGCAGTATGCACAGTATTAGAATGGCAGCATTATCCAAAACAACAGAGTCATTATTGTCTGACCCTCCACCTCCCAGTCTATTGTAAAGGGGCTGCAGGAAATTTAAGTAAACCAGTATGTACTAAAAAGCAATGTAGTTGAATGTATAAATCATATCACTGGAATAAACTGTGTTAATATCTTCCTGTTTGGCTCAAAACATTCACTATTCATAAATTATAAGACATATATATATATATATATATATACAGTGGTGTGAAAAAGTGTTTGCCCCCTTCCTCATTTCCTGTTCATTTGCATGTTTGTCACACTTAAGTGTTTCGGAACATCAAACCAATTTAAACAATAGTCAAGGACAACACAAGTAAACACAAAATGCAATTTGTAAATGAAGGTGTTTATTATTAAAGGTGAAAAAAAATCCAAACCATCATGGCCATGTGTGAAAAAGTGATTGCCCCCCTTGTTAAAACATACTATAACTGTGGTTGTCCACACCTGAGTTCAATTTCTCTAGCCACACCCAGGCCTGATTATTGCCACACCTGTTCACAATCAAGGCATCACTTAAATAGGAGCTGCTTGACACAGTAAGGTCCACCAGAAGATCCTTAAAAGCTACACATCATGCCGAGACCCAAAGAAATTCAGGAACAATTGAGAAAGAAAGTAATTGAGATCTATCAGTCTGGAAAGGGTTATAAAGCCATTTCCAAAGCTTTGGGAATCCAGCGAACCACAGTGAGAGCCATTATCCACAAATGGCGAAGACATGGAACAGTGGTGAACCTTCCCAGGAGTGGCCGGCCGCCCAAAATTACCCCAAGAGCGCAGCGACGACTCATCCAAGAGGTCACAAAAGACCCCACAACAACGTCCAAGGAACTGCAGGCCTCACTTGCCTCAGTTAAGGTCAGCGTTCATGCCTCCACCATCAGGAAAAGACTGGGCAAAAATGGCCTGCATGGCAGAGTTCCAAGGAGAAAACCACTGCTGAGCAAAAAGAACATCAAAGCTCGTCTCAATTTCTCCACAACACATCTTGATGATCCCCAAGACTTTTGGGACAACATTCTGTGGACCGATGAGACAAAAGTGGAACTCTTTGGAAGGTGTGTGTCCAAGTATATCTGGCGTAGAAGGAACACTGCATTTCAGAAAAAGAACATTATACCAACAGTAAAATATGGTGGTGGTAGTGTGATGGTCTGGGGCTGTTTTGCTGCTTCAGGACCTGGAAGACTTGCCGTGATAAAAGGAACTATGAATTCTGCTGTCTACCAAGAGATCCTGAAGGAGAATGTCCGACCATCTGTTCGTGTACTCAAGCTGAAACGAACTTGGGTTCTGCAGCAGGACAATGATCCTAAACACACCAGCAAGTCCACCACCGAATGGCTGAAGAAAAACAAAATGAAGACTTTGGAGTAGCCTAGCCAAAGTCCTGACCTGAATCCTATTGAGATGTTGTGGTATGACCTTAAAAAGGCCGTTCATGCTCGAAAACCCTCTGATGTAACTGAATTAGGACAATTCTGCAAAGATGAGTGGGCCAAAATTCCTCCAGGACGCTGTAAAAGCCTCATTGCACGTTATCGCAAACGCTTGGTTGCAGTTGTTGCTGCTAAGGGTGGCCCAACCAG
This sequence comes from Lithobates sylvaticus, assembly GCA_028564925.1. Classification (NCBI taxonomy): domain Eukaryota; kingdom Metazoa; phylum Chordata; class Amphibia; order Anura; family Ranidae; genus Lithobates; species Lithobates sylvaticus. The sequence goes on from CM053026.1 coordinate 89,494,807, forward strand.
TTATTAGGTTTAGGGGGCAATCACTTTTTCACACAGGGCCATGATGGTTTGGATTTTTTTTTTCACCTTTAATAATAAACACCTTCATTTACAAATTGCATTTTGTGTTTACTTGTGTTGTCCTTGACTATTGTTTAAATTGGTTTGATGTTCCGAAACACTTAAGTGTGACAAACATGCAAAGGAACAGGAAATGAGGAAGGGGGCAAACACTTTTTCACACCACTGTATATATATATATATATATATATATATATATATATATGTATCTCACAAAAGTGAGTACACCCCTCACATTTTTGTAAATATTTTATTATATCTTTTTATGTGACAACACTGAAGAAATGACACGTTGCTACAATGTAAAGTAGCTGTCCCCTCAATATAACTCAACACACAGCCATTAATGTCTAAACGGCTGGCAACAAAAGTGAGTACACCCCTAAGTGAAAATTTCCAAAATGGGCTCAATTATCCATTTTCCCTCCCTAGTGTCATGTGACTCGTTTATGTTACAAGGTCTCAGGTGTGAATGGGGAGCAGTTGTGTTAAATTTGGTGTTATCGCTCTCATTCTCTCATATTGGTCACTGGAAGTTCAACATGGCACCTCATGGCAAAGAACTCTCTGAGGATCTGAAAAAAAGAATTGTTGCGCTACATAAAGAAGACCTGGGCTATAAGAAGGTTGCCAAGACCGTGAAACTGAGCTGCAGCACGGTGGCCAAGACCATACAGAGATTTAACAGGACAGGTTCCACTCAGAACAGGTCTCGCCATGGTCAACCAAAGAAGTTGAGTGCACATGCTCAGTGTCATATCCAGAGGTTGTCTTTGGGAAATAGACGTATGAGTGCTGCCAGCATGGCTGCAGAGGTTGAAGGAGTGGGGGGTCAGCCTGTCAGTGGTCAGACCCTACGCCGCACACTGCATCAACTTGGTCTGCATGGCTGTCGCCCCAGAAGGAAGCCCCTTCTAAAGATGATGCACAAGAAAGCCAGCAAACAGTTTGCTGAAGACAAGCAGACTAAGGACATGGATTACTGGAACCATGTCCTTTGGTCTGATGAGACCAAAATAAACTTATTTGGTTAAGATGGTATCAAGCGTGTGTGGGGGCAACCAGATGTGGAGTACAAAGACAAGTGTGTCTTGCCCACAGTCAAGCATGGTGGGAGTGTCATGGTCTGGGGCTGCATGAGTGCTGCCTGCACTGGGGAGCTACAGTTCATTGAGGGAATCATGAATGCCAACATTTACTGTGACATACTGAAGCAGAGCATGACCCCTCCCTTCGGAGACTGGGCCGCAGGGCAGTATTCCAACATGATAACAACCCCAAACACACCTCCAAGACGACCACTGCCTTGCTAAAGAAGCTGAAGGGAAAAGGTGATGGACTGGCCAAGCATGTCTCCAGACCTAAACCCTATTAAGCATCAGTGGGGCATCCTCAAACGGAAGGTGGAGGAGCGCAAGGTCTCTAACATCCACCAGCTTCTGTGATGTCATCATGGAGTAGTGGAAGAGGACTCCAGTGGCAACCTGTGAAGCTCTGGTGAACTCCATCTTCAAGAGGGTTAAGGCAGTGCTGGAAAATAATAGTGGCCACACAAAATATTGACACCTTGGGCCCAATTTGGCCATTTCTACTTAGGGGTGTACTCACTTTTGTTGTTTAGACATTAATGGCTGTGTGTTCAGTTATTTTGAGGACAGCAAATTTACACTGTTATACAAGCTGTACACTCACTACTTTATATTGTAGCAAAGTGTAATTTCTCCATAGTTATCACATGAAAAGATATAATAAAATATTTACAAATATTTACAAAAATGTGAGGGGTGTACTCACTTTTGTGAGATACTGTTTGTATAAATACATACAGACACACACACGGGTGCATCTCAAAAAAATAGAATATCATCAAAGAGTTAATTTATTTCAGTAATTCAGTTAAAAAGTTAAACTCATATATTATAAAGATTCATTACACACAGAGTGATATATTTTTTTTTTCATTTTAATAATTATGGCTTACAACTAGTGAAAACCCAAAATCCAGTATCTAATTTGAATATTACATGAGACCAATAAAAAAAAGGAGGGGGGGGGGTTTAATACAGAAAAGGCTTAAAGTGGAAGTAAACCCCCCTATCATTTTCAGCCAAGGAAGCTGCCATCTTTGCCTCTGTTTAATCTTCAACTGCCACAGTGCTGCACATGTGATCCGTTATGACACCAGCCATTGGATGGTTTGACTGTTTGGTTGAGAGCACAGCCAATGTGCAGTTAGCATTCCCGGCATGCCTTTTTTTTTAAACTGTTAAATCGATGGGTTTACTTCCGCTCTAATGAAAATGATGTCCATGTACAGTATACTATGCCTTCAATACTTGGTTGGGGCTCCTTTTGCATGAATTACTGCATTAATGCGGCGTGGTATGGAGGCGATCAGCCAGTGGCACTACCTTCAGCTTGTCTGCATTGTTGGGTGTGGTGTCTCTCAACCCCCCCTTGATATCACAGATTCTCTATGGGGTTTAGGTCAGGCGAGTTTGCTGGCCAATCAAGCACAGTGATACCATGATCATTAAACCAGGTATTGGTACTTTTGGAAGTGTGGGCAGGTGCCAAGTCCTGCTGGAAAATAAAATGAACATCTCCATAAAGCTGGTCAGCAGAGGGAAGCATGAAGTGCTCTAGCATTACCTGGTAGAGGGCTGCACTGACTTTGGACTTGATAATACACAGTGGACAAACACCAGCAGATGAAATGGCTCCCCAAATATCACTGACTGTGGAAACTTCACACTGGGCCTAATGCAACTTGGATTATGTGTCTCGCCACTCTTCCTCCAGACTTTAGGACTTGATTTCCAAATGAAATGCAAAATTTACTTTAATCTGAAAAAAGGACTTTGGACCACTGAGCAACAGTCCAGTCCTTTTTCTCCTTAGCCCAGGTAAGACGACTTTGAGGTTGTCTCTGGTTCAGGAGTGGCATAAGGAATGCGACAATTGTAGCCCATGTCCTGGATACGTCTGTATGTGGTGGCTCTTGAAGCACTGACATCAGCCGTAGTCCACTCCTTGTAAATCTCCCCAAAATTCTTGAATGGCCTTTGCTTCACAATCCTCTTAAGACTGTGGTTATCCCTGTTGCTTGTGTACATTTTTCTAATACACTTTTTCCTACCACTCAACTTTCCATTAATATGCTTGGATACAGCACTCTGTGAAAGCCAGCTTCTTTAGCAATGACCTTTTGACTGTCTTCTGGACCAGTGTTTCTCAACTTCAGTCCTCAAGGTGCCCCAATAGGTCATGTTTTCAGGCTTTCCATTATTTTGCACAGGTGATTTGATCAGTTTCACTGCTTTAGTAATTACCACAGACATTTCATCTTAAGGAGATCCTAAAAACATGACCTGTTGGGGCGCCTTGAAGACTGGAGTTGAGAAACACTGTTCTGGACAACTGTCAAGTCAGAAGTCTTCCCCATGACTGTGTAGCCTACTGAATCAGACTGAGAGACCATTTAAAGGCTCAGGAAACCTTTACATGTGTTTTTAGTTAATTAGCTGATTATAGTGTGACACCATGAGTCTACAATATTGAACTTTTTCACAATATTCTAATGTTTTGAGATACTGAATTTTGGGTTTTCACTAGGCGTAAGCCTTAATCATCAAATTTAAAAGTAAAAAAAGGTTGAAATATATCACTTACTGTGTGTAATGAATCTTTATAATATTTGCGTTTTACTTTTTGAATTGAATTACTGAAAAAAAAATTACTTTTTGATGATATTAAACATTTTTTAAATGCATCTGTATATACAATATGTTTATAAAAACTGAGTTTCAAATAAAATGTAGCAATAAGATTACATTTTTCCAACCAATAAGTATATATCATTTGTTTACATGGAAAAGTTTATAAATATATATTTTTTTCATTTTATTTTGTTTATTTTTAAATAAATTCTGTTTATGAAAATATTAGTACCTGTGACTCAAATGCTTTGCTTCAATATACCCATTTCATTTTATCAAAAAGGTTGGCCAAATACCTGAGTTACAAAAAAAAACACACACACACACACACAATTATACAAGCTACATTAGGTCATATTGGGCTCAGCCATATTTTTCCCCGTATTGGTTATCCAAAACATGGAACAGGCTTTTATGGGTTTTATACAATGGCAACAATGAAGAAGACAGATCTAATGACTCAATAAAATCAGGTTCCCTATGTGGTTTTCTTATTATGATAGATCTGTGAGGTATACAAATGAATAGCCATTGTCTCCTCATATGAGGAACAGGCTGGGTGTCCGAGTCTCAGTGCATCTCCTCCCACGAGGAACAGGTGGGTTACGTTAGTCTCTGTCCCTTGTGGTAGATTATGTTGCCTACTATCCTATGAACTTACAAAACAGCGTATGCCTCATCACATCCACTTTGGTATGTTGCTAGTGGTAAACTTCACAAAAAATATTTCCATAGTGCTAGAAGCTTTAGGTTTGACATCCCATTTAATTCATTCTGTTTTTCCACAAAATAGAAAAGTAATTGTTATCTTGTTGCACTCCATGGAGAGATACATTGCAGACTTGACATTTGGAGGAGAAATCTGTGTCTTCACACTTGGAATGAAATCAACGTTCCCCTTGGCAAACATACGTGACTTGCTTCTTGGAGCTGGATCACCTCATCGTTTGCTGGACGTACCTCATTTTGGCCCAAGCATTGCTGACACAGTGAGGTTAAAAATGTTGAGGTTAAATAATCTGCAGTGCCTCTGGGGTTTGCAAGCACAAACAATGTGGAATTTAGTTAGCACTCACATTTTTTAAAGCACATTCATCAGGGTCCTTTTTTTGTATAGCTGCTGATCTTTTACATAATTGTTCTTTATTGAGAAAACATAGGATTTTGCAAGAATTCAACAGCCAAATAATTGCAGTTTTACTGGAAATAACAATCAATGTGGAAGTTCCAAAAATATGAAAACTATTAAACTGTTACAGATATTTTGGGTACAAAATGTATTTAAGTTGTATTGTTTAATTCTTAGTAAAAAAAAAAAAAAAGAAGGATAACATATTAAAAAGCTTCATAAGACATTGGTGTGAGTTATTTTCAAATTAAATATGTTGGAACTTATATCGATATATACAATTATTGCAATCAATAACTTTTACGTTTCAAGATGCCTCAATAATATGTCATTAATTTAATATTTCACTGTTAATGCTATTTTTTTTATTCTAAAAGGTATTATTATTATTATTAATAATAATTTTAACCTCCCTGGAGGTATGATTCTGTCCGGAATTTAGTGCTGAAAGCGGTACAATTATTTTGCATGGAAATTTGGCGTTTTTATATTGTAGGCATGCAATTCTTATGAATAACTCACTTAAATCTGTCCGAACCAGAGTCTAGTAGACATCCCGGGTATGATAAAGTTTGAAACACAAAATCATAAGTTATAATATAATAAAAATATATATAAAAATTATTCAATAATGTAATCAAATCAAAAACACTGAAATTTGCTCAGTTGCAGAATAGTCGCTGTCATTAAATTTATTGTTTGATGATAAATTGTGATTCTAATTTTTTATCGGTGTTTTCTAGCTGGTCTAAAACTACTTTTGACATAAAGGGACCCTTTTTGGTTGCTATGGACAATCTCCAGTTTCCAGGCAGAAAAAAAATCTTTTTATTATATAAAATGACATGCAGTGCACTGGGCAGACCACTAGGGACAAAGGGGATGTGTATTTTTTGTATACAGTACTGTAATCTGTAAGATTACAGTACTGTATGTGTGTTGTGTTTTTAAACTTTTTTGAATTTGGCGCCGATCTCCTCTCCCGCGCGTCAGAACGTCGCAGGGAACGGAGATCAGCGGCACTCGGGCACTGTTTGAATTGAGCGAGCGGACGGCTCGCACACACAGTGGGGAGACATCGCAGGATCCAGGGGAAAAGGTAAGTAACTTCCCCCTGTATCCTGCAACGCTAGCCCGAGTCTGGCTCGGGGTTACCGCTCCTGGTAGAAAAAACTCATACCGAGCCAGACTCGGGATTACCGCCAAGGAGGTTAATGTATTGGTAAATAATTGTGGGAACCTAGTTTTCAAGCTGTAAAACAAAAGTTTCAGTATCAGCAGTGCTTATTTCACTGAGCTTTGATTTTAGATCATTAGCAGTAAAAGTCCTTACAATGTAAGATACAAAGGAATGCAAGGCAAATTTCAATGGTCTATTTTTTTTTTTCTAGCTATGCTGATACAGTATATACCAGAAAGCTTTGCACTGTTTGACTGTTGCTTAAATTGATCAATGTGCATGCATTTTGTCTGGCACTCGTGAAAAAAAAAACATTGTAGCTAGTAAGGGAAAGTTCCTTTGGCTGACGCTGTGGATGGAAGGATATCTTTGTATTCCCCTGAGATTTTGCCGAAGAGAGATATGAGATTTGGGGTATCCCGGCTAGGAATAAATTAAAAGTTATATTTTCTGGATGGATTTTCTAATGAATTTGTGATATGTTATCATCGTAAACACTCTGTCAAGCAAGGAGCTCTTTAACTTAGTCAGGGAAGACCTGAAGCTACAGATGGATCAGGCATTGTGTGGTCTATGTAAACTGCTTGTGATTTGCATTTAATTTTGACCATGGAAGAAAGGCACAGCATCACTTATGATGGGGAGATGTTTATTTGCCCTCCTTTTTTTTTTTTTCTTCCCCATTCTTACTCCTCTATTTCACTCCCTCAATTTGGGTGGATAGTGAATCTACTAATTGCTTAGGCCATTCTACTGTGAGCTAAGTCTTGAGTCCGACGGACCAAATACGACGCAAGGGAAGCTATTGGCTACTGGCTATTGAACTTCCTTTTTTAGTCCCATTTACATTATCCCGTTTAAAACTAACGGACTTTCGAACAGACCTTCGAATGGACTTAGTCTGTTCGTGTCAACCTCTGTGTCAACCTCTGTTTCCAGCTGATGTACCTGTGATGTGTGTCATGCACTTTAAATATCACTCAATAAATGGACTTTCGTTAAGTTGGTGTGCAGCCATTTTCTTCTTTTTAGCCTTATAAGACTGAATGAAAACTCCTCCTACAAGCTTTAACCAGACACTGATAGAAGTCACAAGACTGCTATATACTACTGATGAGAAAAGTGGCCTAACATGTGGAGCAACTGTTTAGCTATGGTTTATAAAAAGTGTTTCTTAAAGGATGCCCCTAAGACTAGTAGATAATAAAATTCAGAATGACAAATATATACCACCTAGTAGGCTTGGCCAAAAATCCTACAAGGTCCATTGCTATATGATCCAAAAGGACCACAATCATAGACAGTGAAACCAACAATCTGCAGTAATGGGGCATAGTGGCTGGCGTCTAGTACTCTTAAGCCCCATACACACGGTCGGAAAATCCGACCACCAAATCCATCGGATTTGGTCCGACGGATTTAGTCCGACACTGGTGTTGCATACACACGGTCGGACAAAGTTGTCGGAAAATCCGATCATTCTGAACGTGGTGACGTTTGTTGCCTACGACGGGACTACGTAGAGGCTAGTAGCCAATAGCTTTGGTCTTGTAATGTGATCTGAGCATGCGTAGCACTTTGTCTGTCGGAATTCGCTACACACGATCGGAATTGGTATGATCGGACTTTGTTGTCGGAATATTTATAGAGCAGGAGATAGAATTTTGTCCGTCGGACAATCCGATGGAAACTGTCCGATGGTGCCTACACACGGTCGGAATTTCCGACAACATTGTCCGATAGGACAGAATCCATCGGAAAATCCGACCGTGTGTATGGGGCTTAAGAATACTTTATTTCCACATGTATATCTGAGTAAAAGAACTGTAAAAGTATATGGTCTTTGGTTTTGTTTTTGTTTTGTTTTATTACACTTAGACTACCAGGGCATGTTTGAGTTAAGCCCAAAAACATCTCTAGAATTTTGGAACTATTTGTTTCTACCCAAGCTCACTGTGATTTTTGATGACCTGGTATATAACAACTTTTGGTTCTCAACAGTAACAGGAAATACATTTTTAGAACCTGGAACCTGTGGCTTTCCAGTGTTTATTCTTTGCTTTTACTGTATGAGAGTAGGATCTCTTAACCAAGCGGTTTCAATATTTTCCTATAAAAACCTTCAGCTCAACATTTCAAGCACTTTGGAAGTTTGTAGGTGTATTTACAAGCGCTTTAACATCACCTTTGGGTTCAGTTATAACATTTAATTTCCTATTATTCAGTTCCCAAAACAATGAGAAAACTGTAAGCAATGCATCCATTCCCTCTACTCCATCCCGACAGCTTGTGTTATGCCGCATACACACGGTCAGATTTTCCGACGGGAAATGTTGGATGTGAGCTTGTTGTCGGAAAGTCTGACCGTGTGTATGCCCCATCAAATATTTGCTGTTGGACTTTCCACCAACAAATGTTTGCTAGCAGGTTCTCAAATTTTCCACCAACAAAACTTTGTTGTCGGAAAGTCCGATCGTGTGTACAAAAGTCCATCACACAAAAGTTCACGCATGCTAGGAATCAAGCAGAAGCCACACTGGCTATTGAACTTGCTTTTCCTCGGCTCATCGTACGTCTTGTACGTCACCACGTTCCCGCGTTCGGAATTGTTGGCCAACATTTGTGTGACCGTGTGTATGCAAGAGCCAACAACCTTCGAACAAAAATCAACGGTTTTGTTGGCAGAAAGTCCGATCGTGTGTACGGGGCATTAGGGTCAACAAAATTCTTTCAGAGTAATTTCCCATTAGCAACGAGACTCGCTAGGGCTTCCGTTTTGCCCCACTGATTTTTATCCTAACCTTATACTCTCTCAACTTTGCCCCCCCTACCCACATTGTTACGGACAGAGTTTCAGTCTTGACCTACTAGGAACCTCTCATGGTTGGGAAAATGCAATGCTATTAAACAGAATGTCCTTCCCCGGATACTCTATTTATTTCAAAGGATACCCATCCAATTATCCAAGCAATCGCCCAAGTTTCTGCAATCTCTTATAAACAAATTTGATATGGTCCAATAAACCCACAAGACTGAAACAATCCATTCTTTGTAGGCCAAAAGACGCCGGGGGGGTGGCTTTTACCTGGATATAAGCCTATATTACATTCCCAGTCTGGCCACCCATACTGCCCACTCTGGATCTGCTTAACCACCCCACTATTGGAGCAACCTGGAAGATTTGCCGCACAGCCTTTGACTCATATGGTATAGCTCCGTTGCCCCCTCGTTGGGGTAGACCCAAACTATACTTGTGTGCACTCCGACGGGTGGTATCCGCCCCCTCCCTCTCTTCCTTTACCCCCTTCCTCCCTCCTTTTTTTTTTCTTACCCATTCTTACTCCTCTATTTCACTCCCTCAATTTGGGTGGATAGTGAATCTACTAATTGCTTAGGCCATTCTACTGTGAGCTAAGTCTTGAGTGTTTATCATTGCTTCTTAGTGTGATATGATTGTAGCTCTAGAGCGCCTATGTTCGTTGCACTCTGTATTGCGCAAATCTTAGCTTTACCTATGTTTGGCCCCCCTTGTATCTCCTGAAGGGGTCATCTGTGTATCCTGTGTCATAATGTGCTCCATATATTACTTTAGCTTTATGCATGGGATTGAGCCTCACTGGCACAGCAATGATATGATATACTGGTGTGTCTGTAATGCCACGTACACACGACCGGACTTTCCGGCAGACTAGGTCCAACGGAATTAGTCTGTCGGACAATCCGATCGTGTGTGGGCTAATCCGATCGTTTTTCGTTATAAAAATCCGACGGACCTAGAAATAGAACATGTTTCAAATCTATCCGACGGACTTAATTCCTATCGGGAAAACCGGTCGTCTGTATGCTGGTCCAACGGACCAAATACGACGCAAGGGAAGCTATTGGCTACTGGCTATTGAACTTCCTTTTTTAGTCCCATTTACATTATCCCGTTTAAAACTAACGGACTTTCGAACAGACCTTTGAACGGACTTAAGCCCCATACACACGGTCGGACAATCCACGGACCAGGTCGGTCGGATTCTGTCCGTCGTACTTTGTCCGATGTTGGTGTTGCGTACACACGGTCGGACTACGTTGTCGGAATATCCGGTCTGCAAGAACGTCGTGACGTAAGTCGTCGTCCACGAGATTAGAAAAGGGAAGTTCAGCACCACGTCAGGCACCCGTTGGGCTCCTTCTGCTGATCCCGTGTTTATCGAGAGTTAGTCGAAGTTTGGTGACTTAAGATTCGCGCTTCTCAGTTTTCTGACTCAGATCGTTACTGCTCTTCAGTTTGTGCTTGTCGTGCGTATCTGTTTATTAGTGCGTGTAGTCAGTTCGCATTTGTTGGTCATTGCGGCCTATATCTTGATATAGGACGCTTTGATTTGCACTGCTTATTGTCTGCTCGTTTCTGGTATTCATTTCGTTCTTTCAGGCCTTGCTGTTTATCGGTGCTTTCTGTTTGTCCGTTCTGACCAGCCGACCTTTTGTGACCTTGTGAGCGATGTTTCCCGTGCGTACTCGTCGCCGAGTTCGTGCTGTACGCGGAATTGGTGTCGGGCTTTTAGCTTTGAGCCAAGACCCGTCCATGAACAGAGTGACGAGGAGTATGTGGACCAAGAATTGGTTGCTTCAGCGTGACCAATTCTCGCACATGCCTTTGCTTCGTGAGATCCGGGAGAATAATCCTGATGATTTCAGGAACTTTCTCAGGATGACGGACCCCGATTTTCACCGTCTTTTGGCTTTGCTGACCCCCTTTATCAGCCGGCAGGATACCTGCATGAGACAAGCCATTACTCCGGAGCAGAGGCTTGTTGCCACGTTGAGGTACTTGGCGACAGGGAGAAGTCTTCAGGATTTGAAGTTCTCTTCAGGTATCTCTCCCCAGGCCCTGGGAATCATTATTCCAGAGACCTGTTCTGCCATCATCCAGGTCCTGCAGGAGGACTATATTAAGGTAACATTTATACTTTACTATTCCCTTCTATGTATGCTCTGTTTGCTAATGTCTTCTATTTTTGACCTCCTTCCCTAATTACCATGATTGCAATATGTTCTAATATGCTGTGCCCCTTTTCTCCTTCATGCATTTTTCCCTTCACTTACCTCCCCAGCATGCTCTTCTGCCCCAATAGATACCTATGGCCTAGTCACTTAATCAATGTCTTTTGTCTGCTGCATAGTATTGTTTGCCCCCAAACACCCCCTAAAATATGCACAAATGTTTGCTGTGTGGTTTACTTCATGTAGAGCCCCTTTTTAATTTTTTTTTTTTGGGTGGGGGGGGGGGCAAACTCATTAGGAACCCCCTCCCCCAACTGCTCTGTCAGATGGTACCAATCCTTTATCTGCTGGCTTTCCCAAGGTCCATACACACTATATACCTACCTCTTTATAGTGGGCATCTTTAGGGATGAATTCAGCAAAGCATGTAGTGCAAGGGGCTGCCTCCATACTTTCCATTTCCTATTTTTTTGTCTTCTTTCCCTCCTATTAGCTTGCTTGGTAATTTCATAATGTCACAATGTGCCTGCCTTTTTTTTGGGGGGGGGGGGGGGGTTGAAATGTTATTTTATATTTCCTGGGGGCTGCCAATAGTGTTAAGTACAGAGGGTCTGGCCAAACTAGCACACATTGTTGAGCCATTTGCCAATCAATGAAGTGCAGAGGGTTACCTGTCACCCCCCCCCCCCCAAAACCCTAGTTATTGCCAATGGCCCATCAGAAGTGGGGGGATTGATGGGGGGTGAGTCATCTGTGAAGGGGAGCCTCTACTTTTCTGTGCAAATACTTTCCAGCCTCCAATTTTATACAATGCTCTTGTTCCAAGATGTTGATTGTCTAATCTGCTTGCAATGTTTAGGTGCAAAGTGACTAATTATTTTTTCTTGTTTCACTCCACAGTTCCCTTCCACGCCACAGGAATGGCAGACTGTGGCCTCCCACTTTGCCAGCCGTTGGGACTTTCCTAACTGCGGAGGGGCAATTGATGGGAAACACGTCCGCATCGTCCCACCGCCCAACTCGGGGTCCTACTATTATAATTATAAAGGGTTTAATAGTGTAGTGATGTTGGCGGTGGTGTCGGCAACATACGAGTTTATGTATGTGGACGTGGGGATGAACGGCCGGATCTCGGATGGTGGTGCCATTACGCACACGGAGTTCTACTGGCGTCTCCAAAGTGGCAGTCTGTGCTTGCCACCTCCAGAGGAGAATGCCGAAGGACTCCCCTTCGTCTTTGTCGCAGATGAAGCGTTTGCGTTGACTCCCCATGTGATGAGGCCGTTCCCGATGAGGACCCTCACCCCAGACCAGAGGGTCTTCAACTACAGGCTGTCCAGAGCCAGAAGAGTGGTGGAGAACACTTTTGGCATCCTGGCCAGCCGCTTCCGCCTGTTCTTGACGGCATTTAACTTGGCGGAATACAAACTGAACCACATAGTTCTTGCCTGTTGCATATTGCACAACTTCCTCAAAAGACATAACAGGAACTATGTGGTGCCCGTTGGCCCAGATGTGGAGGGCCTCCAAATGCGGACCTCACAGCCCTTCAAGTGGCACGTCCAGGCTTGCCCCCTCTAAATGCCCGCGCGGTCCGCGAGCAATATATGGAGTACTTTGTGGGTAGGGGGGCCATTGCTCTGCCTGACGATGTGTGAGAGGCATTTTTTAATAAATCTGATATTTCAACCAACCTATGATTTCTTGTCATTTCAGTATTCTTTTTAGCTTATTTTACCTTGACATTTTTTCCCTTTGCCTTCGACAGTGTGAATGCACTTTCTGGGCAAAAGGAGGTAACAGTCTCTTCTTCCCAAAAAGATTATTCTCATGTTGTGTGTTTGCTCCCTAATCTTTGGTCTAGAGAAGGTTTGTACTGCATAACTGACACCCAAAATACTCCTTTTCATCACCAGGTCTGACATGTGTGTATTCTCAAAAATGCTGTGCTCCGTGTTTTCGTACAAAGCACTGTGGGTGTCATTTACATAAGTCAAATCCGCTATGCTCTACAAGTGCAGTGAAAAAGTTCCCTGGGAAAGAAAATTGCAGTGCAAAGTGGATTTGCCTTTAGTAAATAACACCCATTGTCCCCCATATCCTTTACATTTTACATACATAATGCATTGTGTTTTTTAAATAAGGAAGCCACACATTTAGAAAAATAAAAAAGTTTACTTGGAAAACATTCACAAGTGCGTTTACAATCTTCACGCCAAAACTGACAACATCTTGGTTATTTACAACATTGTTTACAAACATTCCGCAATTGGTAAAACCAGGCATGGAGCAAAACAGAACCTATGAACTAGGAAAGTTCAACTTTGTAAAGTGAAGACAAGATCAGACATGACTATATGTTCAAAGTGTGTTTGATCTTGCCTTCATCACATGGGGGGGTCACCCCTGGAAAGTGGAAATTTAGAACATGCACACAATTTGGGTCTGAAAATGGTCATTAGATGGTCAAACACATGCCTAGAAGCTTCAAAAGTGCCATTTTCCATCATGGGGATGAATGGACGATTTTTGGGGGTGCAACCCCTTCACCACAACCACTTTCGTAGTTCGTAAAGTGGTTGCACCCCCAAAAAAACGTTGCCATTCATCCACCATGATGGGAGCTAGCACATGTGGCCACAATGTGTGCATGTTCCAAATTTCACACAGTTCTTAAGTTGCAAATGTGTTCAGAAGCTGGCACAAATGTGTGTTAATTACTTGGTGCGTTTTCATATTTTCCCTAAAACATCAATGATGTTCTTCAATTTTTGTTGAACATCATTGATGTTTTGCTTTATGTAATCTAGATCTCTATTGCAGACCATTATCTCCCGATGAGTACGTGGGCACTCTCTGTGGTAAAGTGCGATTTTTCTTCCACAACATCCACGTCACCTAAAAAACACAAACATAAAAAAATCGGGTGTTGGAAATGAGGCAGCCAGACATTGATTAGCTTACCAGTAGCTGTGTTCTCCCACACTCACCTGTTGTGGTGACAATTTCTCCAAGTTCGATGATCTCTCCTTCCTCCTCCTCCTCCTCTGCTTCTGCTCTTTCACCTTTTTTGGGAGGTGTTGGTTTTGGGGTTTCCTCAGACGGCCCAAGTTTTCGCTCCCCTATAAGAATGTACAAAAGGAATATTTAGCAACACAATCTATTGAGGGCAGAAATAGGAAATGACAAACATTGCTTGAAAGTGTCGGACACTATTTTTGTTTGGCCAGTTACAAATGCCAACTACATGAATGTAGTCACTTTGTAAAGGTGCTAAACTTACTAGCTTTTTGGTCGAAGTTTGTCTGATGGAGACCCCCCTCTAGTATCCACTGGAGCACATGTGTGGAAAAGCATAATAAAAAGGGGGTTTGGGTGTCCCAGCACTAGTGCTCTAGAGTCCAGATGGGTAAACAGCTACTGGGTGACCTCTCCTTTACATTGAATAAATTGGCTTTACATTCTTGATGGCATTTCTAGTGAGAACAAGCTTCCTTTCCCCAAAAAAAACACCAAACATCGTATTATAAGTGGCCGAACGATCGAGGTTGCGTACGATCGAATGGACACACACGATCATGACAGTGGCAGAAAGATCGAGGCTGAGTACGATCGAATGCACAGACGAACCTGAAAGTGGCCATTTTGGAATGTACAACTTTGTAAAAATCAAACCACATGGAGCAGTATGCAAGCAAGAACTAAAACACAAAACCCAACTACTTACTTTTTAGAAGAATTCGCTTGATCTTTCTGTACTGATCGGCCTCCCTCAGTTTCAGGTCTGACCAGCGTTTCCTCAGTTGCTCCTTGGATCGTTGTACCCCAAACTGATTGTACAGCCTTCTCACAACTTTAGACATGATCTTGGCCTTGCGGACATTGGGGTTGAGGTAAGGCCCATACTTCCCATCATAGTCGCTCCTCTTTAATATGTCCACCATCTCCAACATTTCTCCAAATGACATATTGGAGGCCTTGAATTTCAGGCTCCGGGATCGGGACGTTTCTGCCTCCGGACTTTCCTCGTCCTCCTCCTCGTTGGTGGGATATTTGGGGCGCACCTGCTGTGTCCACGCCATGTGCTCTCCCCACTGCGCCGTAAAGAGAAGGGGTGGGGAATAGACGAGAAAGATCGTCAGGGGCGGGCGGAGTTTGACGCATGCGCACTGTATATAAAACGTCACACGCCTGTGTCGTAGCCACGATCTGGGAGACGAGGGGAGAGAAAACTCACGCACGAGACGATCGCTACAAACAAAGGTACAATTTGACGTTGGTACATAACTAGCCTAGACTGATTCGAACTTGAGGCTTCTTTATGGAGAAGATTAGGAGAGTTTAGCCTGACATAATTTAGAGGGTTTTGTGTGGTGTTGTGTCTTGCAGAGATTATGAAGGGATTCAACGACATGAGTTTTCTCCCCCTCTTCATTGCCAAATACAGGGAATTTCCCGTTTTATGGCAGGGTAAACACCCACATTACACCAACAAACCAAAGAGGCACGCAGCCCTGGAGGAACTTGTGGAATTTGTCAAGCCAAGGTTCCCCGCGGCAACTGTTGATGATCTAAGAAAGAAAATTGGCAGCCTGAGGAGTGCGTATATCAGGGAGCGGAAGAAGGTCGTGAAGTCTGAGGAAACTGCAACTTCAGCAGATGAGGTCTATGTGCCCAAGCTCTGGTACTATCAGAGTCTACATTTTCTCAAAGACCAGGCTGATGTCACGGAGCCACTCTCGACTCCTCCTTCCACGCTTCCTTGCGCGCAGCCCACCCCTGATGAGGCTTCCAAGGAGCAACCTGGGCCTTCCAGTCTGGAAGAGGTGGAGGAGCCCAGCTTGTTCCAGGTATAGTAGTTTTGTTACCATTTATGGGAATAATGAATGATGTTCACTTAATTCAGGATCCCCAATTGCTTAGTTCCTAACGTGTTTGACATATCAACAGACAGTGGTGTTGGAGACATTTGGGGCCAGAATCTAAACTGCAGGGCTGAGAATTGTATGGTTTTCTATTTGTAAACATTTTGCACCAGTCACTAGATGAGAATTGTGTGTGTTTGATGAACAAATAACTGAAACTATGTCCCTTATTCATACACAGGAAGACCTCAGCCAGGAGGTGGCTGTGGAAGGTGGCAGTCAGGAGGAGGCAGGGGTTAGTGGCAGCCACGAGGTGGGTAGTGGCAGCCAAGAGGGGGCTAGGCCTCGGAGCCTGACTGACACCCAAACCCCCCCCCTGCCTTCCGTACAAAAGGGCGAGAAGGGGGGGTTATGCGGCAGAGTCAGCGCTCCGGATGATAAGAGAGGCTTCAGACTCCCTACATGCCACACCCGCCGACGAGGAGACCTTTGGCTCGGTGGTTGTCACAAAAATGATGGGTATGGAGGTGAGGCAACGCAACATGTGTGAGGGGCTCATCCTCCATGTCCTAAATAAGGGTAGGGCTGGGGAGATGACCCCACTCACACATGTTTGCCATAGTTACCATGCTCCGCCTCCTCCTCCTCCTCCTTCTGCCACCCCACCAGCACGACAGCCACAGCGTGCAAGGAAGCGTGGAAGGAAGACCTGAGAGTGACGACCTGGCATCAGTCTGGTCTGAGAGAAGATGGAGCCTCTTGTAGTACCAGAGCCTGGGGACCTAGATGGCATCTGCTGGAGTTCCGGATGCTTTGGACTTCAGGACCAGATTGCACTCCCCTTAATATACGTACTCCTCAGGCCCCCAATTTTCTACGCTTGAAAAATTATGGTTGCCGTGGGGGGCCAAGGCTTTGCAAATTCCCCAAGTTTCACCATGGCTGCGTTCCTCTTTGGTTTGTTGGTGAGACCTAAATAAAGTTTTTTTTGATTTGAAATAATCATTGACTATTGTGTTTTACTTTTCTACAATGACAGTTTTTCTTTGAGTAGGCAGGTACATTTCACTAATCCTAAAGTAGAATTAACAAGGGGCACCAACAAACTCCTAGTAAATTTAAGCAAGAAATACAAATGTTAATAATGTGGTTTTGCTAAGTTGAGACACACAACCCCCCTCCAAAATAAAATAAAAAATCTCCTTCAAATATGTATTCATAAAATAAAATAAAAAAAAGACAAATCATGGTAAAAATATAACAAAGATTCTTTTACGATCTGAGTAAAAATAAACATGTAGTGTATAAATGCTGAAAAGTAATAAAGAACTAAGTTTGTGAGAAGTGCGGGTGAATAGGAGCAGCTAAAACATGTCATTCTTGTTGCATTGTAAAGAAAAAGAGAATGCGCTGCATTAAAGACATTTTAACATTGCAGCGTGACGAATGTGCTGTGTCGATTAGGAAAGGTAGTTTTACCTGACCGAGCGCTTCCGTCACAGAATTTCTTCTGAGCATGCGTAGCACTTTGTCCGTCGGACAACCGTACACACGATCGGATTTGGTGTGATCGGACCGTGTTGACGGCAAATCTTTCCAGCAGGAGATAAGACTTTGTCCGTCGGACAAACCGACGTACACTGTCCGATGGTGCATACACACGGTCTGATTTTTCAACAACATTGTCCGATCGGACAGAATCCATGAAAAAGTCCGACCGTGTGTATGGGGCTTTAGTCTGTTCGTGTCAACCTCTGTGTCAACCTCTGTTTCCAGCTGATGTACCTGTGATGTGTGTCATGCACTTTAAATATCACTCAATAAATGGACTTTCGTTAAGTTGGTGTGCAGCCATTTTCTTCTTTTTAGCCTTATAAGACAGTCAGAGCAGAATGAAAACTCTCCTACAAGCTTTAACCAGACACTGATAGAAGTCACAAGACTGCTATGTACTACTGATGAGAAAAGGTATTTAGCAGTTTATACTAAACTTATTGCATTTCCATGTTCTGTGTACTGTGGGAGACCAGGTATAGGGAATGCAGGGTCCTGGGTTTAGTAACACTTGAAGGGACAACTATACCCCAGAAAAATACATCATATATATTACAGGAAAGAGTTTTGTATGTAAAAATCCCTACACCAGGAAGTAAATTGAGATATTAGACATTTAAATAAAATGTCCTTGCAACTTTTTAATATACCATACCATTGGAAACAAAAGGAAGAACATTTTGTTATTGTTTTCGTCTATTAATGTATAGGTCAGGAAGATAGAAGTCACAGGAAAATTGTAGCATGCCAAAGTCAGGAAGAAGTGCTGGTCCTTACTAATACTAAGTACTTCAGCTTAGGTTTTCCAGGACACATCTACCCTAATCTACCCTAATTAGGGAAGCTTAACTAGTGTGCTGGACTTTTAGTCTGCGCCTAATCAACAAGTTAGTCTGTCTGCTCATGTCCTAGATTGAGAGCTGTCTGTGACTAAATTCTTAAGCCTTGTACGCACAATCAGATTTTCCGCAGACAAAACCTCAGACTTTTGTCCGAAGGCGTGTGCCTGGATTTTGTCTTGCATACAAATGGCAAGGAATTGTTGGCCAACAAACACAAACATAGTGAAGTACTACGTGGTTTTTCGGCTCTTTAGCGCCACCCTTTGGTCTCCTTCTGATAATTTCATGTTAGTAGTAGTTTGGTGAGTGTTGATTCGCGCTTTTCATTTTTTCAGTTCGTTTCTGAACGGCCGTTTGTCAACCAGACATGTTGAAGAATCGGAGGAGATAATGTGTTATTTATTATTGGCCTTGAAGTTATTGCTTTGACCCAAGTCTAGTCCAGGAACAGGAGGATTTCTTGGACCAAAAATTGGTTGCTTTATTAATCGTGACCAATCATGTCAAATGCCATTGCTGTGGGAGCTCCAGGAGAATAATCCAGATGATTTTCGGAATTATCTCCGAATGACGGACCCCTGCTCTTGGCATTGCTGACCCCCTATATTAAGAAGCAGGACACATGCATGAGGCTTTTATTTAATTTTTTGGTTGAATAATAATGATTTGATTTGTTATATTTTCTATATTTTTGGATGCATAGAATGCACTTTTTGGTTAAGTTCTATTGGCAGATAGCATGTCTAATTTTATTTTTAATAAATTATTATTATTATTATTATTAATGCACGAAAAAAAAATGTGGAGAATAATACTTGGCTATGTGTTTTACTTCAAACTGACAGTTTTGGAGTAGGCAGTAGTTACATTTAAAAAAATACAATGTAAAATTGACAAGGGACACCAACATATTTGTATCTTTGATCTTAAAAACTATGAGATAATGGTGTTGTGGTAACTTGCCTAAAAAAAAAATAAAAAATAATAATAATAATAAAATAAAAAAAGCATAATAATATTATTCTTGATATCACTAGAAAATAAAAGCCTTTTAACCACTTCAGCCCCGGACCAATTGGCAGCCAAAGGACCAGGCCCTTTTTGCGATTCTGCACTGCGTTGCTTTAACTGACAATTGCGCGGTCGTGCGTCGTGGCTCCAAAACAAAATTGGCGTCCTTTTTTTCCCACAAATAGAGCTTTCTTTTGGTGGTATTTGATCGCCCCTGCGGTTTTTATTTTTTGCGCTATAAACAAAAATAGAGCGACAATTTTGAAAAAAATGCAATATTTTTTGCTTTTTGCTATAATAAATATCCCCCAAAAATATATAAAAAAACATTTTTTTTTTTCCTCAGTTTCAGCCGATACGTATTCTTCTACATATTTTTGCTAAAAAAAAATCGCAATTAGCGATTATTGATCGGTTTGCGCAAAAGTTATAGCGTTTATAAAATAGGGGATAGTTTTATAGCATTTTTATTAATATTTTTTTTTTTACTAGTAATGGCGGCGATCAGCGATTTTTATTGTGACTGCGACATTATGGCGGACACATCGGACATTTTTGACACATTTTGGGACCATTGTCATTTATACAGCAATCAATGCTATTTAAATGCATTGATTCCTGTATAAATGACAGTTGTAGTGAAGGGGTTAACCACTAGGGGGAGGGGAGGGGTTATGGGCTGTAACGTGTGTGTGTTTTTTTACATTAGGGGGCGTGGCTGACGTCTGACGTCATTGATCGGCTTTCCCGGTGACCGGGAACAGCCAATCAATGACAGGCAGAGTAGGAAGCGCGGGGAGAAGTTTGTTTACACATACCTCTCCCTGTTCTTCAGCTCCGCGAGCGACCAACGGCAGGCATTTATAGGATCACGTACAGGCACGTGATTTTGCCTGCCCGTGCCATTTTGCCGCAGTATATCTGCCTTAGGCGGTCGGGAAGCGGTTAAAATACGTTTGTCATAACTCCATCAGTATTACCAGCAAAGCAGCTTCATTATTATCCCATTAAAGAAGAATAGAATATGCACTGCATTTTGAGATTTCATAATTTGCCACGACATGAACTTTAATTCTCTGTTACGATCACTAGTTTACAAGATCGACCGCTTCCAGCTCATCCTTGCTTCCGCGCATGCGTGTTTGTACTTTGGACTTTTGTCCGATGGACTTGTGTACACACGCTCGGAAAATCCGACAACAGACATTTGTCCGTGGAAAATTTTAAAGCCTGCCATCCAACATTTGTCCGCGGAAAATCCGACAACAATTGTCTGATGGAGCGTACAAAGGTCGGATTTTCTCCCAACAGCCTGTCATCACACATTTTCATATTTGGAAAATCCGATCGTGTGTATGCGGCTTTAGTGTTCATTCAGTGGATTTACTTCTGCTAAATGGCATCCTGTTACCTCTGCTATAGTCTGTTTGTGGCAGGTGCACCCTGTCTGGAGCCTGGTGGCTCTGCTACTGTTTGCTCTGACCACTTGTCTGAGCACTAAAGCTGGCTATAGATTGATTCAAAATTTGGCTGGTTTAGCATGGACCAGATGAATTTCGAACCATCTATGGCCATTCATGTTCAAGTCGATCAAGTTGATCTAATGGAAAAACAACTGTATTTTGCTTGCAATTACTGGATTATGGAAGTCAACAGAATTTCACTTCATTCACTAAGCCCCTTGCAAAGTAAAAGTTCCCTTACAAGGTTACCAGCCTATTTGCCTTTATTAAATGAACCCCAGTGTCTTTTTAACTGCCCTGCATCTGATATTTGGCTTATGAGTCAGAGAATGTTGGATTCCATCAAAGACTTCCTAGACAGATATTTAACTTGATTAATCAAACTCACTACTCATACAACTGCTAAACAAAATCAATAGTTCCCAAATACGGTCAATTTTAGAAAAGCAGAAAGGCCAATTCTTGCCACATTTTACACATTACAGAATCAGACGTCAAGGCTAATTATGAGAGTATGTAAACTGTCTGGGTTTAACAGGTTGCATAATCTCACTCTGAGTGCTTATTAAATTTAGTTTTGTTTTAAGCAACCGTTATTATATGGTGCATTAATGTCCAAATGAGAATATCAGGTTTGAAAAAGGAAAATTTCTTTCCCAACTGGAGTGTTTGAAACTATTCTGTTTCATATTACCACTTGATCCAATTCCCTAACTTTAAATGGACAAGAGGATATTAAATAGTACAACACAAAATAATTTCTGTTTATAGCACAAAGGAAGCTTTTATTTTCTGTATGAGCAAGAGAATTTCAATAGCTACGTCATTGTTGGAAGAGTAGGAGTATATCTTGCCAAATGGGGCTTGTGTGTTACAACTATCCTGATAAGAAACAGTACTGTCAAAACTTGCCTACAAACCTTTTTAGCTCTTATGTTTAAACCGTAATGGGGAAATGCTAGGTGAACGTTAGATAGAACAGGTGCTAGGCCATCCTTTCCGACTGTGATCACTATGGTCGCTCTCTCAGCCTCGACACAACAGGCATGCATTCTGGGTCATAATTCAGAAAAACACAGCACACTTCAAAGTAGTCAGTAATTATTTATTTTACTAATTTATACAGAGCTAACAAATTCCAAAGTGTATAGTAGAAAATACTCATGAATTTTAGTTCATGTAGTATGATATCCACAAAACAATTACGGTTTCTATAAAAGGTACATGCTTCTTATTCATACCAAGCCCTTTTTGGCACCCAATGTACAAGACTTGAATGGGCTGAATATTGAAAATCACATAAAATCTATTCAGCCATTGCACTGAACTAAATGCGGGCCATAGTATGCTGAAATAGCAGGTCTCTTCACTTTTGTATACTACTGGCTGTCTGTCCAGTCAAAACACTCATTACCAGAACTCACTCGGCCATCTGACCCTCTGATTTGCTTATATCCTCTAGTGCTCAATCCTTGCATACATCTTGGACAATTGTATTGCTGGGGGGGGGGGGGGACGACGACAAGGGTCCCTACTTTGCTCCATCCTCCATCCACCATCCTCAAACCAAAGGTGGAGGAATGTAAGGTCTCTAACATCCATCAGCTCTGTGATGTCATCATGGAGGAGTGGAAGAGGATTCCAGTGGAAACCTGTGAAGCTCTGACGAACTCCATGCCCAAGAGGGTTATGGCAATGCTAGAAAATAATGGTGGCCACACAAAATATTGACACTTTGGGCCCAATTTGGACATTTTTTGTTGCCAGTGGTTAAGACATTAATGGCCGTGTGTTGAGTTATTTTGTGGGGACAGCAAATTTACACTGTTATACAAGCTGTACACTCACTACTTTACATTGTAGCAAAGTGTCATTTCTTCAGTGTTGTCACATGGAAAGATATAATATTTACAAAGAGATTTTTGTGAGATACTGTAAATATAAAGTATGTATATATACATATATTATATATATATAGTAGATTGTGGACTCTAACTTTCCAACTTTCCTACAGACTAAATAATATACGGCGATCTGGGTTAGTTTCACCAAAAAAATTAAGCAGAATACATTTTGACCTAAATTTATGAAGATTATTTATTTGCAAAATTCTATAACAGAAACTAAGAAAATGTTCCATTGTTTTTAATTTATTCAGCAAAAGGAAGTGGAGGGTTGGGGGGTTGTCTGGGGGGGGGGGGCTTGGTGGGTAGCGGGAAAGAAGGTTTATAGAGTAGATAAAGGAATATGTACTTGTTTATATTTGTCTAAACATTAAAAAAGAGAATATTCAAAAAATGTATTTAGCAAAAAATAAAAAACCCAGTGATGATTAAATAACACCAAAAGAAAGCTATGTTTGTGTGTAAAAAATTACAAATTTCTTATGTGTAAAGGGTTGCATGACCACCCATGTCATTCAAAATGTGACAGCGCTGAAAACTGAGAATTTGCCTGGGGAGTAAGGGGGTAAAAGTGCCCGGTATTGAAGTGATTAAAGGAGCTCAATAGTCACAACATACACTTTAGTTTTAGAACATCAGAATTGTAATAGCAATACAAATATTAGTTATTTTTGACAATCCAATATTAAAGTGGTTGTAAACCCTCACATATACCCAGTGAAGTGAACAGCCTTAGATGACACAGAGTTGAAACACATCCTCCTACATACAGTTCATCCAGAAAGTATTCGCAACGCTTCACTTTTTCCACATTTTGTTATGTTACAGCCTTATTCCAAAATAGATTAAATTCATTATTGTCCTCAAAATTCTACAAACAATACCCTATAATGACAACGTGAAAGAAGTTTGTTAGAAATCTTTGCAAATTTAAATTAAAAAACAAAAATCACATGTACATAAGTATTCACAGCCTTTGCTCAATACTTTGTTGAAGCACCTTTGGCACCAATTACAGCCTCAAGTCTTTTTTAGTATGATGCTACAAGCTTGGCACACCTATTTTTGGGCAGTTTCTCCCATTCCTCTTTGCAAGACCTCTCAAGCCCCATCAGATTGGATGGAGAATGTCAGTGCACAGTCATTTTCAGATCTCTCTCATTCGGGTTCAAGTCTGGGCTCTGGCTGGGCCACTCAAGGACATTCACAGAGTTGTCCTGTAGCCACTCCTTTGTTATCTTGGCTGTGTGCTTAGGGTCGTTGTCCTGTTGGAAGCTTCACCCCAGTCTGAGGTCCAGAGCGCTCTGGAGCAGGTTTTCATCAAGGATGTCTCTGTACATTGCTGCATTCATATTTCTATTGATCCTGACTAGTCTCCTACCTAGTACCATCCCTACATGCTTCACTGTAGGGATGGTATTGGCCAGACATGATGCTTGCCATTCTGGCCAAAGAATTCAATCTTTGTTTAATTATACCAGAGAATTTTGTTTCTCATGGTCTGAGAGTCCTTCAGATGCCTTTTGGAAAACTCCAGGTGGGCTGCCATGTGCCCTTTACTGAGAAGTAGCTTCTGTCTGGCTACTCTACCATACAGGCCTGATTAATGATGCCTTTCCAAATCAGGTCCAATCAACTGAATTTACCACAGGTGGACTCCAATCAATTAGTAAAAACACCTCAAGGATGATCAGTGGAAACAGGATGCACCTGAGCACAATTTTGAGTGTCATGGCAAAGGCTGTGAATACTTATGTACATGTGATGATTCTTTTTTTATTTTTTATAAATTTGCAACGATTTCAAACAAACTTCTTTCATGTTGTCTTTATGGGGTATTGAGGAAAATAATTAATTGAATCCATTTTGGAATAAGGCACAAAATGTGGAAAAAGTGAAGCGCTGTGAATACTTTCTGGATGCACTGTACATTTTACTTGTTTATCTGCAGTCTTCACCTCTCTACACCCCTTCAAAAGGGCAGAAACATGTTCAAATATTTCTTTATCTGCCCGGAGCACAGAGGAGTTGGTGGAGAGACTGCAGTTGTGTGAGAGCTGATTGGAGGACAGGAACACACACCCTTCACACAGCAGAAGAACTGTGTTGTGAATAGACAAGCTCTGTGCTGAGCCCCCCCCGACACAAATTTATCTCATGTGTCAGAAAAACTTCTCAGAAGTGACTCATGCTGATAACAAAGAAATGAAGCACCAGTGAGTAGCAACACTTAAGCCCCATACACACGGTCGGATTATCGCATGGATTCTGTCCGATCGGACAATGTTGTCGAAAAATCCGACCGTGTGTATGCACCATCGGACAGTGTACGTCGGATTGTCCGACGGACAAAGTCCTATCTCCTGCTGGTTCGATTTTTGGACAACAAGGTCCGATCACACCAAATCCGATCGTGTGTATGGTAGTCCGACGGACAAAGTGCTATGCATGCTCAGATCACATTACAAGACCAAAGCTATTGGCTACTAGCCTCTACGTAGTCCAGTCGTAGGCAACAAACGTCACCACGTTCAGAATGATCGGATTTTCCGACAACTTTGTCCGACCGTGTGTACGCAAAACCAACATCAGATAAAGTATGACGGACATGGTCTGACGGACCTGGTCCTCGGATAATCCGCGCGTGTGTATGGGGCTTTAGAGCTTTGGAGAGAGATAAGTAAACACTCAAGATATATGTGCTTTGCTAAGATTTCATGACTGGGATTTACAACCACTTTAACTAACTTGAAAATCTCCATTCATGTTGTGAGTCCCGTCTAGCTGACAGAGATAATGTTTGCCAACAAGGCACTTTTTCAATGTTGATAAAACATGAGCTTGCAGACCACAGAATATCTAAAGAGCACTTCCCTTGGAAGAGGTATTCAGATTACTGGGTCACCAAAATCCATGCAGTTATCCAGCTGCAAGTGGGAGACAGTTTCAAGAAGTTGGCAGAAGAGACACCCTGTAAGGGGAAAACTTATGGATGTATGGTTAAATAAAAATTTAGTATATTCTGCTCTAGATCAAGAGTGTGTAATGCAGAGAGTGCAGAAGAATAAGGAAGCAGGAATAAGTAACTCTCAGACTGCAAAGGTCAGGCGTAAGTAACACTCATAGTACAGAGTTCAAGAGTATCGCCGCGTACACACGGTCGTAATTCTCGTCGGAAAAAGCTCTGATGGTTTTCCCGTCGGAATTCCGACGGAATTTCGCTCAAACTGTCTTGCCTACACACGGTCACACCAAATTCTGATGGTCAGTAACACAGCGGCATAAAACATGTTCGACAGCACTATAAAAGGGAAGTTTAATGCTTCCGAGCATGCGTCTAATTGTTTCTGAGCATGGGTCGGAATTTTGCGTGTCGGAATTGCATACACACGATCAGAAAATCCGATAGAAAGGTTTTCCGTCTGAAAAATTGAGAACAGGTTCTCAATCCAGAGTCCGTTGGAAATTCCGACAGAAAAAGACAGATGGGCATACACACGGTCAGAAAATCCGTTGAAAAGCTCCCATCGGACTGTTTCCATCTGAAATTCCGAAAGTGTGTACGCGGCATAAGTAACACACAGACTGCAGAGATCAGATGTAAGTAATGCACAGACTGCAGGGATCAGATGTAAGTACTGCACAGAGTGCAAAGATCAGATCTATGTAATGCACAGAGTGCAGGGATCAGATCTATGTAATGCACAGAGTGCAAGGATCAGATCTATGTAATGCACAGAGTGCAGGGATCAGATCTATGTAATGCACAGAGTGCAGGGATCAGATCTATGTAATGCACAGAGTGTAGGGATCAGATCTATGTAGTGCACAGAGTGTAGGGATCAGATCTATGTAGTGCACAGAGTGCAGGGATCAGATCTATGTAATGCACAGAGTGCAGGGATCAGATCTATGTAATGCACAGAGTGCAGGGATCAGATTTATGTAATGCACAGAGTGCAGGGATCAGATTTATGTAATGCACAGAGTGCGGGGATCAGATCTATGTAATGCACAGAGTGCAGGAATCAGATTTATGTAATGCACAGAGTGCAGGGATCAGATCTATGTAATGCACAGAGTGCAGGGATCAGATCTATGTAATGCACAGAGTGCAAGGATCAGATCTATGTAATGCACAGAGTGCAGGGATCAGATGTAAGCAATGCAGAGAGTGCAGGGATCAGATGTAAGTACTGCACAGAGTGCAAGGATCAGATCTGTGTAATGCACAGAGTGCAAGGATCAGATCTGTGTAATGCACAGAGTGCAAGGATCAGATCTATGTAATGCACAGAGTGCAAGGATCAGATCTATGTAATGCACAGAGTGCAAGGATCAGATCTATGTAATGCACAGAGTGCAGGGATCAGATTTAAGCAATGCAGAGAGTGCAGGGATCAGATGTAAGTACTGCACAGAGTGCAGGGATCAGATCTATGTAATGCACAGAGTGCAGGGATCAGATCTATGTAATGCACAGAGTGCAGGGATCAGATTTATGTAATGCACAGAGTGCAGGGATCAGATCTATGTAATGCACAGAGTGCAGGGACCAGATCTATGTAATGCACAGAGTGCAGGGATCAGATCTATGTAATGCACAGAGTGCAGGGATCAGATGTAAGCAATGCACAGAATGCAGGGATTAGATGTAAGTAATTTATATAGTGCAGGAAACAGATGTAAGTAATGCACAGAGTGCCGAGGTTAGGATTAAATAAAGCATAGAGTACAAAGGTCAAAAGTGGGTGCCCCTCAAGCCCCCCAGCCCCCATGACAAAACCACCTCCAGCACAAAATCCCCCAAACCTAAATTAAAAGTGAAATGCATGCGCTCTATAAAATTATTACTTAAAAACCTAAGACTGAAAAGAGTAGGAATAAAAAAAAAGTATGAATGAAAGTATAAATGCATGACAGTGCATGCATGCTGTGGACATGCTGCTATGAGCTGTTACCTGGCTGCCGTGGGTAACCTCTGATCCTTGCTCCTCAACTCCACTGTCTTTACTACCAGCCTTCAAGCCATCTATCTCCACATCCTCATCCTCCTGCCATGTCACAGTGTCGATGGAGCTGAGCCCTAGGCTTCACAGCATCGGCTCCCTCTGCTCCATTGGCATTGCTGGCACTGGCATGAGCAATGCATAAGTGACCTTACTGCTTACAAACACTGTAGATATTGGATATTTTACATTGGGAACCAGAAAGCCAGCCACTGAATAAAAAAAAAAAAGCCAGGATTGCTGGGTAATTGGAGAAGGGAAATTACAATTTATAGCTACCCAAGTAAAGTACCCAGCATAATTCCTTCCATAATTCCATAATGTCAGCATAATGCCTCGTACACACGAAGGGACTTTCCCGCGGGATTGTCCGCTGGACTCGAGTCCGCCGGACAATCCCCCCGTGTGTGGGCACCGGCGGACTTTTTGGCGCCAAAAGTCCGGCGGACTAGGTTTTAGGTTTTGTTTTAAAATTATCCGCTGGACTTGGCAGTCTGGCGGACGATCCCGCCGTTAGTATGCAAGTCCGCCGGACTTTTGGAAATGAACGGACTTGCCGATCATTGGAAAGTCCGTTCATTTAGCACGTGACTTCAGGTAGACGGAGCTAGCGAAGGCAGTGAATGCTGCCGCGCTAGCCCCGTCACCTGGCATGGATTTAAAGGGAATCCCCACGCCGAAAAAACGGCGTGGGGGTCCCCCCCAAATCCATCTCAGACCCTTATCCGGGCAAGTCACACGCTCGGAAGTCCGGGCGTGTGTGGGCAAGTCACACGCTCGGAAAGTCCGGCGGTTTGTCCGCTGGACTAGGTCCGGCGGACAAAGTCCGAACGTGTCTACGCGGCATTAGCCCTCCTGTCCCTTCTGTATTGAACTGTACTGTAATTGTGCTGTCCTCCCCTCTATATTGTAAAGTGCTGCGTAAATTGTTGGTGCTATATAAATTGGGTATAATAATAATAATAATAATAATAATTCAACCTTACCCAGGGACATTGTGACTAATGAACTCAAAAGTGAAAAAAATTAAAAATTCCAGTCATTTTAGAATTAACATGAATACAGAAAAAGAAACAAAATCATAGCCCACAGGTTCAGATGGGCCGCGAGCAGTTTATTATCAACTTTAAAATAGTTTTGTATTGTTTAATGATTCAAGAAAAAAATAAATAAAAGCAGGCACTTGTGAACCAATAATGACTAGCTTATATCTGTATATCAGATATTGCAAGGGCTTTGTGTGGTGCTTTTTAAGGCCGATATCAAATTCCACTTTATATGTGGAACTCTGGAATATTTGCTGTTAATAAAGAGAGATATGTCCTGATAGCACATGCCAAATGTATGATATAAAAATGGCTCAATTGCAGAGTCAAGCGCATTCCAAGCTCTAAAATAATGCAATTATCTGGAGATCGAGTATCCCAGCAACCTCACCTTGTTTACAGCACGCTGGCCTGAACCCAGTATCTCAATCTTATAGCCCAGTGTTCACGTTGCATATACTATTGGAAAAAAAAATGCATGCAATATATCTGTATAGAAAACAGGACTGTGTAACAGCCGAACAGAGACAAATAGTAAAACCATTTAATAGCCAATTGTATAAAAAAAAAAAAAAAAGACAAAAAAAACCCACATATTTTACTGCGAATCCACACATGCTTCTTTGCTGCAGATACTAAAATAGGCCATTTTAATTCACCTGCTGAACTTTTTGAAAATGAATACCAAGTAGGAGCTCCAGCCTTGTCGGTCATGAAAAGCCGAGAGCTGTAATTAGTAACAATGCACACTCAGCATTCTTTAGAATTTGCTCTGTGCTGGTATCTTCACAAAGATAGAACTCTCAGTACAATAATTCTAAAGTATATTAACACTTTTGCAGTCAAATTTAAGAACCAGCACTACATGTTTATTTGTTCATGTTCACACAACATACAAAGCGTATGTAACCCTAAAATTGATAATTAAAGTGAAGGTTTATTTTTTTTTATAATAACAAACATGTCATACCTGCTCTTGATCCTCCTCTTCTCGGGTCCCCTGACCGCACTTCTGGCTCCTCCCCCTTCAAGTACCCCCTAGCAAGCCGCTTGCTAGAGGTACTTGTGCAGGCTCTCTCCTGAGCCCTGCTCTCTGTGTCCAAAGACACAGACAGCAGCACCCTATGCTCTCTCATCATAGAATTTGATTGACAGCAACAAGAGCCAATGGCTCCTTCTGCTATCAATTTGCCCTGTGGCGGGGGAGAGAGCGAAGAGAGACACTCGCATGCACAGTGCTGCATCAAAATGGGGCTCAGGTAAGTATAAGGGGGACTGGGCAGAAGGGATCCTAGACACAAAAGATTTTTTATCCTAATTCAAACCTTGAGCCTTTAAAATCACTTTAAGAAATGCATTGCTTTTTTAAACACTAGCTGGTATATTAAGCTGACCAGATTTTTAAAATGAAATCCGGGGACCTTTTTTTTTTTTTTGGCAAATGGTAAACTATTTTATAAGCATATTTTCTTCAAATTACATATGCAGTGAGTGCATGTGGTATGTGTTTATGGAATGATTGTATGATGCATGATGTATACGTTAAAGAGTAAGTAAACCCTGATGGGTGTTACTTCCTCTTTGTTTCCCTGCAAAGGTACTGCATAATGGGCTACTATGCATCGCATAGTAGCTCATTATGTGACACTTACCTACAGGAGAAGCCCGCGATGTCCCCATCTTCCTCGCTAGTAGCGAGCATCCATTCTTCACCCCTCTTCCTTCCGGGGCCGCGAACT
Source organism: Lithobates sylvaticus (assembly GCA_028564925.1). Classification (NCBI taxonomy): domain Eukaryota; kingdom Metazoa; phylum Chordata; class Amphibia; order Anura; family Ranidae; genus Lithobates; species Lithobates sylvaticus. Next base: position 89,525,320 of record CM053026.1, read on the forward strand.
CTGGCTCTGTGACGTCACTCCCGCGCATGCACACGTGATCCGCCTTTAACGGCATGACCCAAGTTTCTAACGCCGGCGCATGCGCAGAAGAAATCACCCTACGGCGATTTGCAAATATCTCCTAGACCGTGCAGGTCTGGGAGATATTTCAAGCACCTACAGGTAAGCCTCAATATAGGCTTACCTGTAGGTTAAAGTGGTTGTAAAGGGTTTACAACCACTTTAATTCTAACATTTCTTCCATGAGATAAAAAAAAGATACGTCTTCAAATTTTTTGAGATATGACTACCAAATGTTATGAAGATAAGATAGAGAAAAAACAGAGTGCAGGGCTCAGGAGTGCGCTACATAAAGAATGCAGGGCAAAGGAGTGTGCTACATAAAGAACGCAGGGCTCAGGAGTGAGCTACATAAAGAATGCAGGGCTCAGGAGTGAGCTACATAAAGAACGCAGGGCTCAGCAGTGCGCTACATAAAGAATGCAGGGCTCAGCTGTGCCCTTCTATGCAGCCTCACCAGTGCCAAGCAATGCAGCCTCACCAGGGGAGGCTTGGGGATAAGCCTTTGATTAGCAGAGTATTAGGCATTAGATACAATACACCACCCACAACATTCAGCAGGCTGCTGGCAGCCTCTTTTGGCAATTAAAGAAGTTTATAGAGCTGCTTGTCAAATGCATTGTGCCAGATATGAGACCACTAGGCTGTAACATGACACATGAGAAATAGTGGGAAAAGCTTTACAAAGGGTCAGTACTTTATTTTATTTATTACAGGTACTTGTATAGCGCCATCAGTTTATGCAGTGCTTTACATACAGTATATACTGTATATATTATACATTCACATTAGTTCCTGCCCTCAAGGAGCTTACAATCAAATGTCCCTAATTCACATTCATACACATACTAGGGCCAATTTAGACAGGATCCAAATAACCTATTAGCATGTCTTTGGAGTGTGGGAGGAAACCAGAGTACCCAGAGGAAACCCATGCAGACACAAAGAGAACATGCAAACTCTGTGCAGGTAGGGCCAGGTGGTTGGGATTTGAACCTACGACTATAGTGCTGCTAGGCAGAAGTGCTAACCAACTGTTCTTGTCCTTTACAATATGTAATTAAAAGGATTGGAAAACAGTTGGAGCCAGTGTTGTCAGACTTTAGGCTGCAAATGCAGTGTGCTATTGACATCATTTTGAGACGCTTTTGAGATCATTCAAAATTAATTGACTGGTGCGTTTGACCTGCAGTGAAGCTCCTTTTGATCTGCATTTGATCTATTTTTAGGCTGCTTTTCAATTCCCATAGACCTGCCTCGGGAGAGAAAACGTTTTGAAACTGTATATCAACACTCGCTTAACCTCTAACTGACCCCCGCAATGTCGTTGTCCCGCTAAAAAAATCACTGATCTTCGCCATTGCTAGTAAAAAATAAATAAATAATAAAAATGCCATAAATCTTTCCCCTATTTTGTAGATGCTATAACTTTTGCGCAAACAAATCAATATACGCTGGTTGGGGTTTTTCTTTACCAAAAATATGTAGCAAAATACATATTGGCCTAAATTTATGAAGAAATTCGATTTTTTATATTTTTTTATTGGGTATGTCTTTGTTTTAAAATTATTTATTTTTTTCAAATATTTATTTTTCTCAAAATTGTCGGTCTTTTTTTGTTTATAGCGAAAAAAAAAAAAAACCCACAGAGATGATCAAATACCACCAAAAGAAAGCTCTATTTGTGGGATAAAAAGGGATATACATTTTATTTTGGTACAGTGTCGCATGACCGCACAATTGTCAGTTAAAGTACGGCAGTGCCATATCGCAAAAAATGGCCTGTTCGGTAAGGGGGTAAATCCTTCCAGGGCTGAAGTGGTTAAGTTCAAACAAAAGTAAGTTAAAGGAAATCTATGGTCACAACATATAGTTTATTACATCAGCATTGCAACAGCAATACAAACAATAGTTGTTTTTGAAAATCCAATATAAGCTTACTTGAAAAATCTTCTTTTATGTTGTGATGTGAGTGCTGCCTGTCTGCTTGCCATTTCTTTCCGCAACTTCCGGGATTCTTTGCATGCTTTGCAGCTTCTCCTCTGCTATTTGCTTTCAATTTCTAAGAACTACATATCCCATGGTACTTTGCTGCCTGCAAGCAGTAATTCCTGTACTGACTCCGCCTCCTGAAACTCCCCCTCTCAGCCCCTCTGTAGTTCAGAAGGTAGGCTCTGTGAAATGTGACACAGCAGTACCTACTCACAGGGAATAGTGAATACATGTCACAGAATTCGAGAACGTATGTGCAGGGATCTTCAAAAAGTAAGTTTATAAACTTCAGGACTGTTTCGATTAATAGGAGTAGGCTAGAAATAATTTAAATACAATGTGGAAATACATGTATGATTTTATATTTTGAATATATATATGCTTTAACCACATGCCGACCGGGCCATAGCCGAAAGACGGCTACAGCGCGGCCGGCTTATTCTGGGTGGACGTCCTACGGACGTCCTCCCAGAAACTTGCTCCCGCGCGCCCCCTGGGGCGCGCACTCGGGAACATCCGTGATAGCGGCCGTTTACCATTTACCGTTTATAGTCTGAATGTTAGGTATTTTGTCAACAAATTGATGTTGGAGAATGATGGACTTTTTAGGCGTAAGATAGATATAACAAGTTTTTTATTAAAAACATATAAAAAGAAAGAATATAAGGATAAATTATAAGTTTAAAACAGATTGTTTGGAAATAAACAACCAAATTTTCAAATGGCGGAGCCTCACTCGCACCTAACCTAGAATTGGATATTATCAATTTAACCACGTACCAATTTACCAATATTGAATTGGAGGTACTAAAACTGGGATTAAGTTTTTGCCCCTCAACAGATCTAGATAAATACGAGTTAATTAAGGACATATACATGTTTGCAAGGAATCTGACATACAAGTATATGTTCGACCAAACCACTATTAGAACCAGACAGGAGCGTGAATTAGCCGAAAGCATTAAACATTATTCTATGGCAGACTTTAGAGCACTCCGGGACCTTATGTTACTCCTGGAAGAAAGCAATGACGTCACCTTGAACGACACCTCCCAAACACAAAATAGTTCCATACCTGTAGTCGAATGTACCAATGTAACAGTCACCCCTAAAAATTTCAAACCTAAATCTACCCGGTTTCCAGATCTGTCAACCAATGCTCATATCTGGACCTTCCTATTGAGCGTAATTAGTGATATTAAGAGCATGCAGATTGACTCATATCCTACCAACCTGACTTCCTGCCAAAGAAATGCCATCATCAAACTTAAAAATCATCCTGATCTGGTCATCAAGGCATCAGACAAGGGTGGCAATGTTGTCTTGATGACCAGATCAATTTATGAAACGATGTGCTATGCTATTTTACAGAACGAAGATTGGTATAAACCTATACCCTCTGCAAGCCTCTCCGTGTACCAGAACCAATACCTTACGATCATAAATCAAGGCTATCATAATAACGTGATAGACCAAGATACTTATAATTATTTGAACAATAAATTTCCCAAGGAGGCTACGTTCTACGCCTTACCGAAGGTACACAAACAATGTTCACCCATACCCGGCCGACCTATTATATCAGGCGTTGGCTCACTCACGGAGAGAGCTAGTAGACTGGTAGACTCAGTCCTTACACCACATGTAATGAGTCTCTCATCCTACACTCGAGACACACTAGACTTTTTAAAGAAGGTTGAAGGCTTGGTGGTCCCTCCCAATGCCCTCCTCGTGACTCTAGATGTGGAGTCACTGTACTCCAGCATCCCTCACGAGCAGGGCATTGAGATGGTTCGCACCTTCCTCTACGAAGAACCCCACACCCAATGGAACTATAACGAATTCATTCTAACTCTTTTACAATTTGTGTTAACACACAATTACTTTAGCTTCAAGGAGTCCCACTTCCTCCAGGTACAGGGGGTTGCTATGGGCACATGTTGTGCGCCAGCCTATGCAAACCTGTACCTGGGGGGGTGGGAACGTCATATCTTTTCCATGGAGGACCTATCTATGTACACCGACCAGATTATGTCTTGGTGGAGGTACATAGACGATATCTTCTTGATCTGGACTGGTACCTCCACCACACTGTCAAATTTCGTTGAAGCACTCAACATCAATTCCTTTAACCTAAAATTTACTGTGAATGTGAATCAATCCAGGATTAATTTCTTGGATCTGACCATATTCAAAGATCAAGCAAACTGTCTAGCTACAACCCTCTATAGAAAGGAAACTGCCGGGAATACAATCCTACACGCAGACAGCGCCCACCCTGCAGCCTTACTAAAAAGCATTCCTTATGCACAATACATAAGGTTAAGGCGAAATTGTACACACCTTCAAGACTTCATAGTGGAAGCAAAATCACTCCAATCACGTTTGCGAGCAAGAGGATATACTAAATCCACCTTGCGAAAAGCATATAATAAGGCACTTAAACAGTCGCGAAATACACTCCTATACTCTAAGAAAGAACTCAATCCTGAAAAAACAGCCAAATCTAGAATTATTACACGATATTCTTCCCAGCATCAAGAAATCCATAGTATCATTACTAACCATTGGCATTTACTTTATCAGGATCCAACTGTGAGGAAACATATTGGCCTGAGACCAGAGCTTACCTTTCGATGCACCACGTCGCTTCGTGACCGTCTGGTCTCAAGTCACTATTCCAACGTACCACAGATTGGTCATAAACCAAATGGTACATTTCGTTGTGGCAACTGTGATTTTTGTCCTTGGGTATGCCAAAGCAAAACCATTACACTCCCCAAAGGAGACACTTTTGCTTTAAAAACAAGAGCAGACTGCACCACCCAAGGAGTCGTCTATCTTATGCTGTGTACCTGCGGGGCCTTCTATGTAGGCAAGACAGTTCGCTGCCTATGGCAGCGTATCAAAGATCATGTATATGTGTCCTCCAATGGAAAAATGCTCACCACAGTTAGTAGGCACATCGACCTATACCATAGGTTTGACACCTCCTGCGTCTCTTTTAGTGTACTAGCAGTTGTGCCCAAAAACCCACGTGGTGGAAACTGGGATAGACTTATCCTACAAAAGGAAACACTATGGATAGAACGGTTGGACGCCATGCACGCCCCCGGCCTCAATGAATCACACTCTTATAAATCCTTTTTGTAGTTATTGAACTTACAACTGAATTACTAATTTCTTTTAGCTTCAACTATTCCTTTATATATATGCCACATAAATACTCCCACCCTTTTCAAGTAATTTCTAGAAAAATTATTCTAACCTACAAATTGCCCTTTTTCACTTCCCCCTTTCTTCATCAACCCCCCTCCATACATATTTCAAAATTAATGCCATTTATCCTTGTTATTAAATTTCCTCTTTGGATAAGTTGGTAATTTTCAAGGTACATACACCTTCTTAGGTCTACTGAAAATACCTTTAAACCTTTACACCAAATAGGCCTTTAGTGTGTTAGATCCCGCATATATATTTCATGCGGTCGCTATCATAATAAGGCAAATGATCTGAACCGTTGTTACTGTTCGATCAAACACTTCAAAAAGATAACACCCTATTTACCTGTATATAATACATACCTTTTTCTACTTTTCTGTTTATGCTTATTATACTAATTTATATTGTTTTCATCTTTCTGTACACCATATTATTATAATGTACATTTCAAGGCTCTTGCCCTTGGATGTCTATCCATGATATTTAGAAATACCTGTCAATTGACACCATTCCAAAGTTCCATGCATTGGATGGAGGGCACCCTCTGGCTATATGGATCGTTGCCCGCTACATTTTCCCACTATGTCACTTTCCTATGTTTTCATTTATCCCCCCCTCTTTTTTCTCAGCTGAGCTTCCTTTCCTCAATCATTTATCTTTTTCTTTTTTTTCTTTTTCCGATTATTAGATGGAGCGTTCTGTTGTAGTGTATTATGCGGCCACAAAGCGTCGCTGGCTGCACCTGCTGCAGCTTTAGTGACGCTTTCGGCCTCAGGGGGGTTTGCGATCATCGCTCCTCTTCCTGGAGCCGTGTTCCGCGCATGCGCATGAGCTGAGACTGCGGCGCTGGTTACTTTAACCGACGCCGCGGCTCTACGTTCTCTGACGCATGCGCGATAGGACTCGGCCGGGTAGTATGACGCTCCGCGTTTACGCGGTGACGTCACTACCGGGACGGCTGCACTATAAAGACGGCTCAGGCTGCCGTCAGACAGAGCAGCCTCTCCACACAGCCGCACAGCTGCCAGAACGGGGAACCATAACGGAACCATACCTCCACTAGGTAAGACACTGACACTCCTACTCGGTCAAGATACGGTCTTGGCCTACCTGGAACCAGTCAAACTCATTTTAATACTTCACGCTCTGTTATGTTCCCCCTGTAGGACACCTGTGGACAAGCGGGCTGAACCCCTCTCCACCCTCCCATACTAGCGTTGGCCAGTCGGAGGCCCTATAGGCCAACGTGTCCCGCATTACCTGTTTTTTTCCCTACTTACCTCTTACAATTGACCCCAATGTACGGGCTCACAATAATAATTACTAGGCCATTTCTTCACCACAGGGTAAGTAGAAACTCTCAATACCTCTTTCTCTTTATATTATAAATGATTCCTTTACTATGCTACCATCAATGTGCACACTGATGCATCAACAATTAATAAGTTAACTTTCCCCTCCTATATGGATGGATGATTGCGGAGGTGCACTTGCACCCTTAAAAGATGGTTATATATTTATAGTCCTATTTATACATATAATATGATATATTACCCTACCTATCTAATCTATATATATACTGCACAATATTTGTGCACTATTTAACAGCTATCCTAGCCACTGGCACACATTGATGATTGAGCATAGACTACTGGCATATCTATACTAACATGAATAATTCCTCTATATATATATATATTTATTTATTTATTTATTTATTACAGGATTTATATAGCGCCAACAGTTTACGCAGCGCTTTACAATATTAAAAAGGGAGACAATACAGTTATAATACAATAAAATACAAGAGGATTAAGGGGGCCCTGCTCAGAAGAGCTTACAATCTAATAGGGTGGGGGAGGTGATACAAAAGGTTGTAACTGTGGGGAATGAGCTGATGGAAGTGGTAAAAGATTAGTTGGAGACATGATAGGCTTCCCTGAAGAGATGAGTTTTCAGGGATCGCCTGAAGGTAGCTAGAGTAGGGGATAGCCGGATAGGTTGAGGTAGCGAGTTCCAGAGAATGGGAGAGGCTCTGGAGAAATCCTGGAGACGAGCATGGGAGGAGGAGACGAGAGAGCTTGACAGGAGGAGATCTTGAGAAGAGCGGAGAGGACGGTTTGGGATATGTTTGGAGACAAGATTGGTGATGTAGCTTGGGGCAGAGCTGTGGATGGCTTTGTAAGTTGTGGTTAGTATTTTGAATTTAATTCGCTGGGCGATTGGGAGCCAGTGTAGGGATTGGAGGAGAGGGTTGGCAGACACTGAACGGTTGGTAAGGTGGATAAGTCTTGCAGCAGCATTCATGATAGACTGAAGAGGGTAGAGCCTATGGAGAGGCAGGCCAATGAGGAGGGAGTTGCAATAGTCAAGGCGAGAGATAACAAGGGAGTGAATGAGGAGCTTGGTGGTGTCATTTGTTAAAAAGGGGCGAATTTTAGAGATGTTACGGAGGTGAAGTCTACAAACTTTTGACAGCGATTGGACTTGAGGCTGAAATGACAAGTCCGAGTCTAGGATTACACCGAGTACCCTGGCGTGAGGGGAGGGACTGATGGTATATATAAAAAATGAATAAATATACTAACAACAAATAATAACAAAAAATAACCTACTAATAAAATATTAATACAGAATTCCTCGGCCTATTGACATACATACATGTCCAAAGTACCGGTGCTGATAAACGTATCTTGGTTCCCCGTTCCACTAAATTTCTTCCCCTCTATAGGGATTGTAAGTATACATTCAATACCACACCCATTATGCATTCGATTGTGTTGCATTCGTTCCCATAATGCACACCCTTTCACTCCACTAAATAATAATTCTTTCTTACCTTTCCTCCTCCCCGTTCTCATTCCTGTCTTACTTAATCTCACTCCCTATCCATTCACCCCCAAAAAACCCAATCCCCCCCTTTCCCTTACTCCTTTTTCTGCTCTGCTATTTTTTCCCCCCTTTCCTTTCCTCCCCCCCCCCCTTTTGTTGGCGGTTGACACCCCCACGCTCCTGGCTGCCCTCGATCCAATATTATACTTGATTATGTCATATTATATGTATTGTTCTCTTATTGTATATTTGTTTCTCTTTTTTATTCCCAATATAGAAAGCTCCTGAGGAAGCGTCTTAGGACGCGTAACATGTAGAGCAACTGCAAACAAGCTGTTTTTCTGTATGATTGTATCGCTCACTGATGGTTTCGTGTTTTTGTTTATTTTAATGTCACAATTTTTCTAAGGAAACTTGAATGATTATATTTAAGTATAGTGACCCCATTGGAACCACTTTGTTACTACCTGAGCGTACCTATACATCAGCCTGTTAAATATTTCTATAGTGTGCCAGGTTGTTTATTTCCAAACAATCTGTTTTAAACTTATAATTTATCCTTATATTCTTTCTTTTTATATGTTTTTAATAAAAAACTTGTTATATCTATCTTACGCCTAAAAAGTCCATCATTCTCCAACATCAATTTGTTGACAAAATACCTAACATTCAGACTATAATTTTCGGGACGTGGCAAGCATTTTTATACACTGTACCGTATCCGCAACACCATTACGCGGTGATACGGGGATAAATTCACTTCTTCATTTACCGTTTATGATGGAGCGATCACATGTACACAAACAGGCGTCATGTCATGACCCCGGTTCCTCCCTCCCCTCTCTGTACTCATCGGTACAGTGAGAGGGGAGAAACGGAAAGGGGGAGAGACAGGACCAGCGCTGTGGGCTGGATGTGTAGTGCCCACAGCGCTGGTCAGTGCCTGCAATGTGCAATACACTGCCACCACTGTGCAATACTCTGCAACCACTGTGCAATGCTCTGCCACCACTGTGCAATGCTCTGCAACCACTGCGCAATACTCTGCCACCACTGTGCAATGCTCTGCAACCACTGCGCAATGCTCTGCAACCACTGTGCAATGCTCTGCCACCACTGTGCAATGCTCTGCAACCACTGTGCAATGCTCTGCCACCACTGTGCAATGCTCTGCAACCACTGTGCAATGCTCTGCCCCCACTGTGCAATGCTCTGCCACCACTGTGCAATGCTTTGCCACCACTGTGCAATGCTCTGCCACCACTGTGCAATACTCTACCAATACTGTGCAACACTGCAACACTCGCCAATACTCTGCCAATACTCGCCAATACTCTGCCAATACTCTGCCAATACTCGCCAATACTCTGCCAATACTCTGCCAATACTCGCCAATACTCGCCAATACTCTGCAATAATTTTTAATAGAAACAAATTATTTATTTATTTATTTTTTACTGAATTTTCAGTATTTTTTGATTTATAGCGCAAAAAAATAAAAAACCCAGCGATGATTAAATACCACCAAAAGAAAGCTCTATTTGTGTGAAAAAAAGGACACGAAATTCATTTGGGTACAGTGTTGCATGACTGAGTAATTGTCATTCAAAGTGTGAGAGCACCGAAAGCTGAAAATTGGTCTGGTTAGGAAGGGGGTTTAAGTGCCTAGTGGTTAAAGGGACTGTATAGTGTTTGTATATATATATGTATATATATATATATATATATATATATATATATATATATATATATATATATATATATACATACATACATTCATACCGGTGTATATATATATATATATATATATATATATATATATTACAATAAAATATAAAAAAATAAAATTATATCTTTTTTACATTATACATGTAAATATTATATAGTCTTTTATCCAGTCAGCAGGTGGAGCTCTAGGCTTCATTCATGCTTTTACAAGTGTTGGAAAAAAAAAAGTCTTTCATTTACAAATATTAATAAATCAAACAGAATATACATTTAAAAAATATAAGGCATCAGAACAATGATTGCTCAGTCCACAGTTTGCTCGCCATTTAGCTAACCAAAAGCATTTTTGGAATGCTCTGACATTTAAAAAAGGTATTTGTAAAACAAAGACTGTATACATTTAGTAAAGCAGAAAAGAAAAAGATAAAAAAAATCATTATAAAGAGTGGCGGCTGGTGCTCAAAATTCTGGGGGAGGGGGCGGCACAAACTAACACCCCCCCCCCCCGCGCGCGCGTGCGGGACAGGGACGGTGGCGATCATCCCCCCCCCCACGGGAGATGGACAACGGCGATCACCTACCCACCCCCCATGGTGCCATGAGAATGATACCTTACCTTATAGAGGCAGGGGGAAGGAAGAGCTCACACTTACATACACTTCTTCTAATTTTAACATAAGCATAATTTCATCAGTCAGTATAAATTATTCTGATAATTTTCAGTCTTTAGCAATATGTAATCCTGTATCATTTATCTCTTTCGGGGATAAACAGTAAATACACTATATTACCAAAAGTATTAGGACGCCAACCTTTACACACACATGAACTTTAATGGCATCCCAGTCTTTGCTTTTTGCACTGGTCCAAATCATTTGGTGGAGGGGGGATTATGGTGTGAGGGTGTTTTTCAGGGGTTGGGCTTAGTTCCAGTGAAGGGAACTCTTAAGACGTCAGCATACCAAGACATTTTGGACAATTTCATGCTCCCAACTTTGTGGGGACAGTTTGGGGATGACCCCTTCCTATTCCAACATGACTGCGCACCAGTGCACAAAGCAAGGTCCATAAAGACATGGATGAGCGAGTTTGGGGTGGAGGAACTTGACTGGCCTGCACAGAATCGACCTCAACCCGATAGAACACATTTGGGATGAATAATGCCCCATACACATAAGCGGAAATTCCGCCAGCAAAAGTCCGATGTGAGCTTTTGGTCAGAAATTCAGACCGTGTGTAGAGAGCAGGTTCTCTATTTTTCGGTCGGAAAAAGCTCCTATCGGAAAATGCGTTCATCTGTATGCAATTCCGACACTCAAAAAAACATGCATGCTCGGAAACAATTTGACGCATGCTCGGAAGCATTGAACTTCATTTTCTCGGCTCGTCGTAGTGTTGTACGTCACTGCATTCTTAACGGTCGAAAGTACAGAGAACTTTTGTGTGACCGTGTGTATGCAAGCCAAGCTTGAGCGGAATTCCGTCGGAAAAACCATACAAGATTTTTCTGACAGAAATTCCGCTCGTGTGTATGGGGCATTAGAGTGGAGACTGTGAGCCAGGCCTTCCCGTCCACATCAATGCCTGACCTCACAAATGCACTTCTGGAAGAATGGTCAAACATTCCCATATACACCATCCTATACCTTGTGGACAGCCTTCCCAGAAGAATTGAAGCTATTATAGCTGCAAAGGGTGGGCCAACTCCATATTGAACCCTACGGACTATAAATGGTGGGAGGGGCATGAAATGTCCCCGCCCACCACATATGGGATGCTGGCAGGCAAATTTAAATTTAAAAAATGCATTTTTGAACATTTTTAGCAGTTAAATATACTTACCTTTGATTGGTCAAGATGAATTTTAACGGCCATACCACAAGTTTTAAACCTATAAAAGAAAGAAAAATGCGTCATAATATTGCAGTTGAACGGACCAAGAGAGAAGATCACATCCCACTCTCCCATTCCATGTCGCAGCTTATATTATGAGGTTTTTGTCCTTTTTTATAAAAAGGGACTGTGTTTGGTAATTTAATTGGCTTGAGCTCTAAAAGCTAAGCTATAACATTGTTGTTGTTATCATTTTATGATATTAAAAAGAAATGGAATATATACTAAATATATTATATACTTATAATAAAATGCTGCGGCCATTAAACTCCATATATATATTTGTGTCCAGTGTTTCTTAAAGTTATTTTGGATATATTAAGTTTTATATGTATATATATAGTTCTGCCTAGCATACCATAAGACTGGGATGCCATTAAAGATTGTGTGCATGTAAAGGGTGGTGTCCCAATACTTTTGGTAATATAGTGTATACCAGTAAATCCACAGAAAATAACAAAGAAAAATATAAAATAGCATTTGACAGAAAACCTTTATTTCAGACCAGATCACGTTCAGGGTGCAGAGACATGATCATATTTTCTAGCCGAGGAATACTTTGAGTAAAAACCTTGTTTACAGAATATTGTTAGTGCCTATCCAACTGTAATAAACCTTTGAGTTTACTCGCTTTCAGTTGTCATGTATGAAACAGTTTTTTAGCTATTAAAAGGCAACCCTATGCGAACAGTCCAACGCAAATGTTAAACACATAGGTTGAAGTTTCTCTACTTGCCAAAAAATTTGCAAAGTAATCTATAAACTCTTGTCATCCACCCACTCCTGCTGTGCTAAATTGCTGCACAGCATGAAGAGGATGACCACATATTTTAGAGTCTGCAGTTCCATTGTCTTGTCTGCCAATATGGACTATAAATTTCAGGTAATTTCATTAGCTGATTAAACTACTTGAAGCAATACCTTAGTGAACTAACAAGTGTTTTTATAAATATGCCTGGATTTTCCTTTAACGTGAATTGTTTTTTTTCTTTTTTACTTAAGCAAAGGAAAACAAAATACATTTGCTGGGTCCAAAACTTATTGTGGGTACATCTACCTGCAATAGCATGAAAAAAGGAAATGTGGTAATCCCTTTTGAGTGATATATGATAACCACATATACTGTTCATATGTCAACTCTATTGATTAGCTGTAGGGTAGCGAGGGGAAAGGTTACAAGGTTAGAGGACCATTGTTGGCACTGCCAATTATAATTGTGACCGTTTTTTTCATTGTAGGAGCACAAAAGAGTGTCAATAAAGAGTGTCAATCTAGACCAGTGATGGCGAACCTTGGCACCCCAGATGTTTTGGAACTACATTTCCCATGATGCTCCACTACACTGCAGAGTGCATGAGCATCATGGGAAACGTAGTTCCAAAACATCTGGGGTGCCAAGGTTCGTCATCACTGATCTAGACAATAATGAGGACTTGAACCAAACCCAGATCTAGGGTGGTGCTGGGATGGTGTGTCCCCTTTCCCCCAGGCTCAGCGCTCTAAGCTTCTGCTCCCTACACAGGGCTCCCCCAAGTCCTCCCAAGTACAGCTGGCTTTGCACACTTCTCCTGAGCCCCAGCCCCTGGCTGCTGCAGCTGCACTGTTGTTCCCAGGACAGACTTCTCTAAGGCCCCTTTCACACTGGGGCGGTTTTCAGGCGGTACAGCGCTAAAAATAGCGCCTGTACACCGCCTGAAAAAACCGGCCCCATTCACTCCAGTGTGAAAGCCGGCGGGCTTTCACACTGGAGCGGTGCGCTAGCAGGACCGCAACAAAAGTCCTGCTAGCTGCATCTTTGGAGCGGTGAAGGAGCGGTGTATTTACCGCTCCTATACCGCTCCTTCCCATTGAAATCAATGGGAAACCGCGGGGATACCGCCCGCAAACCGCCGCTGCAGCGGCGCTTTGCGGAGGTTTTTAACCCTTTTGCGGCCGCTAGCGGGGGTTAAAACCACCCCGCTAGCGGCCGCATACCGCGGGTAAAACGACGGTAAAGCAGCGCTAAATATAGCGCTGCTTTACCGTCGCCGCCCCGCACCGCCCCAGTGTGAAACCAGCCTAATTGTGGGACCTGCTTCGCTCATCAGCTATGTGCAGTTCAGGGAGGAGGAGCTCTGATAAGTGTCCTGCCAGCAGTGTCAATGCCTGCTATGGATGCCAAGGACAAGTGGTGTCCATCGCATGGTGATATAGAAAGATGCAAGAGGAGGAAAATGGCAGGACGGGGATTATTTTAGGCTGGACTTTGGAGAGAAAAAATAATAAGGCGGGGGGGGGGGACTGGTCTTTGAAGAGACAAAAATAAAGGAAGGGGCTGGAATTTGGAGATACAAAAAATAGGGGGAGGGGTGGGAATTTGGAGAGACAGAAAAAAAGGGGGGGAGTTGGACTTTGGAAAGACAAAAAACGCGGGGAGGGGGGCTGGACTTTGGAGAGACTGAAAAATGGGGGGAGGCTGGACTTCAGAGAAAAATAAATGAGGTGGGAGCTGGACTTGAGAAAGAAAAACAGGGGAAGGCTGAAGTTTTAATATTAATTTATTACAGGTACTTATATAGCACTGTCAATTTATGCAGAGCTTTACATATATAGATTGTACATTGACATCAGTCCCTGCCCTCAAGGAGCTTACAATCTAAGGTCCCTAACTTACATCTATACATCTTACATCTATACATGCACATACTAGGGCCAGTTTTGGACAGGGGCCAATTGTTGCCAACATCTACCTGTCCCTGCTTATGTCCTGGTGGCCTTCCACTCGGATGTGCCTGCTTAAAGTGTGGGACCCGACTCCACCATCAACTGTACTTGGCTTTTCCACAGTGCATCGCCAACTATACCTCTAATCATCAGATACTAGCTTGTGCCTTTCCATCGCCCCCTTAACATCAATGATGCTCCAGAGGGCTATAAACTTCCTAATAAGAAAGTCCAGCACTGCTTGCATATTAGCAAAGTCCAGGAATCAAGAAAGGGAAAGAGGGATATCACCGCTCTAGGAGGGTCAACCACAAGTAGATCTCTTCACCAGTTGAGAAACCACAGGTGCTGGCAAATGCATGTAGCAATAGATAGGAAGTAGTTCTGGACAGCCGCACTCCAAAAAAATGCCTTTTATTCAAAAACTACAAACAAAAATACATGCCACAGCAAAACAGGGAAACTGACGCGTTTCGTACTACAGGCAGTGCTTAATCATGACTATTTCACACAGTGGCAAGTACAACAGTGTCAAAATAGAGTGCACAGTTGGTAAACAAATATATAAATAATAGCAAGTAGAATATACCATTGATAATAAGCCGGAAGATGACCCTTAACCACTTGCCGACCGGACGTAGTACATATACTGTGGCAGGTCAGTTCTATTGCGCAAAACGACATACCTGTACGTCATTTCGTGTTATAGCCAGCAGGGGTAGCGCAAGAGGGGGAGCCAATCAGAGGGACTTCTTGTCCGCTGGCCACCAACGATCGCTCCCCAGAGAGATAGAACGGCGGTCTGCCGATGTAAACAAGGCAGACTGCCGTTCTGTCAGGAACACGGATCCCTGTGTTCATTTAGTAAGTCCGCCCCCCACACAGTTAGAAAGCATCCCCTAGTGACACGCTTAACCCTTTGATTGTCCCTGTTGTTAACCCCTTCCCCGCCAGTGCCATTAGTACAGTAACAGTGCATATTTTTAGCACGGATTACTGTAGTACTGTCACTGGTTCCCAAAAAAGTGTCAAAAGTGTCAGTTAGGTGTCCGATCTGTCCGCCGCAATGTCGCAGTCCCACTAAACATCACTGAACGCCGCCATTACTAGTAAAAAAAATTAAAATAAATAAAAATGCCAAAAAACTATCCCCTAGTTTGTAGACGCTATAACTTTTGTGCAAACCAATCAATATATACGCTTATTGGGATTTTTTTTAACAAAAATATGTAGCAGAATACATATTAGCCTAAATTGATGACGAAATTTTTTATTGGATATGTTTTATAGCAGAAAGTAAAAAAAATATTGTTTTTTTACTAGGTTCTGGGCGGGCATTGCTGCGAGGGGCGGGCATCTCCTCCTCCTCTACATCACAGTGGCTTCCGCAGTGCGTCTCCTCCATTCTCCTCCTAGGCGTCCAATAAGATTGCTTGTCCTTTCAGCCAATTGGGTGACGGGTCTCATGACCCGCTTCCTGATTGGCCGGGAGGAGGATCAGTGTGGGAATAGTGAATATCCATTCGCTATTGTCACACAACTGGGTGGGCTCAGAGCGCCGCGTTCTGCGCCCCCGAGTCCACTCATTTTTGAAGCCTAGTAGAGCCTCTGACTCTAATCACGTACTTCAAACTGCTCCCCCCATTGGAATCCATGCATCCGGGACCCCGAATGTAGATTAGGGGGCCAGATACATGGATAGAGGGGGAAGTGCCCGTGCGCCCCTAATGGACAGGCCACCACTGGTCTGCTTAGTGTTTCAGCTGCTGCTAGTTTGACTTCTTCCTCTGCTTTCCAGAGAACAATAAAATCCACTGGCACATAGGTGGAGAGCAATGCAAACAGAAGTATGAATATGCAGCCCTGGCCAATCCCAGGGAGTATGGCCCGGAAGGCTGCTGGGAGTCTGGATAAATACTCTGAGACTCAAAGCTGCTAGGGCTTTGCCTGCAGAGGGGAAGCCCAGCCTGGAGGCCTTGCTGTCCTCTTGGCAATGCTGCCACGTAGTTGCCATCCTGGAATGCTAAAGCTACAGAGAGCTGACTGATGCCATCTGAAGATCTAGTCTGGTGTCACAAGATAAAGGTGTTGCATGTATGTTGGAAGGAGGCAACCAACTTTCCTTGGACATTTAGACTGCTGTGAGAGATCTGAGACTTTTGGGCTGCGGCCACCCCTCTTGTGCTAGAGAGTCAGCTGTGTGTTTGACCAAAGGGGACATCGGACTCTGCTTTGGTTGCTCTAAAAACTACATTTTACCTTTTTAACTTTCTACCAAGTAATACACTTGGGGGCTAAAAATATCAACGCAAATTACTCACTAGGGGGAAAACCTCTGGAGGAATCTAAGATGGATAAAGATCTGGGGGCCCTGGTAGACTGAGCAAACGCAGGCAATGTCAAGCTGCAGCAAGCAAAGCCAGCAGACTATTAGCATGTATAACAAAGGGAATTTACTGCAGAGATAAAACTATAATCCTTCTACTCTATAAAACTCTGGTTCAGCTACATCTGGTGTATTCCATCCAGTTCTGGTCACCAATCCTCAGACAGGATGTGCTGAAACTGGAAAGAGTCCAGAGAAGGGCACCAAAATGAATAAGGGGACTGGAGAACCTCATTTATGAGGAACGACTACAAGCACTAAACATATTCCCCCTGGAGAAGAGAGGCTTGAGAGGAGATATGATAGCGATATACAAATACCTCAATGATGATCCCTGCGTACGGAAGAAAACTATTCAGTGTAAGAGGACATGGGGCTACACAATGAGACTGGAGGAAAGCGATTTAACCTTAAGCTTTATAGGGGGGTTTTCACTGTCAGGGGGATAAGGATATGGATCTCTCTTCCACAATTGGTGGTGTCAGCAGAAAGTATTGATAGTTTGAAAAGACTCTTGGACGTGTCATCTTAGTGAACACAACATACAGGGATATGGGAAATGATTATCGACATTGACACACATACACCTACACAGGTTGGACTGAATAGGCTAGTGCATAGGCTAGGCATGCGCAAAGGGTGTGCCTAGGCACACCCTTATCACTCCGTTCTGTCTCCCGAGATCTGCCCCCAAATGCTGCATCCAAGAGAGTGTATAGCCCGCGCTGCCTGTGAAACAGTTTCACAGGCAGCAGATTGTGAAGCTTGCCAGAGCCGCTCAGTGTGTGAAACTGTCAGATAATGCAACTGCTTGCAGAGAGAAAGAACAGCTGTCAAAACTCAGGGGTGATGTCGGGGTGGGCGGGACCAAACAGCTATTAAACACCAGCCAATGGGATGGTGACTGGGCGGGTCGCTACATTTATGTGGCTCTGCCCCCTTTCTTAAGTAGCCTAATCATTGGCTGGTGTTTGATAGCTGCTTGGTCCCGCCCATCCCCGAAATTGCGGCTGAGTTTTGACAGCTGGTATGTCTCCCTGCATGCAGTTACATTATCTGACAGTTTAATACACTGAGCGGCTCTGGCAAGCTTCACAATCTGCTGCATGTGAAACTCCCCCTCTCCCCTATCAGTGCCAATCAATGCTGCTTATCAGTGCCAATCAATGCTGCCAATCAGTGCTGCCTATCAGTGTCTATCAGTGCCCATCAGTGCTGCCTATCAGTGCCAGTGTCCATCAGTGCTGTCAATCATTGCCCATCAGTGCTGCATATCAGTGCCAATCAGTGCCCATCAGTGCTGCCTATCAGTGCCAATCAGTGCCCATCAGTGCTGCCTATCAGTGCCAGTATCCATAGGTGCTGCCAATCAGAGCCCATCAGTACCAATCAATGCTCCCTATCAGTGCCAATCAGTGCTGCCTATCAGTGGCAATCGGTGCTGTCAATCAGTGCCCATCAGTGCTGCCTATCAGTGCCAATCAGTGTCCATCAGTGTTAAAAATCAGTCCCCATCAGTGCTGCCTATCAGTGCCAATCAGTGCCCATAAGTGCTATCAATCAAAGCCCATCAGTGATGCCTATCGGTGCCAATCAGTGCCCATAAGTGCTGCCAATCAGAGCCTATCAGTGCCCATTAGTGCTGCCTATCAGTGCCCATTGGTGCTGCCTATCAGTGCCGCCTATTAGTGCCAATCAGTGCTGCCAGTCAGTGCCGCCTATCAGTGCCAATCAGTGCTACCTATCAGCGCCCATCAGTTCTACCAATTAATGCCCATCAATGCTGTCAATCAGTACAGCCTATTAGTGCCCATCAGTGCTGCCTATCAGTGCCAATCAGTGCCTATCAGTACCAATCAGTGCTGCCAATAAGAGCCAATCAGTGCCACCTATCAGGGCCCATCAGTGCCCAACAGTGCAGCCTATTAGTGCTGCAAAACAGTGCCCATCAGTGCTGCCTATCAGTACCAATCAGTGCTGCCAATCAGTGGCAATAATTGCTGCCTAACAGTGCCACCAATCAGTACCTATCTGTGCCCATCAGTACCAATCAGTGCTAACAATCTATGCTGCCTATCAGTGGACATCGGTGCTTCCTATCAGTGCCAATCAGTGCTGCCAATCAGTGCCACCTATCAGTGTCAATCAGGGGCAGCTATTAGTGCCCATCATTGCTGCCAATCGGTGGTGCCAATCAGTGCCCATCAGTGCTGATAATCAGTGCCCATCAGTGCACTGAGTGCAGGGATGGGAAAATTAACTTAGCAGCCAGGCACATTGTCCATGGGGGGGGGGGGGGGGTGGCCTGCTGGGGCACATCTGAAATCTGTTGATGTTTATTAATGCCACATTCCAATCTTTAGTATAATAGGTGATCACTACACTACTATTTACAATTAACTACTGGAGGTAAAATAAAAATTGTCAGTAAAAGGCTTGCCGCTAAGCACTGTTACGTGTTCCCACACCACAAAAAAAAAGTGCAGCGATAACTTACTAATCAATAACTTAACAATAACGGTGAAACCCTCTAATGTATGGAGATTTCAATAAACTTCAATATTACCACAATACCGGTATCTGTGATACGCAACTTCACATATAATACACATCAAACTGTAAACACATCAAACTGTAAACAAGACATAAACTTAGCAGGGATGGTGGAAAACACTCTACAGATAACTGCAATATAAATTAACTTCAAGTGCAACAACTTTTTAGTTGGGAGGTTCACATTATTATAGCACTTTGGAATTTTTTTTTTTTAGATTGTTACACTTAATTTTGTATGTTTTATTTACTATTATAATGTGATTTATTGCACTTGAAGTAAAATTCCTACCATCCCTGCTAAGTTCTCCTGTGTACCCGGCTCTCCATCACTCACAGCCACGCCTCCTGGTCCCACATTGGGCCACTGTTCTGTCTATCATATGAGCAGGGCCAGGAAGCGTGGCTGTGAGTGATGGAGAGCCGGGTACACAGGAGATCGTGTAATTCAGCGGCGCTCACTTCCCCTCTTCCCTCAGAAACAGCAGGGAAAATCCAACACTGGCGAGGCTGCAATGATGGGAAAGGTGAGGCTGCAGATGGGCACTGAACAGGGTGCATTGTTGGGTAATTTAATGGCTGCAGATGGGCACTGAACAGGGTGCATTGTTGGGTAATTTAATGGCTGCAGATGGGCACTGAACAGGGTGCATTGTTGGGCAATTTAGAGGCTGCAGATGAGCACTGAGCAGGGTGCATTGTTGGGCAATTTAGAGGCTGCAGATGAGCACTGAGCAGGGTGCATTGATGAGCTGTGACCCTAATTTTGCTTCGAAGTTCTTTATATAAAATGTAAGTGTTTTTCCTTAAACTTCCCTCCTAAAATTGGGGTGTGTGTTATGCGCCTGTGCGTGTTATACACCGATATATATATATACAGGGCTTTTTTTTCTCAAACAATAGGTGCTGAAACTCAACCACGACCCCCCCCCAAAAAAAAAAAAAAAAACCCTCCCCCCACACACCCTCCAAATCACATCAAATAGTGGGTGTGGTCATATTTCCCAAACAGTAGGAGGGTCTTAAAGGGGCATTAAATATCAGGATTGCATTACATACAGAGTGCAGAGTTCATGGGAGTTAAAAAAAAGAGGGCTGAGCTATCACTTGTAAACACAGAAACCGTACTTCTGTGTTTACAAGTGATTGTGGTGAGCAGGCACCAAAGGGTCTGATCCAGAGGTGGTGGAACTAAGTTCCACCAAATTCCCCCTGAAAAAAAGCCCTGTATATATATATATATATATATATATATATATATACACACACACACACACACACATGTATTGAGATTTGGGGTGCACGACCTAATGCAATAGGCTGCGCACGCCTATAGGCTAGTGTCTTTATTTAACTTTACCAACTATGAAACTACTACAAAGCCAAGTCCACAGTTTGCTATGTGCAAGGACTTCTGCTTTAGCTTTCCAGAAAGAAGTTTACTGTCCTCAACCTGTACATAGTTCAGTTTTTGGAGTATACCACTCGATTCTCTCAACCCTATCCCAGTTACTTCAAAAACAAAACCAACAAAAAGAACACCCCTAGACTGTTTTTTTGAGGAAAAGAGTGACTGTGATTATGTGCTTGGCTGCGGGGCAGTCTACTGGGAAAAGAACCTTCAGGAGTAGCGCTACACTAGAAAAAGAAATGAGGCTCCCATTTTACTAAAACAAGGTATTTGTTGCTCTCTCTTTCTCCATTTAATGGCTCCTTCCTGTTTACTTCTTGTCCCTCTGACCCCTTGTTACTGACAGCAAGTAAAAAGAAATATCTCCAACTGGTATAAAGACAGCAATAAAACAGAAGTTCTAACCGTTTAGTGCTCCAGCCAAAGCAACAAAAAAAAAAGTTAAAAACAGGTTTAACTAAACTAAAGAGCAAGGAGGATAGTAAAAACATTAAAATGCATATTGACTCAATACTACTAGTAAGGTAGTATAAATGTAATTGTCTTTCCATACATGATAAAAAATGTATGAAAAATATATACTGTATTGTAACGTATTAGTATTTCTACCTTTAGCTTAAACATACTCCTTTTTCTAAGGTGTTCCATGTATGCCATCTCTTGCTAATCCATTAAAGTGGTTGTTAAACTATGTGAGGCTCTTTCCAACTAATAGCTTTCACATGGAGAAGGAACTTTTGTCTGTTTCTAATATCTTTGCAGTTGATGGTAGTTGCTTCATAGCATCCCATATATAAATCCTGGCCTTGCAGGGTTATCTCTGCGGATGGCTATGATTGATGATATCGGTGACACTCTGCTCTGCTGGAGCTCCTGTCTGGAAAGTATTATTGACACTTATGGTACTTCTCTGTTTCGAATACTTTGGATACTCAAGTCCCAAGTTCACCTTCTTTAAATGTTTTACCTATAATATTTCATGTATTTTTATTTTCCCAGTCATATGCAATTTAGGAGACCAAGGTCCTTCATGTAGCACTGTGAAGTCAGTACAGTATGTTATATAACGTTACCTTTAGAAGAAGTCTTTACCTTTAGTAGTTGTCTTTTATTAAATCGTCTTGCCACGAATGCAGCCCGCATAGAAAAATACCTTCCTCCATGCTTCAGCAATCTTCACTGTGCAGCCTTGCCTGGCACCACACAGTCTTTGTAAGGCTACTTTTCACTGCAGCGTTTTGCGGGCTGGTTCGGAGCACTGCCCCATTGTTTTCAATGGGAAGGGGCGCTATAGGAGCGGTAAATATACCGCTCCTACAGCGCACCAAAGATGCGGCTTGCAGGACATTTTTCAGCGTCCTGCAAGCGCACCTCTCCAGTGTGAAAGCCCTCAGGCTTTCACACTGGAGAGACAGCAGCAGCTATTTCGGGTCGGTTTGCAGGCGCTATTTTTAGCGCAATATGCCTGCAAACCACCCCAGTGTGAAAGGGGCCTAACAAAAATATCTCAGCAGGTCCTCTTTTTACAGCACATATAAAGTGGGTTCCCATTTATTTCTATTAGTCATATTTATGAAGGCCTCCAAGGATGTTTTTGTTGCAAGGGATGGGCGGCAAGGCCACACAGAGAATATCGTTGGAACGGGGGGTAAATATTTTACCAGGCAGGCTGCACAGGTGGAGGGGTATCATGATGGGGGTTACATAAAGATAAAGTATCTAAACTAAAGGCATATATATTGCTTTGCTTTCTGGCCCCACCAGAATTTTAAGTTTGTAATGGCTTCTCCACAAAATCACTACTCAATAGACCAGTGGTTCCCAAACTGTGCCCCTTTGCTTGCCTTTATCCGGCCCTTGGGGTACTGTTCCTTCCACTAATACCAATGATGGGGCACTATTCCTCTACTGACACCAATAATGGGACACAATTCCTTCCACCGAATCCAACAATGGGGCACTATTCCTCCCACTGACACCAATGATGGGGCACTATTCCTCCCACTGACACCAATGATGGGGCACTATTATTTCCACTGATACCAATGATGGGGCACTATTTCTCCCACTGACGCCAATGATGGGGCACTATTCCTCCACTGACACCAATGGAGGGGCACTATTTCTCCCATTGACACCAGCGACAGGGTGCTATTCCATCCCCTAATACCAAAGATGCGTTGTTTACTGCCACTGATGTCAGGAAAATTTTTACTCCCAATAATCACAGTCCGGCCCCCCTAAAGTCTGAAGGACAGTAAACTGACCCTTTGTTTAGAGATTTGAAGACCCCTGCACTAGACTAATTTAAAGTGAACCTGTGCTCCATTTTAAAAATGAAAAATGAAAAGTGTTGCCTTAGAGCAGACACCACAAATTGCCTATTGATAGTCAGTAAAGCTTCTTCTATGCACTTGTCAGTGATCTTGTGCAGCAGGCGCTCTTTCTTATGCTGATGTCAAGGATTGTGAGCATAGAAGCCTAACTAGATGTGCAAGGACTTGAATGTGCATGCGCATGAGCATTGGTGCATACGTGCGCACATGTCCACAGATTGTGGCACCCCCCCCAGCAGCCTACTTAAACGGAGAGTCTGGCTGGCTTTAGTGCTGGATTGTCTTCAGCTCTGGTTCCTGTGTTCCTGGTTCTTGAAAGTCTGCTTACCTTGACCCGGCTACTCCTGACACCAATCTTGGATCACCCCTGCCTGTTATGTCTGCTGCTCACTTATGTTACCGACCTTGGCTTGGATTTCAGACCAAGTATCCACCTCCTGACTTGGTACCTCGCTGTCAGCACGTTACTAACTTCTGCCTGTTTCTGATCTTGAACTTGATCCTGATTCTGCACCTGTCTGCTGCTGAACAAAGCTTGTGACCAGACTCCATACTACCACTGGAAGGATTCCTATGTTTCCAAGCTTCAGCTCACTACAACAGTTTCTTGGCATCTGCACCCTTCCATTGCTCTAGCAGTCCCTGTCTCCACTACCAGGGGTGCTTGAATGGGAATTGTGCAAGAAGCCACCCTCATCAATTGTGCGGCCCCCCCACCCCAAAGCACCTTGTCCCCATGTTGATGAGGACAAGGGCCTCTTCCCGACAACCCTGGCCGTTGGTTGTCGGGGTCTGCGGGCGGGGGCTTATCGGCATCTGGGAGCACCCTTTAATAAGGGGGCCCCCAGATACCGGCCCCCCACCCTATGTGAATGAGTATGGGGTACGATGTACCCCTACCCATTCACCTAAGGTGTAAAATGTAAAGTAAAAAAAACACACACACTTTTGAAAAAATTGTTTATTGCACTGCTCCGGGGTCTTCTTCCGTCTTGGGGGTCTTCTCGCCGGACTCCCCCGCCATTTACCAAGCTCTTTTACCGAGCGGGGGAAGTCCGGCTACCTTCTTCGTCGTCGCCGCCGTCGTCTGGGGTTCTCGATCCGCCTTCGGGGGTCTTCCGGGGGTCTATTCTGTTCTTGCGGCGGTCGTCGTCGTCTTCCGCGCCGCCGGCGCCTTGTCCTTCTTCTTGTCCTTCTTCTTGTTCTTCTTCTTCTTCTTCTTCTTCTTCCGATGTTGACCCGACGCTCTCTCTGCCCGGAATGCCTGTGCCGCTCTGCGCTAGGACTTATATAGGGGCATGGGGACAGGGTCACATGTTCATGTCACATGGTGACCCCGCCCCCTTGCAATGTCACAGTCCCAGCATCCTCCGGGACTGTGACAACACAAGGGGGCGGGGTCACCATGTGACATGAACATGTGACCCTGTCTCCATGCCCCTATATAAGTCCCAGCGCAGAGCGGCACAGGCATTCCGGGCAGAGAGAGCATCGGGTCAACATCGGAAGAAGAAGAAGAAGAACAAGAAGGACAAGAAGAAGGACAAGAAGAAGGACAAGGCGCCGGCGGCGCGGAAGACGACGACCGCCGCAAGAACAGAAGAGACCCCCGAAGGCGGATCGAGAACCCCAGACGACGGCGGCGACGACGAAGAAGGTAGCCGGACTTCCCCCGCTCGGTAAAAGAGCTTGGTAAATGGCGGGGGAGTCCGGCGAGAAGACCCCCAAGACGGAAGAAGACCCCCGGAGCAGTGCAATAAACAATTTTTTCAAAAGTGTGTGTGTTTTTTTTACTTTACATTTTACACCTTAGGTGAATGGGTAGGGGTACATCGTACCCCATACTCATTCACATAGGGTGGGGGGCCGGTATCTGGGGGCCTCCTTATTAAAGGGTGCTCCCAGATTCCGATAAGCCCCCGCCCGCAGACCCCGACAACCAACGGCCAGGGTTGTCGGGAAGAGGCCCTTGTCCTCATCAACATGGGGACAAGGTGCTTTGGGGTGGGGGGGCCGCACGGCCCCCCTTTCCCCAGGGCACCCCCCATGTTGCGGGCACGCGGCCTGGTACGGCTCGTTCGTCCCCACCCCTTTCCTGGCCTGCCAGGCTGCGTGCTCGGATAAGGGTCTGACGTGGATTTGGGGGGAACCCCCACGCCGTTTTTTTCGGCGTGGGGAGTCCCTTTAAATCCATGACAGGTGACGGAGCTAGCGCGCCGGCATTTACTGCCTACGCTAGCTACGTACCTGAAGTTACGTTCGAAATGAACGGACTGCTCCGTGTGTGGCCAAGTCCGTTCATTTTCAAAAGTCCTGCGGACTTGCCTACTAACGGCGGGATTGTCCGCCGGACTGCCAAGTCCAGCGGATAATTTTAAAACCAAACTTAAAACTTTGGCGCCAAAAAGTCCGCCGGACTTTGGCGCCAAAAAGTCCGCCGGCGCCCACACACGAGGGGATTATCCGTTGGACTTCGGTCCAGCGGATAATCCTGCGGTATAGTCCCTTCGTGTGTACGCGGCATTAGTCAGTTCCCACTCAGTGCCAGTTAGTGTCCGCACTATCGCAGTCCCATTATAAGTCGCTGATCACCACCATTAGTAGTATAAAAAAATAAAAATAAAAAATTCCTGTATACATATCATAATTTGTAGATGCTATAACTTTCACACAAACCAATAAGTACTTATTGAAATTTTGTTACCAAAGACATGTAGCAGAATACATTTTGACAGTACAAAAAAAAAACAAATGACCTCTTTTTTGGAAAGTAGACAGTCCAAGGTAATAAGCAAAAGGCATGGTGAGTTTTTTGAAGTTGTAATTTTTTGTCAAAACTTTTGGGAAAATAAAGAAATTTAATAAAATGATTAATGGCTCATGTTTGCAGTTTCCTGGGCCATCTCTTTGCCTTCATCCATGTTAATTAGGCAGTGATGCAACATCATCATCATCTCTGTCCAGGGAACACAAAGGTGGAAGAAAGCAGTAAAATTGAACCAGGATGTAACCAAGTGGTCCTGTTTGTGTAGTGTACCAAAGGTGTGTAAATCACAAGGCTGGTTGCACAGAATCATAAATGCTTTGATAGTTTAAACAGTTCACACAAATGTATTTCAGGTAAGAATTTAGATATTTGCCTTGAGTCACTCTAGCAACTTTCTAGCAAAGCACATCTTTGTTTTGATAAATTACTACTAATACAGTATGTGACAAATGGCATATATTGTATGCAAACTGGAGACTAGAGATGAGTAGCAATGAGCAAATCTGCTTGGGTTTGATTCAAGGACAGGTTCAGCAAATAAATTCAAAAATCCGCAAATTGCAAACTTTAATGTGAACTCCATTTAAGTCAATGAGAGACAAACCTTGAAAATCAATTTGCTCTCTTTTCAAGACAAATATACAAAAGATTGGCAATAAAAAGACAAAGACAAAACGTTTTGGGGGGCTTAAAGGGCAACATAAAAAATGCACAATAACATGCTTGGAGTATGCCTAAAACCTCTCTGTGAAGTGTTGCATCTGTATGATGTACTACAGCTAAATTGTTATTTACAAAGAAAAAAATAGAATTTAATTTGTCAGACAGTAAATTCCCTGCCAGATATTTAACAGCATGGAGACAACAAATCAGAGAAAGGGCATAAGGTCTGTGTCCTGCCCTGGAAGATATTTTTTGCCAGATGCTAATGTAATTTCCTGCCTGCTTCATTCTGTTTGTAAACAAACAGCTGGGATTCCCCTCAACATCTATACCAGGCCCTTATCCTAGATGAGGGTCTGCTATGGATAGTAAAGGGGGACCCCACAAAAATGCATGATGTTCCCCCTAAATATTCGTTCAAGACCATTACCCTTTATGAGTGTTCAGAATAGATTTAGGGGAAACCCTATGCATAGAACAAGAAAAATTAGATTCCCCCCAAAAATCCACAACAAACCCTTATCCAAGCATGCAGCCTGCCTGGCCAGAAAAAAAGGGGGGGGGGGGGGGGGGGGGTGTGGCAAGGTCACATATCATTGGGAGGGTAATTTGCCAGGAAGGATCCCATATCCCACACACACACACACACGGGGGTCTATGGAAGAGGAAATATTAGAACATGGAGCCCCCCTTTATAATATGGAAGCCCCAGATATATGTGAATGAGTAAGGGTAAGTAGTAAACATATAACACACGCTTTTTATAAACGCTTTATTAAAAAAAAAAAAAGGAAAAAATACAAATATCGCCGCTGCTCGTGTAACTGAGCTGGCGTGGGTTCCATCTGGGCTAGACGTTACGTCAATGGAGACTCTGAACTTCTGACAATGTGCAGGCCTCAGAGTTCTGCACATTGGCGGAAGTTCCGAGTCTCCATTGAGCTCACGTCTGGCCCAGATGGAACGCACGCCGACTCAGTTACATGAGCGTAGCCGATATTTGTATTATTCGAGGCTTTGCATAGTGGGTGCGGTTCCAAGGCACAATTAAATGTTGGTGCACCATTATTTTTATTATAATAGTCTATTTTATTAAAATATTTATTAAAATTTATTGCACGATTATTGGTTATCGGCTTTTTTATTCTAAGATATTCCTGGTGGAAATACTGAAGGATACAGATCAGTGAGTGGATGTCCAGGATATACCCAGTATACAGAAACCAAATACCCCAAAGCTCTGAGGGTCCTAGTGACCCAAAGTGATCTGGTGTGTGGCCCCCCTTACATTAGGCGGAGGTGCACATTATTTAAGAAGAGCACCGAGGAAATAAATCAACACTTTTTTTTGCACGTGGTGAACGCTTAAAGAAGTGGATGTGAAGAGTTATAAATATATCCACAAGGATTTATTATAGTTGTTTACTCATATTGATGCAAGAGCATATATATATATATATATATATATATATATATATATATATATATATATATATATATATATATATATATGGTATTTTAGAATCTGGCAACACTAAAGTTGAAATTGCATAAGGTTTTTGTGTTTGGCACCTGGATATTGATTGTTTTTTTGTTATTTTTGCCACTTGGATATTGATTGGTTATATTAGTTAACCATTGGAATGTGTTTCACATATACATTATGAATTTTTATTTTCACTTTGGAAAATATAATATCTAACCAGCACCTCAACATATAATGCTCATGATTGATTTTTAGCAATAGCCTAAAAATTGAAGGCAACAGTTAATCGTTTCATAAATTTGCACATAGGTGGCACCATTTTTCAATTTTTGTTAGCTGATGTAATGTCTATCTCACTTCTAGGGGCCCTAAAATGCCAGGACAGTACAAATAACCCCCAAATAACCACTTTTTGGAAATTAGACAGCCCTATGTATTTAGAAAGGGTCATTGTGAGTTTTTTTAAAGTTCAAATTTTTGTCGCAATTTTTGGAAATTTAAGAAATTAAATAAAAAATGTTCACAAAGTTGCCATTTTAACACGCTATTTCTCACACACAGCATAGGCATACTAAGAATTGCACCCCAAAACACATTCTGCTGTGCCCCCTGAGTATGAAGATACCACGTGTGTGAGACTTTTTCACAGCCTAGATGCAAAATTAATGGAGCACCTATGGGCTTTCAAGGAGCATAAATTAGGCAACTAATTTCCTGACTACCCATCACTGTTTTGGAGGTCCTAGAGCACCAGAACAGTGGAAACACCCACAAAATGACAACTTTATATATATATATATATATATATATATTGTCACTAGAGCAGTGTAGTGTTGGGGGGTGATCGGGATTTTTTGTGCACTCTGATTGCTTATTACAGTGATGATCACTGTGATAAGCAATCTGTAACACTATTCAAAGGTTTCATTCAGCTATTACATGGTACAGGGCCACTGTGATTGGCTCTGGTACCATGTGATTGCCACTGTGACCAATCAAAGAGATCACACAGTAATAAGCAGGGCATCATGAATGGCAGTCTTGCTTACTACTGTAACTGTGATTGCTGTGACCAATCAATGGCTGCTCACAGCGGCCCCATACCATGAACAGTATCCAGTGGACACAGTGGTTACAAATTGCATTCCTACACAGGTGCAGTTCTGGGAGGATGTACAGGTCAGTCCTCCCACAAATAAAGAGCATTTATCTACATTGGCCAGGTGGAAATTGGTTAAAGCTGTAAAATCTATTAATATTTTGTCTACCCTGGTTCCACTTTTGTTCCCTTTCCAACATGCTAATGATATTCTATTTTCACTATGTACCATATTTCAGAACCAATGATGTCACCATGGTGTCTTTATACTTCTCAATGCAGTCCAGGCAGAGTATGGCTGGTGGAAGGGGACTACAGGAGGCTGTACAAAGCTTCCTGAAAACACTACAGCACCCTGTCTCAGTACTCCTCTCAAGAGCCCTAAACCCTGGTAAAAGCAGTGGCTGGCTCTTGGAAAGGAGTTTTGAAAAATTCAAAATGGCTCGATGGGTGAATCTTAGTCTGGAGTAGTGAACATTAATAGGCAGTCTGTATTTGCATGCAGACCACCCTAGGTAATGCCTACATATAATGCTGAGCCTTCATGATTGAAAGGACTGAAATCCAATAAATTAAAGGGGTGGGCCAGGAACAGTGTGACTGGGGAGGAGAAATATAGATGATGCGGAATGCCCATCAGCTAGTATGCCCATCAGCTAGTAAATTAGTTCCATCTGACATGCTTTAGCTTCTAATGCACACTGTGAGAAACTGGCAATGTGCAATGAAATTAGAGTAGGCATTTTTTGTACAGAAGATAAGCCTGTACACCTCTGCAAGACTAAAGGTAAGGCTGGAGTTCAGCTTTAATTTATTATATCCTTAAGTTGGGCTTTAAAAGAAGACCCTTATTTGTTGTTATGGACAATACAGAAGACCCATGTTATTCAATAAGCTTGTAAATTTTATTAGTGAACCCCCATCGGGTAATTTAAATAAAGACTTTCAACATTATTAAGTTCCTTGCAGGCACTTGCAGCATTTTGCATGTAAATTCTTCAGGTCTGTGTTTTAGAAAATTACCACAACTGTGATGAATATCATTTCCAGACAGCAGGGCTGCCATTCCCACATGTTAATCTGTAAGGATATATTTTTCTTAATGGTTACCATGTAAGCCCCAGAGACAGATGCCGTGCCAAGCTGGCTGAGGTAACAATCTTAATATGTTTGCTAATTTCACTTCCTTTAACAACTTTTTTATTAGAAATGATTTATCGATGTTTAACACACGAACACATGCTATGTGCTGAGCGTTTTTAATAAATTTGTTCTGGAGAGCAGCCCATAACCTCATATTCTGCACACAGTACAGACAATGCTAATCTCTTTCTTTTTTCTGTAATCAATCGATTTAGTGCCTTAGGCCCCATGTGAATTTCAGAAACGCAGGTAATGTGAGGTGGTTTTCTAGAAAAGTGCCAGATTATTTTCTAACGCTGCACAACCATCCCAGAATAACACTGTTATAGAGATCACACACATTCTTGCTCAAGCCACTAATTCCCTTTGATTTACATCTCAGACCGAATTTCTGGAAGCATCGATGTCTAAACAGATCAGTCCTGATTCCACTTACTTTCTGATCAAGATCTGGATTGCTTTTAAACATCTAGAAAAGCTAAGGGGAAAACACAAAACTAGGTAATAAACCAACCGTAACAAAAACTGTGTGTGCACTTCATTTGGAAGACAAATGGATGACCCAATACAAATTGCATCCTACTTCATTATGATAGGATTGTCTCTGTGCATGGTCAGGCCCATGACGCTGTTTTTTTATGGTACAGTAGACCAAATGCTCACAGAATTGTCATAATTACAAGTTATTTCTCACACACAGCATATGCATACTTCCAATTACACCCCAAAATACATTCTGCTACTCCTCCTGAGTATGGTGATACCACATGTGTGTGACCTTTACACAGCCTGGCCACACAGAGAGGTCCAACATGCAGCGAGCACTATCAAAGGTTCTAGGAGCATAAATTACACCTCTAATTTCCTAACGACCTATTACATTTTTGAAGGCCCTGGAGCACCAGGACAATGGAATTACCCACAAATGACCCCATTTTGGAAAGCAAACACCCCAATGTCTATTCTACGAGGCATTATGAGTCTTTTGAACGGTTCATTTTTTTCCACAAGTCTTTGGAAAACGTGGAAAGAAAATTAAAACATATTTTTTTTTTTTTTTTTTTACACAAAGTGGTCAGTTTATAAGATATTTCTAACTCAAATCATGTATATAGCAAAAATGACACCCCAAAATACATTCTGCTACTCCTCCTGAGTATGGCGATACCACATGTGTGAGACTTTAACACAGCCTGGCCACATACAGAGACATGCGGGAGCACCAGAACTATTACATTTTTGAAGCCCCTACAGCACCCGGACAATGAAATTACCCACAAAATTACCCAATTTTGGAAAGCAAACACCCCAATGTCTATTCTATGAGGCATAATGAGTCTTTGGGACAGTTCATTTTTCTCCACAAGTCTTCAGAAAATGTGGAAAGAAAATTAAAACATATTTTTTTATTTTACACAAAGTGGTCAGTTTATAAGATATTTAGCACGTATATAGCAATAATTACACCCCAAAACACATTCTGCTACTCATCCTGAGTATGGCGATACAACATGTGTGAGACTTTTACACAGCCAGTCCACATACAGAGGCCCAACATTGAAGTAGTACCTTCAGGCGTGCTAGGAGCATAAATTACACATCTCATTTCATTCCTACCTATCACACTTTTGAAGCACCAAGACAGTGGAATTACCCACAAAATGACCCCATTTTGGAAAGCAGATAGATACTCAGGTACTCTGGTGGGCTGGTGACAGGTACTCGGTTACGCTGATGGGCTGGTGACAGGTACTCGGGTACTCTGATGGCCTGGCGACAGGTACTCGGGTACTCTGATGGGCTACAGATAGGTACTCGGGTACTCTGATGGGCTGGTGACTGGTATTCGGGTACTCTGATGGGCTGCTGACTGGTACTTGGGTACTCAGAAGGGCAGTGACAGGTACTCTGAAGGGCTGTGACAGGTACTCAGATGGGCTGTGACAGGTACTCAGATGAACTGGGACAGGTACTCAGATGAACTGGGACAGGTACTCAGATGAACTGGGACAGGTACTCAGATGGGCTGTGACAGGTACTCAGATGGGCTGTGACAGGTGCTCAGGTACTCGGGTACTCAGATGGACTGTGACAGGTACTCAGATGAACTGTGACAGGTACTCGGGTACTCGGATACTCAGATGGACTGTGACAGGTACTCAGGTACTCGGTACTCAGATGAACTGTGACAGGTTCTCAGGTACTCAGTTGTACTGTGACAGGTACTCGGGTACTTGGTACTCAGATGAACTGTGACAGTTACTCAGATGAACTGTGACAGGTACTCAGATGGACTGTTGTGCACTGATGGACAGATGGACAGTTGGCGTGCACTGTAAGCGGTAACGAGATGTTACCGTAATCTCCTTCTCACACACGATTGGTGTGTGAGTAGGAGAACCCGGTAACATCTCATTACCGCGGTTTGTTGACATTCTGTAACCGGCTGTGTGGACACAGCCGGTCACGTGGTAAAGGCTCTTTACTGCGATCGGGGTTGGGCTGTGTCAGGGTAACAAACCTCGTCCCCGATCGCTGCTCTGCGTGCGCCCTTGGTCAGTACATGTGACTGGCTGTGATTGGACACAGCCGGTCACGTGGTAAAGAGCCATTTTTTATTGGCTCTTTACATGGATCTGGGATGGGCTGTGTCAGAGGGACACTCCTCATCCCCGATCACCGCCCCGTAGGCCCCGAAACCGAGGACGTCATATGACGCCCACCCAGGATGGGAGATCCCATCTGCGGACGTCATTTGACTATGGCCCATTATTGAAGTGGTTAAAGAAGAAAGTGCAAAAGAAAAATGTAATCCGACCTGATAACATGGTATAACCCTAATGTAATCATGGATAAATGACTATCTTTCAGGAGATTAGGAGCTGTGACAACACTGCTGTGATTTCCCTGCAGGACAAACAGCGCTGTCAAACAGGAAGTTTAAATTCAATTGATCTGCTGGCAGGATTAAAAACTAGTAACAATATGTTACGGGCACTCAGATAAACAATAAATGCTGTGTTATTACTATTGACAAACTGCATCATATACAAAAAGATCATCTTATTCTTTGACCATAGCTTTACCATGGTTGTTGGACAAACACTCTTCAAAGAAGATCGAAAGTAAGGCACCGTTCACATTATGAAATGTTTGACATTTTTATGTGATTTGTGAAGGTAGGGTTTGCGATCCTGCAGAATCACATCGTGTTTGAGGTGCCATTGAAGGATAATGACACCCAAACGAACAACATGTGCTGCGGTTGCCACTCGATTTGGAAATGCGGGCAGAATCACAGCAACTCTGCCCGCGATCCCAAATTGTGAGATGTGAATAGAACCTAAGGGATTTTGCTAGTAGTAAGCTCATAGCATGACTGTAATGGGAACATTTTAACTGCTAATTCAATGAGACTATTCTGCTACTTGAATTAAGAAAAGGAAAGAGCGAAATGGGTAATTTCACTGTTAACAGAATAAAGTTTAAATAAAAAATACAACTGTAATCTGTAGTTAGAAATATTTTACGACAATGTTGAGTAATAATTCCCAGTAGCTGTAAATGTCAGTATTAATGCTGTTATATGTTAAAAAAAATGTGCAAAGCTCTCATTGAACATGAGCTGTAACAGTGACACCTACAGATTATAAGAAAGCATTACACTCAAACAAATAAAATGTTTTTCAACTGCATACAAATTCTTTACCTTCTGTTGGGTTGTCCACTTCTACTAATTGGGGGCTTAAAAAAGCCAGAATTTTGGACACATGCAATGACTAAATTCTGCATGTTTTTAAGACTAATAGGCACGATTTTCTAAGAAAAAAATCTTACAAACGTGTTAATTCTCCATTTTACATTTCCCTTGGCTTACATACAGCAGCAACCCAATCTGATTCATTTTAGCTGGAAAATGATTTTTCTGGTAGTTTCAGGAATAACATTATTTTTCATCAAGTGATAATAGGTCTGTTTGACCTGCAAATAGAAGCAGTTCACTGAGCCTGACCATGTTCCCACTAATGCAAAACCATTCTGCTGCTAGCCAATGTTCTCAAAGATTTGTTATAAATGTAAACCTAAAATTATTATTATTTTTTTATTATTATTTATGTCATAATGTAGAGAATAAGATTTCCTTTCATCTGAGCCCAGTCTTGCCACACAGATTTACTCGAGGGCTGAGCAATCCTCTTTTATTGTTCAGTTAGAGAAATTTTGACAAAGTCTTGAAAACTTTGTCAAAAACGCCCCCTTGCTGTGAGTGACAGGTGATTTACATATCTCATGCACTAGCCTGAGACAGGTTATCATCAGATCACTGGGTGTTCTACTCTGCCCAGCTCTGACTACATACATGTCCCCTAAATCACTTGTCTGTCTATAGTCTGCTGACTGTTCACTGCATCTCATGATGAGAAACATCCAGTCAAAACACAGTAAAGCTTGAAGAGCTGGAGGGGAGGGGAGGGGGATGTGAATTGTGAACTTTTTACACAGGATGTGCCTGTCTCAGGCTAGTGCATGAGATATGTAAATCACCTGTCACTCACAGCAAGGGGGCGTTTTTTACAAAGTTTTCAAGACTTTGTCAAGATTTCTCTAACTGAACAATAAAAGACGATTGCTCAGGCCTCGAGTAAATCAGTGTGGCAAGACTGGGCTCAAATAAAAAGGAAATCTTTTTACTTTAAGGGACCACAGATGATACATCAGTGTAAAAAACTGACAAGTGGCAGTTCAGTTTTACTGGGCAAGATAAGCCCAAAATGTACCCAGACCACAGATGAAAATGCACTGTAAAAACTGGCCAGTGGCAGAGCAGTTGTAATTAAAAAACTAGAGTGAAATGTACTAGGGACACCGTCCATAGGTAGTTTATTCAATAAAGAATTAAAGCTGAAATGTAATCTACTTATATTTTGCCTTCTCATGTTAGTTTTGGGTCAAATATACAGCAAAGTACACATGGGGGTTGCGGATAAAAGACTCCATTACTGCAAATTTAGGAAAATAAAGCATAGTTTGCTAAATGACCCTAATCCTCTTATATTCCTGTTGCCCATGGGTCAAAGGCAATGTAGTGCATTATGGTTAAAAAAAAAAAGCAAATTTTCACTAAATTGTTGTGCACAAACCTACAGTATTCAGTGCAAAATCAAGGTTAAATCTGACCCTCATCAGTAATAATAATCATTTAATGTGGAACTTTACCCATAACAACTTGATAAAAAAAAGGATGTCTTTAGCAAAGAACATACATTCCACATTAAAAATGATGCTACCAAAATTAGTGTGTGCAATAAATTGCCTCCAGCATTGCCCCTGGTTCTTATTGTGACTCAAAAGACCCGATATGTGTGCCGCTCAGGCTCTCAAAAGGGGATACAATGTCCACCTTTGAGAGTGCAGGTCCCAGGAAGGAACTCCTGTAATGCTGAATATAAAGGAAGATCTCCCTATACAATCCCTGTGATCAGTGGTAAACGGCAACCTCAACCTGGACTCCAGTGGCGTGGCCTGGCTGGAGTTCAGGCTGAGGTTGCCATTTACCACTGATCACAGGGATTGTACAGACGTGAAGCTATAGGGAGACCTTCCTTCACATCCTGTCTTATTGCTGGAGGTTGCTAATTGCCAAATTTCTAAATCTTTAGCCCAGAGCAGCAGTAAATATTTAGGCTGTCAGTAGTGGCTCTGATTTTCAGCACATTGTCTAAAAATAGAGAGAAACTGAGCATGTGCAGAACAGGGTGAGACAGTGTATTACTGGATTGATTATAAACTGTATAGATATTTATTTTTAATGTTTTACATAGCTATACCTGCAAAAGGGGCCAGCCTGAAGTCATCTTGCTTGACTTATTTTTCTGACTAAAGTACCACTTTAACTGCTTGCTGCAAATGACGGTGGGTGGTCCGGCTCTAGTTCTGGAACGCCATCATATGATGGCGTCCCAGAACTACCACTCTCGCGCGGCCGCAGGGGTGCGCAGCAGCCGTGCCGTGTTGCTAGGACACGGCGCGACCCCGATCTCTGTAAAGAGCCGCGTCCGCGGCTCTTTAACCATGTGATCGGCTGTGTCCAATCACAGCCGGTCGCATGTAAACATGGAGATGCTGGTAATCGGCTCTCCTCGCCTCAAACTAACAGAGTGTGTGGGGAGGAGAGCCGATCAGAGGCATCTCCATGCAGGGGGACATCTAGGAATGTAATCAGGGTACTGGTGATCAGTGCCATCAGTGCCCTGATTACAATATAGTGTCACCAATCAGTTCCCACCAATGCCAGAAATCAGTGCCCACCAGTGGCAGCAATCAGTGCCCACAAGTGCCACCAATCAGTGCCCATTAGCGATGCCAGTCAGTGCTGGCAATCAGTGCTGCCTATCAGTGCTGCACATAAATGCCCATCACTGCTGTTGATAAACGCCCATCAGTAATGCCTATCAGTGTCGCCCATCAGTGCCACCCATCAATGCCCATCAGTGCCCATCAGTACCGCCTATCCGTGCCGCCCAACAGGGGCCACCAGTGCCACCTAACAGTGCCCATCAGTGCCGTCTATCAGTGCTCATCAGTGCCACATATCAGTGCCACCTATCAGTGCCCATGAGTGCGGCATATTAGTGCCTCGTCATCAGTGCCACCTAATCAGTGCCCATAAGTGCCACCTCATCAATGCCCACCAGTTCAGCCTATAAGTGTCCATCAGTGCCGCCTCATAAGCGCACATCAGTGAAGGTGAAAAATTACTTAGCTACAAAATTTACTGAGAGAAAAAAAGTAAAAAAACTTTTTTTTTGGTAAAAAATTGGTCTTTTTTTTTTTTGTAAAAAATAAAAAACCCAGCAGTGATTAAATACCACCAAAAGAAGCTCTATTTGTGTGAAGGAAATTATAAAAAATTTGTTTGGGTACAGTGTAGCACGACCGCGCAATTTTCAAAGTGCGACAGCTTTGAAAGCTGAAAAATTGCTTGGGCAGGAAGGGGGCGTTAGTGCCCTGTAAGCAAATGGTTAAAACAGAATAATCTTGCAAAAGTCCAGTAATGACGGGTTCTCTTTGAAGAATAACCTAGCTATTTTTATTCAAACTTACTGCATAACATAAACGCAAATCAATTTCTGAAAAACAACAATTTCTACAAAAAAGCTCTGAATATTTATGGAATTTCTTTTTCTCTAACACTCTGCCACATTTGAAAAAATAAATATATAGCCACATTTGTATTGTTTTAATTGTAGAGAAGGGAAGGGATAGAACCCCTGTTGGAAGTTGTAATTGCAGTCTGTGTTTGTACTAGGTAGAATTACCATTCTCTTTGGTGAGTGTTGTCACTGAGACAGAAAATGATGGGAAGTCCAAAATATTAGAGTTGGTACCAAAGCAAGAAGTGAGGGTAAATCTTCAAATGAGGACACTTACTCCAGGGATAACTGTCCAAGATGGAAATACTGCCCACTTTGTAGAGATTTCCTCCCACTTGATGCATCTTCAGGGAAAAAGGTGAAGGGGAATTTCCTCAACTGCATACAGATGTCAAAAAAATAAACTGACAGGGCTTTTGACCCTTCCCTACTTTATCTAAAACCAAAAAAAAAAAAGGGTTTTGGTTTTACTGTATATACACTTTAGGACCTGTATGTGGCGCTTTGTTCAGTGTGCTCAGTATAGCTGAGCTGGTCTGAACCAGGAAAAGCCCATTTTTTTTTTTTTTTCATTAACTTTTTTGTCTGACTAGTTCTCTAGGTTTCCCCCAAACATGTTTAAAGCCATTTACTGTTGACTGTCTCGCTACCTCTGCTGGAAGTTTATTTCAAGCATCAACTACCCTTTCAGTAAAATAATACTTTCTAAGATTAGTTTTGAGCTTCTCTCCAGTTAGTTTGAGGTCATATCCCCGTGTTCTTGATTTTGGTTTCATATTGAAAAAACTGCCCCTTGATGTATTTGACCACTTGCTTACTGGGCACCTATACCCCCCTCCTGCCCAGACCAATTTTCAGCTTTTAGCGCTGTCCCTCTTTGAATGACAACTGCGCGGTCATACAATACTGTACCACAAATTGAGCTTTCTTTTGGTGGTATTTGATCACTTCTGTTTTTTTATTTTTTGTTAAAAATTTTTTAAAAAGACCGACATTTTTTAAAATAAAATAAAAAAACGTTTTATATTTTGTTTATAAATTTTGCAAACAGGTAATTTTTTTCTCCTTCATTGATGTACGCTGATGAGGCTGCAGTGATGGGCACTGATAGGCTGCAGTGATGGGCACCGATAGGCTGCACTGATGGGCACTGATAAGGCGGCACTGATGGGCACTAATAGGCGGAACTGATGGGCACCGATAGGCTGAACTGATGGGCACTGATAAGGCGGCACTGATGGGCACTAATAGGTGGCACTGGTGGGCACTGATGAGGTGGCACTGGTGGGCACTGATGAGGTGGCACTGGGGGGCACTGATAGGTGGCACTGATGAGCGGCACTGAAGGGCAGTGATAGGTGGCACTAGAGGGCACTAATAGGTGGCACTGATAGCTGACACTAATAGGCACTGATAGGTGGCAGTGATGGGCAGTGATGGGTGGCAGTGATGGGCAGTAATGGGTGGCAGTGATTGCCACTGATCGGCACTGGTAGGTGACACTGATAGGCAGCACTGCTAGGTGGAACTGATGAGGCACTGATTGGCACCACTGGTGGGCATTGGTAGGTGGCACTCATGGGCATTGATAGGCGGCACTGATTGCTGGCACTCATGCACTGATTCGTGGCACTGTGTGGGCACTGGCAGGTGGCACTGGAAGGCGGTACTGGTGGGCACAGATGAGGCGGCTTCGCCTCTTCCTCTTCGGGACCGATGTTCCTTGCACTGAAGCCGGCGATCGGCTTTTTTTTCTCCTCACGCTGTCAGCATGAGGAGAAAAAAAAATGATTACCGATCTTCTGTTTACATCACGTGATCAGCTGTTATTGTCTGACAGCTGATCACGTGGTACGGGTCCGATCTATGATCAACCGAGTCTCATTGGGGAGGACGGGTGACGGCCTCCCGGCAAAGTAGATCCGCGCTATAGCCCTCATTTGGTGGATCTGAAGGGGTTAAAGGTTTCAATCATGTCTCCCATTTACCTTCTTTCCTCCAGACTGTACATATTAAGTTCCTGATGTCATTCTCGATATGTTTTATCCCCCAGACCTTTCACCATTTGTGTTACCCGTCTCTGGACTCGTTCTCGCTTATCAATAGCTTTGTGTAGGTGAGGTCTCCAGAACTGGACACAGTTCTAAATGAGGTCTCACTAAAGATCTACATAGAGGAATCAGGACCTCCTTCCTAGTAGCCATAGTAATTTCTGTATCATTGTAAAGAAATAAGGTAAACATGTTATATTTAGTGATTACAACAGTTCCTGGCCTCAAACATGTATTGCAATTTTGATTAGTCTAAACCTGTGTAATAAAACTAGCAAAAACATGGTTTATGGTATCATATTCCTTTTTTACGTAAAATAGTACCAGAGGCGATGTTTAACCATAAGCCGAAACTGTGATATTCTCGCTTTAAATCATAGTGCTCATAAAGGAATAAATGCAGTCATCTCGTTTTCAGGGAATTTAGTATGTCTATTCCCCAGCAGGAGTGCCAAGATTGTGATGTCACTGTTAACTGCAAGACAATCAGTCAGTGTAATTGGTGATGTATATGATGTGGTTTGCAGAGTGACAGTATACAATAGCTGGGAATACACAGTCATTCATTACAATGATCTCAGCTCACCACCCCTAAAGTAAATCAGTCATGGGAAGAATACGACGGTGGCCATTGCTGACCTCTTTTAGAAAAAGCCAGTTGACTGGCCGCTACTTGCTTTAAAATTCTCTGAGCTACTTAACAGAAACAAGTAAGCAGATCAAGAAAGTCAGAGGAAAGTCAGAGGTGGCGGTCTGCATATTTTGTTCCTGGGTCAGTGAGTTGGAGCGTTGAAGCAGAAGAATCAGCATAACAGCGAGCCATCTAGTTTTTTTTAGCAGAAGGGTCCAACAATGGCCACCTTCATGTTTCTCTCATGGAAAACCTAACCTTAAAATGTACTGTTTGTACAAAAACTGACAAGTTTTTATTGCTGTGCCCCATTGGGCAGATTCACCCCTCTACTTGTCCTGGTGACATTGCCAATAAGACAGAAAGTAATGGAAAATTTTTAGAGTTGTCACCAGAGCAAGATGTTAGGGTAAAGTTTCCAAAGGAGAAACGTGTTCTAGTTACAACAGTCTATGATGGAAATGCTTTTTGGGGAGATTTTCCCTCATTTTCTGTTGCATCTCCAGGACAGGAAGTTAAGGGAAATCCAATCAGTTTTAATCTTTCCAAAACCATTTATCTTTACCTTTTTCTACACTTTAACCGCTTCCGGACAGCCCACCGCACATTTACTGTGACAGGGCAGCCCGGCTGCACGAAAAAGCGCAACTGTACATTGTCATTTCTTCTGGGTCTGGGGCACGCACGCTGCCAGCGACCCACTATGATTGGACACAGCAGGAGCCAATCAGCGGGTCCGGCGGAAGCGATGTCCGCCGGGATCCACTGATCATTGGCAGGAGAGGCAGAACAGCGGTCTGCCTATGTAAACAAGCAGACCGCAAATCTGTCAGAGAGGAAAATGGAGATCTTGTGTTTCTGCTAAGCAATAACATAAATCTCTGGTGAGTTTTTATTAGTACAGTGAGAGTGCATTTGTTTTAGCACTAATCACTGTATTAGTGTCACTGGTCCCCAAAAAGTGTCACTTAGTGTCAGATTTGTCCGCCGCAATGTCACAGTCCCAATAAAAATCGCTGAGCACCACCATTAATTGTAAAAATAAAAATGCCATCATTTTTTATTGAACATGTTTTATAGCAGAAAGTCAAAAATTTTTGTTTTTCCAAATTTGTCGGCCTTTTCAAAACCGCAGAGTTAGTGCCTGAGAACTACCGCATCCTAACTGAGCACAGAGTCGGTCAAAGAGGAGGCGGCCTAGCAGTGATCTACAAATCTCACCTCACGTTCACAAAACCAACTTTACAGAGCTCACTGCTATTCATGGAAACACTCACACTTCAATGTCAAACAACACACCAGGACACCTTTCACATACTACTGTGCTACAGACCACCAGGACCAAAGACACACTTCCTTGCACCGTTTATCGAATTCATCTCTACATACACCTTGAAAACCAAAAATCTCCTGCTACTTGGGGGCTTTAATCTCTGGGCAAACTCCTCCCAGGACTCCATCGCTACCGTTGGCATCAACCAACTGGAAGCACTAGGCCTGCAGCAACTGATAAATGCTCCCACGCATGCTTCGGGCCATACCCTCGACCTCATCTTTAAACAAAACATTGATATTAACACACTTGATAACATGCCATTGCCTTGGACTGACCACCACGTGATCAAATTCAAAATAAACATCACTTACCAAATACCAACACACTCAACGACAATACACTGCACAAGATCACAGAAGAAACTATACTCACAATGCTTTATTACAGACAGCAGACATAGTCACACCAACACACAGAGCACCAACCCGCAAAAACAATTCGGGCTGGTTCAATGACTCTCTTACATCACTGAAACAAGAATGCAGAAGAGCTGAAGGAGCATGGAGAAGGAACCCAACAATGGAAAACCACACAAATTACAAATCACTCACCACAAGATACCACAAAGCCATCTTCATAGCAAAAAAAGAACATTTCTCCAAAACCATCTCAAAAGCCATAAACCGCCCTCGAGCACTCTTTTAACTAGTCGCCCAGACAATGAATACCACCTGTTTAGAGTCTCCAGCAAACGAAACACAAGAATTCTGCAATGAGTTATCTGATTTTTTCATTGACAAAATCGCAACCATTCGGGAAATAATTCAGCAGAACATAGCAAGTAACCCCACTCGGCCAGAACAAGAAGAAAAAAAGCACACAAAGTTTCTACAACCACCGAGATTTACTCTGGTCCCAATCACCATTGACACCACCAAAACCATCATCAGAAACCTCAGAGACAGCACTTCGCCAAACAACATTATTCCCACAAAACTTTTGAAAGAATGTATGACATCTTGGCACCTATCATAACATACCTCATAAACCAGTCATTTAAAGAAGGAATCGTCCCATCCTCCCTCAATCAAGACACAATCAAACCCCTCCTAAAGAAGCCCAACCTCGATCCCAAACGACCGCAGACGGTGTCACACACCTTCTCCAAAATTATCGAGAAAGCAGTAGTACAACTACAACTCCATCTGAACACCCATAAACTCTTGGCCACAGGACAGAAACTGCACTCCTCAAAATCTGGGAAGACACCCTCGAAGCAGCAGATGAAGGAGAATCGTGTCTCCTGGTGCTGCTGGACCTCAGTGCAGCGTTCGACACAGTAGACCACAAAACCCTGCTCACTCGTCTCACAGAAGTATCTGGAGTTGCAGACTCAGACTTACCCTGGTTTGCATCCTTCCTAGAGAACCGATCTCAGAAAGTGAAACTAGGAACGTTCACTTCGGAAGCACGAAAAATTACATGCAGAGTCCCTCAAGGATCACCCCTGTCGCACGTGCTCTTTAACATTTATCTCCGCCCACTCCTCAAAATCATCAGCAACCAGGATCTACTTTATCACACCTACGCAGATGACATCCAACTCTACCTACGCATCACCAACAAAAAAGACCAATACCAGGCACTGAAAAACTGTCTCTCATTGATCGACGATTGGATGACGAAGAGTTCCCAAATGGCAGCAAAATGTCGTTAAGAGCATGGCAAGTGCTCTGCAAACAAATGTGGATAGGGAAAAAACTTAAAATAATATTAAAAAAAAATAAAAATAATATGCTGGAGGCCCCCTTCTGAATGAATAAAAGAATGAATGAATGATTTGTATAGCCCTGCAAATGCAAACTGAATCGCCTCAAGGCGCTTGGTCTGTCCTGTGTTGTCCTCAGCAAAAGAGGTACAGGAAGTCATTAAGAACCTCAGAAACTCAACGGCACGATGCCACACATATGGTGGGAATGCCCCAGAATACGCCCTTTCTGTTAAAAAATATTCAATTTAATGGATAAGCTAGTGGGAAAATAAAATACTTTGAAATTAAAAAAAATTTTAATTATAATCTTGACCTAGGAGGACAAGGTCCATATGGAGTAGGAGGTTGAGGTGGCGGTGGATGTGGCTGTGTAGGTGGAAGCGGCGGTGGAGGAGGATGAGGTAGCCAACACAAGTTCAAAAATACAACAATGGCTGGGTAAGGCCGGTGATGTGTCGAACTCTGTCCCCGTCAGATAGTGTCCGCCCTGTACTGCGCTTGCTCAGTACGTAGTACAAGGGGATTTAGAAAATCTCCGAAGATGAACGGCGCCTGCGCGGTGAGTCCAGGTTCAAGCCACACCATCCGAGGTTCAAGCCTAGCGAAGCGCAGCGAGCGAAGCGAGCCCGTGGGGGGCCCTGTTACTATGTGCTACCGTATGTCCACTTGGATGGTGGGGCTTGAACCTGCACTCACTGCGCAGGCGCCGTTCATCTTCGGAGATTTTGTGAATCTCCTTGTCCTCCGTACTGTGCAAGCGATGCGCCTGCGCAGTACGGGCTGGACACTATCCGATGGCTGGACAGTTTTTGTCAGAGCACCGGCATACATGTATATTCTGCACAAGGTACGGCCAAGTCCTGTGGGATCCATGCCTGGTTCATTTTAATGAACGTGAGCTTGTCCACATTGGCTCTGGACAG
The DNA here is from genome assembly GCA_028564925.1 of Lithobates sylvaticus. Lineage (NCBI taxonomy): Eukaryota > Metazoa > Chordata > Amphibia > Anura > Ranidae > Lithobates > Lithobates sylvaticus. Next base: position 89,569,400 of record CM053026.1, read on the forward strand.
GCGGCTGCGCTTGTCTGTAATAACGCCCCCTGCCGTACTAAATACACGTTCAAATAATACACTGGCTGCAGGGCAGGCCAGCACCTCCAATGGCATAAAGGGCAAGCTCAGGCCATGTGCCCAATTTGGAGACCCAGAAGTTGAAGGGGGCAGACCCGTCATGCAGTACGTGTACGCGTGTGCACACATACTGCTCCACCATGTTGGCAAAATGCTGCCTCCTGCTAAGACATTCCATCTCAGCTGGTGGTGCTGGTTGTTGTGGCGTGCTGACAAAGCTTTTCCACATTTCGACCTTGCTAACCCTGCCTTCTGAGGTGCTGGCTGTGCCCCGGCTGCGTTGGAGACCTCTTCCTCTGCCTTCGCCTTGTGCTTCCACCGTACCCCCGCTGTCAGCTGGGAATGCCACCAGTAGCACGTCTACCAGCGTGCGCTTGTACTCGTGCATCTTACGATCACGCTCCAGTGAGGTAATTAACGACGGTACGCTGTCCTTGTAGCGGGGATCCAGCAGGGTGGCCACCCAGTAATCAGCACCAGTTAGAATGTGGGCAACTCGGCAGTCGTTGCGGAGACACTGCAGCATGTAATCGCTCATGTGTGCCAGGCTGCCCAGAGGCAACGAAAAGCTGTCCTCTGTGGGAGGTGTCTGTGTCCTCTGTATCCCCCCAGCCACGCACCAGTGATGGCCATGAGCTGGTCTGAGTGCCAACCTGCTGTGAACATGGTTCCTCCTTCTCTATCTCCTCCTCATCCTCCACCTCGTCATCCTCCAGAACTGTGCCCTTGCTGCCAGACATTTGTGTACCTGGCGTTTGTTGGTGCAGGAACCCACCCTCGTAGCCACTTGTGAATGACTGCCCTGAAAGCCTTGGAAATGATCCCCGTTCCTCCTCCTCCTCCTCCTGTGCCACATCCTCTTCCATCATCGCCCAAAGGGTTTTTTCAAGGAGGCATAGAACTGGGATAGTAACGCTGAGAATGACGTCATCGGCACTGGCCATGTTGGTGGAGTACTCGAAACAGCGCAACAAGGCACACAGGTCTCGCATGGAGGCCCAGTTATTGGCGGTGAAGTGGTGCTGTTCCGCAGAGCGACTCACGCATGCGTGCTGCAGCTGAAACTCCACTATCGCCTGCTGCTGCTTGCACAGTCTGGCCAGCATGTGCAAGGTAGAGTTCCACCTTGTGGGCACGTCACATATGAGGCGGTGAGCGGGAAGGCCGAAGTTACGATGCAGCGCTGACAGGCGAGCAGCAGCAGGATGAGAACGCCGAAAGTGCGCACAGATGGCCCGCACTTTCTGCAGCAGCTCTGGCATATCGGGGTAATTTTTAAGGAATCTCTAGACCACCAAGTTCAGCACATGCGCCAGGCAAGGGATGTGCGTCAAACCGGCTAGGCCCAGAGCTGCTACGAGATTTCGCCCATTATCGCACACCACCAGGCCGGGCTTGAGGCTCACTGCCACCAACCACTCATCGGTCTGTTGTTCCATGTCCCCCCACAACTCCTGCGCGGTGTGGGGTTTTTCCCCCAAACAGGAAAGTTTTAAAACTGCCTGCTGTCGTTTACCCCTGGCTGTGCCACGCATGCTCAGAAGTAATTTGTAGACGAAAGCTATTGGCTACTGCCCTGTATGTAGTTCCGTCGTACGTTTTGTACATCACCTCATTTGGAATGATCAAATTTTCCAACAACTTTGTCCGACCATGTGTTCGAACAAAATCCATCAGATATTGGTCATCTGAATGTCCGACTGTGTGTACGGGGGCGTAGGGTGGAAGCCATGAGACTCACTCTAAGTGAAGAATACCTTTCATATCCAGTGATAGACCTTACAGGAAGTAGCCTTCCTAGATGTTAGCTTCATGAAACAGAGATTCAGAGATGCCCCTGAAAAAACCCACAAAACTTCAATAGCCATGCCATTAAAGCTGGCAACTGTGAAGTACAATGGCAAAAAATTCTTGGGACAGAAAGTTCTGCTCATCTGACAGAGCCCACAGAGCATCTCTTAGTAGTCTTACCAGGTCAGCATGCCACATCCACGTTGGCCAGCCCAGGGCAATGTGGATCACTAGAGTAAGCAGAAGAAGCAGACAAGGAAAAGGTTTCAGGGAAAGAAAGGCATTAGATCAAGGTGTACTGATTCCAAGAAGTCAAGAAGAAGTCCACTAGAGGATTCCTGTACCCCTGGAGACAAACCTGACCTATTTGTTGTTTAATCAGGAAGCCAGGGGGTACACAATCAGCACCCCCCACTTGCCATAAAGGTTCTGGAGCACCTCCAGGTGTAGGGACCACTACCATGGGTCTAGTTCTTGGCAGATGAGGAATGTGAAGTTATGCCCAGGAAAGGACCTGACTTGCTGCAATGAGACTTCTGATTCTATCCTAATGGTTGATGGCACCACCCGCCTGAATTAGGATTATACAACCTTCCATGTATTAGAGTTGTGAACAAGTTGGAAATAAAAACCCTGAAACTGTTCCACAACAGAAATTGGAGCTAACTAATAAGGAGATAACCAATATCCCTGCTACTTCGTTGTGATTTGAGGGATATTTCTTGAACTTTTGCACTTATTGGATTTTCTCATTTAGTTTTCCTCAACACTATCTAGCATCTAATGGACTCTGCTGGCACCTAATCTATGGATTTTATTTCATTCCTCTTAATACATTATTCAGTATATATTTATTTATTTATTTATTTGATACTGACAAATATTACTGTATGTTTCATGATCTATTTATGTCCATATATTTTGTTATTTATTTACACACATTGTAGCACTGGTTGCACTTACAGTTTTGTATTTAATTTATTTAAAGGCACAGTGTGTTTTTTATTATTAATTTATATCACTGCATATTTATGCAATATTTCTAGAAAGATTTTAGCACCATTTATATTATATAATAATTTTTTGGACATCACACTCATTCACATCACTTTGGTGCAGATTAGCGCAAAATCACTACTTTATTTATATCTTGATAGAAATTGGAGCAATAACACCTTAAAGCGGTTCTGCACTCTGTAAAAAAATTTTTTTTTTTAGGACGTAATATAAAGTATGCTTACCTTTATTAGGGGACTCACCTGTTCCATCTTCCATCTCGATCGCCGCCGGTTTTCGTCCGATGAAGTTCCTCGTCTTCTTCTTTAGTGCTGGGGGCCATCTTGCCTGTGGGCATGTGAAACCCCACAGGCACTGTTGATGGCCCAGCATGCACTGCCGTTACTCGCGCGTGCGCAGTAACGGCACATCTGCCGAGATCTCACGAGATTTCGGCAGATGCGGCCGAAATCTCGGGAGATTTCGGAAGATGTGGCCGAAATCTCGCGAGATTTCGGAAGATGCCCGCACTGACTCCTGGGATCAATGAGACCAGATCCCAGGAGACAGTGCGGCGTGACGACGATCGACGCAGAGACCCCCGCCCGCCGCCGCAGAGGGAGAAGACCGGAAGTCTTCAATTACAAGGTAAGTAAAAAAAAAAAAAAAAAAAAAAACATTTCATTTAGTACTCTTTGCCTGATTTGGAAGGCAAAGAGATTTACTAAATGAAATGAGTGCCGAACCGCTTTAATTCAGAAAACCCTAGGGAAAAAAACAGACAGAAATGGCCCATGGGCCACACGACTAACAGATGAACAAGACCATAGGGAGACGACTTCACTCAAAAGCCAAAAGGATTTCGTCCCGTGGTGCACTTCTTTTTGCCAGGGAAGGCCAAACAAAACAAGATAAGGGTTGAAACTAAAATTATTCCCCAACTGCACTCATATACTACAATACCAAAGACAGTTAATGGGCCTGTGACAAAGCTCTCGCCAGTATCATGCCCACTAAAAATAAATAGTGGTCACAGAGAAAAGATGGAAGGGAATCAGTTGGTCTTTCAGAGTGACAGGGTGAAGCGTTATTAACATCTGCGTAGGTGAAACTTTTAGGGAAAATCAGCACACAAGAATCCATATCAGCTGTTCTAAATTAACCAGGAGAGACTTTAAAACTAAACTCCCCAAGCACAATCTGAGTGTGGTCTATTACTCTTATTAGCCTGAATTAGCATATAGTATAATCTAACCGTGATTAGCATAGACTACAATCTGACCACGGTCTGTTATTGCGCCTGTATTAGCATTCTGACTATGGGCTGGTTCAATTACACCAGATGCATTCCAGTGCGTTTTTATTCTGAAGACTGCATCAAAAATGCATGGACAGTGTTAACCATGGATTCCAATAGCATTTGTTTACAGCGGTGCAGGTCTTTCCAGTGTAGTCAACAAAAGCCAGTATAAAGGAATAGTAGTCAGTCAGTGTCAGTGAGAGGAATAGTGCCTCATCATTGGTGTCGGTGGGAGGAATAGTGCCCCATCATTGGTGTCGGTGGGAGGAATAGTGCCCCATCATTGGTGTCATTGAGAGATATAGTGCCCCAACAATGGTATCATTAAGGCTTTGTTATCATGTGCATCTGAAGAGAAGAAGGGGGTGGAAAAAAATAGAACTGTAAGGTGCAAACAGCGGCTTCCAGAAGTAAGAATTAGTGGATTCCTGCTACTAGGATCACATGTGTATGCGATCAGCTGCGGTCACTCAGCTTGTACAAAGCAATGACAGGTTAAAGGCCCGTACGTATGATCTGACTTTTTGACAACAAACATGCAAATTAGCTGTTTTGGACCCATATCCGACCGTGTGTACGCTCCATCGGACCAACTTTTTCAGTTTTCATCTGACTTTTGTTGACTGTGCGAACGGACCAACTTTCTGCCAACAAAAGTCCGATGGAGCAAAGTCTGACCGTGTGTACACAAAACCATCGGACTTTTGTACAAAGTACAAACACGCATGCTCAGAACCAATGCAAAAGATCAGACAACAATACAGAAGTTGACCAAAGGTGGCGCTGGAGTATTTGAACGTCCTCTTTTGAAGTGTCGTCAGTACGTTGAAACGTCACTACGTTCATGTTTGTTGCCTAAAAAGTCTGATCATGTGTATGTAATACAAACTTGGGGCGTACTTTGTACAAAAATACACGGGAAAGTGGGTACAAGGTCCGATCGTGTGTATGAGGCATAAGTCTGTCAGAGCTTTGTACAGACTGAGTGGCTGCGGCTGTTCACATACACCTCAGAATCCACTGATCCATGCCGCTGGAATCCTGTGTATGCACCTAATTGCCCTGGTGAAGAAGACCTAAGGCCTGGTTAACACCTATGCATTTTTTTATGCTTTTTGCAGAAATGCAATACAGTCCATTTAACATGGTTTCCTATGGGACACGTTCACATCTATGCTGTTTTCAGCATATATGGAAAGGGCCAGGGACTTTTTTAAACACTAATCGGTGCATTTTTGGTTTAATAGACTTCAATGGAGATGCTGCAGAAAGGCATGTGGTGTGTTTTTGATGCGTTTTTTTATCTGCCCAACAACAAATTGACCAAAAGAAGCATAAAGAACGCAAACACACGTGTGCAAAAGTGCAAAACGCACAGCAAAAAGCACTTCAGAATCGGATCAAAAGCAAATTGCATAGGTGTCAACCAAGCCTAACAGTCCCCCTTGTACAACCCAAGCAGTAACAAAGTGCAGGGCTCCCCCATATGGCCAACTTGTAAAATACACAAAGTATAAACAAGCTCAATACTATATTCATAGTACCAAATAGAGGAAACATCAACCCAGCATAAGCCTTTTAGACTAGTCACTTACAACAGTGAGATGCAGAAAGAGGGACAGGATTTATATACTGCAAAGTGTTGCATTATATGCATAAACATACATGTGATCTACACTATGCTAACAAACATGCACATAGTTTTGCACTATAACCCCAACCACACAATCTGAACACAAACATAAACATAGCCCAACACTAAAATCACAGGCATACACAAAGGACGATATGGGGGCAGGTGGGAAACTCTTTTGGCCCTTAAAGAAAGTGGAGGTCATGGGCAAGTGCCCTGTTTGCCCAACCCAAACACCAGTCCTGGTATAAACTAATGTTCACTTGTGTTTGAGATCCTGTGGTCATGCATTGGTTTTATGTTTGAAGCCAGATGTCACCACCAGGTGGCACTGTAGATGACCTTCACCATGTTAGCTTCTAGTGATCGTGAAATCATTAAAGAAAACCTGTGCTTGATGCATGTAATACAAAGAAATAAGTTGACTCTTCCTCCAATACTCTATTCAGCTACTAAGCAGTGGCAGCTGCCCCCCCCCCCCCCCCGATCCGTGCGCTCGGCCCCTAATCTACATGCAGGTGCCCTGGACGCATTGATTTCATGTTTTTTTTTTTTCCTTAAAGCACGTGTTTAGATCCTGAGGGTCTAATTCAGGGATATGCAATTAACGGACCTCCAGTTGTTGCAAAACTACAAGTCCCATCATGCCTCTGCCTCTGGGTGTCATGCTTGTGGCTGTCAGAGTCTTGCTATGCATCATGGGACTTGTAGTTATGCAACAGCTGGAGGTCCGCTAATTGCATATCCCTGCTCTAATTGGTTTAAAAAAAGGGTCTAATGTCTAATGTCTTCCTGCTTCTCCTCCCGGCCAATCAGGAAGTAGGTCCTGAGACCCACTTTCTGTTCGGCCGGGAGGAGAAGCAAAGGCCCGGCACTTCACATGACAAGCTGGAGCGAGGAACAGCCTAAGGTAAGGCCACTGACTACCACCTTCCCGTCCATCTCCAGCATTGGGGGGGAGGCGGGCGGTCGCAGTAGTGCAAGTGAGGAGGGGAATGTTTGTTTGCCCCCCAAAATATTGCATATCGGCCGCCACTGCTACTAAGAGTGAGGAAAGGAAGTCCTGTGTATGATCTGAGTCATTCTAGTTCTATTTGTAATAGTCTGAGCTACTACAGTGGGGGCCATCATCTTACAGGTGCCGTGCTGATTGGCTGCCCTTCTGCATAATAACGATAGGGGGGTCTCTCGCTCGGTATGGCCGCTATTGAGAAAACGTCTTGCATTTTTCTCAATTAATTCAAAGCGTTTTATGATTGGACGAGGTAGAGATCATGATGTCACTGGGCCTCCTCTCCACCTTGTCCAATCAGAGAATGCTTTGCATTCACTGAAGAAAATGCAAGGTGTTCTACTAACAGTGCTAAATGAGAGATCCCCCTGTGGTTATAGGCAGGCTACTCTGTACCATACACATGACAGCCATGTGCAGCAAAGCATCCTTCCTAGCAAACAGATCTTTCATCAATTTACTGGTTTCTTTGCCAAGCTCATACTGTAACCATGTACACAGATACAGGCTATTGGCCATTTGCTCCTGCTCATCCTCCTGGTCACATTTCCTTAACCCCTTTGCACCTCCTTACACAGGCCTGTGTCTTAGTCATGGTCCAGCCCAGAGCTCCAGAAGTCAAGCAAAATGTGTTACCTTAGCACAGGGATGTCAAACTCAATTTCATTGTGGGCCGCATCAGCATTATGATTGTCCTCAAAAGGGCTGGTTGTATCTGTAAGATTAGATATCCAGCGCATCCCCTCCCCTTACATTAGATGTCCAGAGCCACCCCACCATCAGAAGTTGAGTCCCCTACTCTCCCCTACATCACAGTTCACTCCCTTTCCATATGCTTCTGCTGGGAAGAAGTTGGATGCATTGCTTGAAAGCAGAATGTAGGGGTTTGGAGGAGGACCAGAGGAGGGCTGGAGCTCTCCTGCAGCTGCAGGAGAGGTGTGAGGGCCACATGAAATGGCCTGGAGGGCCGGATTTAGCCCATGGGCCTTGTGTTTGATACTTGTGCCTTAGCGGGTCATCTCTCAGTGCCAGGAGGGTGACTCTGGTCCTCCAACTACCACCTGCTCCATGGCTGACCAGGTTTGCATACCTCTTAACTTTTTGAGATGGGAATGAGGGACACCTATCAGAAAAAGTATGCAGACATAGGACACACCCCTTGTCACGCCCCCTTAAAGGAGAATTGTACAAAAAATAAAAGATTGGTTCAACCCACAGGTGCTTTTTTTTACCACTACTATTCCTTTTGGAATTCACAAATGCAGCAATTTAGGAATCAGATGAAAGGTTTAGCACTGGAAAACACTTTTTGATAGATTAAAAAGTGCATTTTATATACCAATATAAAATGAACAACTGCGCTGCAAATAATTGTGCACTGGTGACACAGATTAATATAAACCAACATACATTAGAGTTGACACAGTAATTTTACACCTCCTTGTAACTTAATAATATCAAGTTCAATGAAGTCCGTGATGACATAAAACAATCGTGTAAAACCAGAAAAATGAAAAAAACAATCAATAGTGATCGATTGTTCTTATAAAGATCAATGTGATTTGTGGAAAACACAATAAACATATAAAAAGTTCCAGGGACTCCACAGTGCTCTCATTCAATAGACAGCAGCTCAAAGGGTGATCCAGATGGAAACAAGAAAACACCTCCACCGTCCAGTCACACTGACCCTTACCGGATTGTGCGACCCCCTGTCACAGAGGTCACACTAGCTTGTGGCTTTAATCCCGGCCAGGGAAATCCAGAGACTTTACCAGGTTGCTCAGAATGGATGGTGTGGGCTCAGATAAGGTCAAACAGGGAACATGGAACGAAAGAGACAGTCCATAGTGTACCTCTGTATACAGTTTATTAAAAATTAAAAAATTATTGCACTTACAAGATCGCAAATAGATAAAAGCATTTGTAATAGCCGGCCGGCTCGATTTCGCTGCCCGTTTGCTTCCGGGATCTGCGTGGTTCGTATGGTGACGTCAGCACGCCGCTCCTCCCTACGCCGTTTCGTCACAACTGACGTCTTCCAGGGGCACGGGCGGCGTGCTGACTCACCACCTTTAAATATCCTACACACAAGAGAACCGCCCAGATCTGAGTCACTGAGGGCCGAGTATGTATCCGCCATATTGGTAAAGGGCAAAATTGCCCTAACTTAAGAAGTAATGGCTCAGGGGCCACTGTGTATAAAGTGAAGGGGACAGTATGTTAGCGAGGTGTATCTGAAGCACACCGCAACACTGAATTAGAAAGAAAAAGGAAATAAGCAAAAACATCACCCTAAGCCTGTCATCCCGGCGTAGCCCAGCCGGTTCATCCCAAATCAGCCAGGCAGCACCAGGAGCAGGCCGGGTTCTGCACAATCTCCTCTTAGCTCAAGGATCTATTAGAATAAGAGTGGCAACAAATTGATTGGTTGCCTCTCATATCTCATAAGTAATACAAATTACACAACTCATAAAATAATCTCATTTGAAATTTTTTTAGAAAAATTCCGTTGACAAGATATTAAAAATATTTAAAAATAATTTATTGTTATTGTATAGAAAAAATGAGTGAACAGAAAAAGAGGAAAAAATAATTAATAATCAGTGTAATTGTATCAACATTAATATGGGTGAATGATGGAAGTTCCCCAGGTGTGTTTGCTAACCTAGCCATTTGGGCTATTCAACAAACCAAGTGTGTTTGCTAACCTAGCCATTTAGGCTATTCAACAAACCACAACCCAGTACCAGGAACTGATATTACATATACATCTATATAGATCAGACCAAAATGAGGGACGAATGAGGATGAATGAGAGACAGAGGGACATTGCTCCAAATCAGGGACAGTCCCTCAAAATCAGGGACAGTTCGGAGCTATGGGTTTGCACCAATCACTTCACAGTTAACTTGAAAATCCTCCCATAACTTGAATAGGTAACAGGTTGGGCCTACTTAGACGAGGTGACCCAAAGCAGTGAGAATCCTAGAACATAGAAGGTAACACATGCTGCCTACATGGTTGCTGTACAGAAAGACAACTGCTCTATATAGTACCCAAAATTGTCAGCCATCACTGAAGTACCTGTAGCTTAGTCTCCTACAGTGATGTATAGCTTCCACAGAGGCCTTTCAGATATCACAAATACATACTTACATTGGGCCAAGCTAGACTGACATAAGTATGCAAACTAAATCATCACTGGAGTACAGCTTTAAACCCAGTGCCACCCATACAGTTAATTGCTAACAGTAACGTAAAGTGGTTCGAATGTCAGAAGTTTTTTTTGCATTAAGAGGAAAAACCTGTGTGCAGCAGGCCCCCTCAGTCTCCCTAATACTTACCTGAGCCCCATCTCGATCCAGCGATGTTGCACGAGAGTCTCAGCTGCACGGGACTCCTCATTGACTGAGACAGCAGCGGGGTGCCATTGGCTCCCGCTACTGTCAATCAAGGTCAGTGAGCTAATGAGGAGAGAGGGAGCAGGGCGGAACCGTTGCTTTAAATTTGCCGCCGTGCCATTGCGTGCTGATTGCTGTATAAATGACAATGGTCCCAAAAATGTGTCAAAAATGTCCGATGTGTCCGCCATAATGTCGCAGTCACGATAAAAATCGTTGATCGCTGCCATTACTAAAAAATAAAAAAAAATAATAAAAATGCCATAAAACTATCCCCTATTTATTAACCGCTATAACTTTTGCGCAAAGCAATCAATAAACGCTTATTGTGATTTTTTTTACCAAGAATATGTGCCACACAGAAGGAGTTGTATATGTGCTACAATGCAGTTGCAATCTCCAGTATGTGGGAAGAACAAAAAGGGTACTGAAAGTAAAAATAGAGGAACATGTGCGAAACATCAAACGCGGGTTCCCTAAGCACAATGTGTCAAAACATTTTGCACAAAAGCACAATCGAGACCCATCTTCCCTACAGTTCTGGGGAATTGAGAGATACAATAAGGCGTGGAGGGGCAGCCACAAAGTACGAACAATAAGCCAAAAAGAGTCGAGATGGATCCATACAATGCGTACTCTCACCCCCGGGGGCCTCAACGTCGAGTTCGATTTGAACTGTTTTCTGAGCAATTTCTGAACATATATATGATCTCAATAGCTCTTTTAAGCAATTTCTGAAACATACATACGCTGTAGTAAAAAACTAGCATTCAAATATCCACACCATGGTACACTAGAGTGATAGTGGGTGGGACAGTACCCTGGGTACACGTCTTTCGTGTACATATAGAAACGATTAACATTTCCATAGAATCACTCAGACCACCCATGGACCCATGGATGACCAATCAATTCATAATGGACAATTTATACACCTTCATATTTTATCTATTTTATATATTTAAATCTATCACAATACCCATCACAATATCTGACCAATACATGTACCTAATAGGATTATTGCTTGGTCTATATATGGAATATGGATGTAACACACAGTGATTAATACTGCTTGTAATTACTAGAAGGCATCTCAAGGCTTTCTCTCTCTCCAACATTTAATTATTTCTCTACACATTTATGTAAGAGGTACATGCACCACCCATTTATACATTTTTTTATTATTTTAATGGAACGTGTATTTTAAACTATCTTAATCTTACAGTATTTTTAATACCGTCTCTGGGAATTTATACACCTATTGACATTGATGTTGATTTTTGAACCAGCATCAATGCGTTTTTAATATACAACACAATATAGTTTTAACATGATTATTAATATTGAACTTATTTTCCAATCTGGCGAAATATAGAATGTGCCATAATATGACACATGCCAGTTTTTTATACCATTAATACATTTACCCAGGCTGGGACTGTATAGTATGATTATGAATCGATCATATTCCGCCAAGCATCAATACACATTATGACACAGAAAAAAGTCAGACACTACAGTATTGCGGCTGCTGATATAAATAGACCGTATTCCGTTTAACACACACTATGACACAATAACATAGCCAGATCGTGGCTATTGAATAATAAACTATTGCTCTTCAAGAAAATGGCCGCCATAATGGTGGAACGCAAAGGTGGAACGCACCGCCGAAAACCAGACTGCTGGAATAACAATAACACATCACCATTAGAATGGCCGCCAACTATCAGACACTTGACCACAACAAAGATGGCCGAACATCTACTTCCGGTTTCTCGTAATATAAACCTAACCTACACAGCCAATCCGGTTCCCCAGATGAAGACACGTGACGTGTCGTAACGCGTAGGGAGTGGCCGTAGGCAGAGAATCACACAAGGAGACGTGAGAAGGCGCTGAGAACGCCTAGAGCATTTTTAACCCTTATGCCTGTTTTACTGTATTTTAATGTAAGAGTCCACCTATTACCCTAATAAATATTTCTAAGTATAAACTAATATACTACACTAGTGGAGGCTTCCCCTTTTCTTCCGTTTTCCCTGGCGCTGTGTCACTCTGACACTGAGCATTGCAGGACCGCAGGTTTAAACGCCCTTAAAGGAGAAGTGTTTTACTCTTACTGCGTTTGCTGAATATCTGTATCCAAACCACATGGGGCTATAGGATACCCCTGAAAGGCTTTATTTCAACATCTTTAAGGTGAGAGTACTGGGAGACCATTGATTGGATAAAATATATGAAAACCAGGACCAAGTCTTTACCGTCTTTTATAAACCATCCAGAAAGTGTTGAACATTTGGATGAATTGAAAACACCCCATTTTTCACTGTATGATCCACGAGATGGGTGTGCTTGTTTACACACCATTCCAGTATTAGGATCTGACGGACTAATTTGGACACTGCCTTATCCATATATATATATTTATCCATTCTGGGACTATATGAACTTACTTTTTTACCCTACTTTTTTACCCACATTTTGGTATCACCTAATCACTCATTCACCATTGTCATTTATTGTTTTATGTACATTAATTTTTTAATGGTTTAATTTTTTACTATTTATTGCACTTGTGTTTCACCAGTCACGGATTGTATACCATTGTCACTTGAAGTATAATATGTTAAATACATGGTTTTATACACATTGAGCATTAATTATACGCACATGACACTTTAAATATCTAATATATCAATTATTATATTTATTGCTAGTCACACATACGTGCTATTTGTACATTTATTAGTTACAAATGTACGCAATTTTAATTTAACAGCAATCACCTTTCACCACTACCAGTGTCCACTACTGGTCAACATATACATTGCACCTTATAGAGATTTTGCACTGGTCACTTTTTATTATTTTAATCGATTCACTATTATTCATCCATACGTTTACTTTATGATTATTGTCAGTCACCATTATTGACTATTACAATACTTGCCAGCATCGAAGAACACATTACCTCTCGCCAGTAACAATATTGATCACTGGCGCATCCATTTATTGCACTCTTTTCACCATTTTAGCTATTTATTGCGCGAAATTCCTTTTTATATCATGTAGAAGAATACGTATCGACCTAAACTGAGGAAAACATTTTTTTTTATACATTTTTGGGGGATATTTATTATAGCAAAATGTAAAAAAATAATGTGTTTTTTTCAAAATTGTCGCTCTTTTTTTGTTTATAGCGCAAAAAATAAAAACCGCAGAGGTGATCAATTACCACCAAAAGAAAGCTCTATTTGTGGGAAAAAAAGGACGTAAATTTTGTTTGGGAGCCATGTCGCACGACTGTGCAATTGTCAGTTAAAGCGAAGCAGTACCAAATCGCAAAAAGTGGTCTGGTCTTTGGCCAGCAAAATGGTCCGGGGCTTAAAGAGGAAGTAAACCCTGATGGGTGTTACTTTCTCTTTGTTTCCCTGCAAAGGTAAAGCATAATGGACTACTATGCATTGCATTGCATAGTAGTCCATTATGTGTCACTTACCTGACACAGGAGCCAGCGAAGTCACCGCTGTCCGCTTGTGTACGGAGCCTCCATCTTCTTGGTGGGTCTCGCAGCCATTCGACGGAGCCACGATGACGTCACTCCTGCACATGCGCACGGGAGCCGCCACTCGCAGCATATCGCCGTTAACAGCGGCGCGCTCAGTGCGCCTGCACGCCGCTTTCTACGGCGCATGGGCCGTAGACAGCGGTGCCTGTCTTTTGGCAAATATCTCCTAAACCGTGTAGGTTTAGGAGATATTTCTTGGACCTACAGGCAAGCCTTAATCTAGGCTTACCTGTAGGTCAAAGTGGTTTGTAAGGGTTTACAACCACTTTAAGTGGTTAATGCATTCTATGCATTATGGTAAAAAACCTGCTGTATGCAGCTCCCCTTTTATACTTACCTGAGACGATCTCGATCCAGCAATGTGCACAAGAGCAGAGGCTCTCTCGGCTCTCTCTTTCCTCACTGGCTCAGAAACAGCAGGGGGACCCATTGGCTCCTGCTGCTTTCAATCACAGCCAGTGAGGAGAGAGTGGGGGGGGGGGGCAGAGCCACGCTCTGTGCGTCTTGCTATGGAGGCACTCGGCAAGGGGGAGGGGCCAGGAGTGCCGGCGGGGGACCTGAAAAGAGCAGGGACAGAGCTGCTCTGTGCAAAACCACTGCACAGAGCAGATAAGTAAAACATGTTTGTTATTTAACCAGTTCCCTACCGCCGTATTGTGAAATGACGGCATCAGGAACCATTCCTCCCTCCGGGTGGGCATCATATGACGTCCTCAGCTTCCCGGCATTGTGGAGAGTGTGCGCGCTCGCCGCATCACTGGGGACCTGATGCGCGTGGCCAGTGACCACGATGTCCGCCGAGCACCTGCAATTGATCATCACAGAGCAGGGACGTGGATCTGTGGGTGTAAACCCACAGATCCACGTCCTGTCAGGGGAGAGGAGAACTGATCGTATGTTCCTTGTACAGAGGAACACCAATCGGTCTCCTCCCCTCATCAGCCCCCTCCCCCCACAGTTAGAATAACTCCCTAGGACACACATTTAACCCCTGCAGCGCCCCCTAGTGTTAACCCCTTCTATACCAGTCACATTTATACAGTAATCAGTGTATTTTTTATAGCACCGATCGCTTTATAAATGTGAATGGTCCCAAAATAGTGTCAAAAGTGGCCGATCTGTCCGCCGCAAAGTCACAGTCACAATAAAAATCGCAGATCGCCGCCATTAGTAGTATAAAAAAAAAAAAAATGACAAATCTATCCCCTATTTTGTAGATGCTATAACTTTATAACCAATCAATATACGCTTATTGGGATTTTTTTTTACCAAAAATATGTAGAAGAATACATATCGGCCTAAACTGAGGAAAAAAATGTTTTTTTTTTTAAAGAGGAAGTAAAGCCTCTTTAAAAAAAAAAAAAAAACGGAACCTGCAAGGCAAAGGCATAATGAGCTAGTATGCATAGCATACTAGCTCATTATGAATGACTTACCTGAGAACGAAGCCCCTGAAGCGTCCCTCATCCACGATCTTCTGCGCCGCCATCAAACCCGGAGTGACTTCCGGGTCTCGCCGCTCCAGCGCTGTCTTTCGCTGGAGCGGTGATGACGTCACTCCCGCGCATGCGCACGAGATCGGCATATCGCCGTGATCTCGGCATCCTCAGTGCACCTGCGCGCCGCTGTCTGCGGCGCATGCGCCGTAGATAGCGGTGCCTTTTCTTTTCTAAATATCTCCTAAACCATGTAGGTTTAGGAGATATTTATTGGACCTACAGGCAAGCCTTAATCTAGGCTTACCTGTAGGTCAAAGTGGTTTGTAAGGGTTTACAACCACTTTAAATGGCATATTTATTATAGCAAAAATTTATAAATATTGTGGGGGGTTTTTTTCAAAATTTTTGCTCTTTTTTTGTTCATAGCGCAAAAAAAAAAAAAAAAAAAAATAACGCAGAGGTGATTAAATACCACCAAAAGAAAGCTCTATTTGTGGGGGGGGATAAAACGATCAAAATAATTTGGGTACAACATGACCGCGCAATTGTCATTCAAAGTCTGACAGCAATGAAAGCTGAAAATTGGCCTGGGCAGGAAGAGGGTGAAAATGCCCGGTATTGAAGTGGTTGAAAAAAATAAAAATGTTGTCTTTACATTCACATTAACTCCTAAAACTCCTTAAGGCCCCTTTCACACCGGGGCGGTGAGCCGCGGTGACGGTAAAGCAGCGCTATATTTAGCGCTGCTTTACTGTCGTTTTCACCGCGGTTTTCGGCCGCTCGCGGTGCGGTTTTACCCCCGCGAGCGGCCGAAAAAGGGTTAAACACCCCCCGCAGAGCGCCGCCGTAGCCGCGGTATTGCCGCGGTAACCGCGGTATTGCCGCGGTTTTACCGCGGTCTCCCATTGTAATCAATGGGAAGGAGCGGTATAGGAGCGGTGAACACACCGCTCCTATCCCGCTCCAAAGATGCTGCTAGCAGGACTTTTTTTGTCATCCTGCTAGCGCACCGCTCCAGTGTGAAAGCCCGCCGGCTTTCACACTGGAGTTAAAGGGGCCGGATTTTTTCATGCGGTGAACAGGCGCTATTTTTAGCGCTGCACCGCATGAAAAACGCCCCGGTGTGAAAGGGGCCTAACAGTGAAGACTAACTTTACGAGCACCAAAAATGTCTTTAATGGTTTACAAAAGGCACAAACAATTTTACAAATGATTTCTCTCCTAAAACCACATTTAAAAATCAAAGGAGTATAACAGCAGTATTCAGTCTATTCAGTCCCAGAAAATTGTCATCACTATGTAAATGATTAAAATAAATAAAAATGTACTTTTTGACAAATGACTATAAAGCTAAGTATTCACTATGACTCAGATACTTCCTTGTACTCTGGAATGTGAAAGCCGGGACAGAAAGTGAACTATACTCACGTCACAACTGTTTACTGCTCTGGTGTAAAGATGTTGAAGTAGAATGTGGGAAAAAAATCTACAACTATTAAAGCGTTCACTCATCCTATTCTTACATATTCTTAAAACGGAACTAAACTGTATCTGAGCACCACAAAATAAAAATGCTATTTAATTCATTTTTAATATCCAAAGCAAGTATACCCACCCATCCACGTCGCCATGCTTTATTGTATTGGGTAGTCACTTTGAAAAACACCCCCCTAGCATTTCAAATCGTGGCCTTCTTGAGTAAAGGTAGATGATTCATGTAGCATTTACTTCCTGGAATCCGCCTGCCCTTAGCTCAGGCATCAGGCAGGAGGGTGTGCTTAGCTGAAAAAGTCCCTCCTCTTTCCCCAGCTGAAAGAAAAAAAATGCCCATGAAGACTTCTGGGATGTATGACATCTTTTTGGCCTAGGCCAGAAACCAGGGAGCAAGTGAACAAATGTACAACAAAAAAAAAAAAAGGATAAAATAAGCAAATATATTATACTGTCCTATCTATTTACTAATGCTAGCAGGATAATGAATAAAATAGTTATTGTTGATTGAGAAGGTTTAGTTCTGCTTTAAAGACTAAATAAGTCCACTGAAAATGGTGGTGCACAAAAAAATGTGTAATGTGTAATTTGCGCAATTACTGTACATTGGCAGCCCATTCTAAGACCCCTTTCACACCGATCTGCTTTCGCGGCGCATTTCGGCCGCTAGTGGGGCGCTTTTACCCCCGCTAGCGGCTGAGAAAGGGTTAAAACCCCCGGCAATACGCCGCAATAGCGGGGTTTTGCCGGGGGTATTACAGCGCTGCCCCATTGATTTCAATTGGAGCAGCGGTGGACGAGCGGTAAACACACCACTTCTTCACCGCTCCAAAGAAGCTGCTGGCAGGACTTTTCCTGACCAATTTTCAGCTTTCGGTGCTCTCACATTTTGAATGACAATTACTCAGTTACTCAGTAACACTGTACCCATATGAAATGTTTGTCCTTTTTTTCATACAAATAGTGCTTTCTTTTGGTGGTATTTAATCACCGCTGGGTTTTTTATTTTTGAGTATTGGCAGAGTATTGGCAGAGTATTGGCAGAGTATTGGCAGGGTATTGGCAGAGTATTGGCAGAGTATTGCACATTATTGCAGAGTATTGCACATTATTACACAGTATGGGCACAGAGCAGCGCTGTGGGCACTACAGATCCAGCCCACAGCACTGCTAAAAACGATCTCCTCCTCTCCTCTCACACTGTACAGATCGTTACAGAGAGGGGAGGGAGGAGCAATTTTCAGCTTTCGGTGCTCTCACATTTTGAATGACAATTACTCAGTCATGCAACACTGTACCCATATGAAACGTTTGTCCTTTTTTTCATACAAATAGAGCTTTCTATTGGTTGTATTTAATCACTGCTGGGTTTTTTATTTCTTGCGCTATAAATCTAAAAAGACGGAAAATTCATGAAAAAATTTAAATCTTTGTTTCTGTTAAAATTTATTGACGAGTATTAGCAAAAATTGTCAGAGTATTGGCAGAGTATTGGCGAGTATTGGCAGAGTATTGGCAGAGTATTGGTGAGTATTTGCAGAGTATTGGCGAGTATTGGCAGAGTATTGGTAAGTATTTGCAGAGTATCAGTGATTATGGGCGAGTATTGCAGGATATTGGCAAGTATTGCAGAGATTGCAAGGTATGGCAGGGCAGTGGCGGCTGGTGCTCCATTTTTTCAGGGGGGCGCACACAAAACCCCAACCAACCCCCCCCCCCCCCCCCCCCCCAACGTTACTCGCCCATGATGGAGGTGGTTGATAGATAGAGATAGATATGCAGTTAGAGAGACATAGATATGCAGATAGATGAAAAAGAAAGAAAGAAAGAGAAAGAAAGAAAGAGAGAAAAGGAGAAAGAGAGAGAAAAAAAAGAGAGAAAAAGAGAAAGAGAGAGAGAGCAAAGGAGAGAAAGAGGTAAATAGATAAAGGGGGAAGGAGAGAGAGAGAGAGAGAGAGAGAGAAAGAAGAGAGAGAGAGAGAGAGTGGGGAGAGAGAGGAAAAAAGAGAGAGAGAGTGAGTGAGAGAGAGAGAGGAAAAAGAGAGAGAGAGAGAGAGAGAGGGGGGGGGAGAGAGAGAGAGGGGGAGAGAGAGGGGGGAACAGAGAGAGAGGGGAGAGAGAGCGAGAGAGAGAAAAGAGAGGAGGAGGAGGAGAGAGAGGGGGAGAGAGGAGGAGGGGAGAGAGAGGGAGAAGGAGAGAAAGAGAGAGGATGAGGGAGGGAGAGAGAGAGAGAAGGAGGAGGAGGGAGAGAGAGAGAGAAGGAGGAGGAGGGAGAGAGAGAGAGAGAAGGAGAGGGAGGGAGGGAGGAGGAGGAGAGAGAGAGAGAGAGGAGAGCGAGAGAGAGAGGGGGGGATGAGAAATAGAGAGAGAAAAAGAGAGAGAGGGGGGGAGAGGGGGGAGAGAGAGAAAGAGAGAGAGGGGGGACTGATGAGAATAGCCAGCAACATTGTAAAGCAAAGATCGGTAATCTCGGCGGCACCAAACCCCCCCCCCCCCCCCCCGCTGAACAAGATGCATATAAAATCATGTGCTGTGCCATATCTCGGCGGCACCCCCCCCCCCCCCCCCCCGCTCAACAAGATGCATATAAAATCATGTGCTGTGCCATATCTCGGCGGCACCCCCCCCCCCCCTGAACAAGATGCATGTAAAATCATGTGCCATATCTCGGCGGCACCCCCCGCTCAACAAGATGCATATAAATTATGTGCTGTGCATTACCATTCTTTTAACATTAAAGCTGACATTAACATGCATCTTGTTGAGGGGGGGGGGGGGGGGGTCCCGCCGAGAATCATGAAGCATTAACATTACCATTCTAGTTGAGGGGGGAGAGCTGAGGCAGGGGAGCCGCCGACAGTAAAATAAAATTTTAAGAATGTCAAGGTTTTTGGCAGCCAGGGGGGGGGGGACATGACTCCAGCCTTACCTGTTCCTCTCAGGCGGGACGTTGTACTGACCAGCAGTGGCACTGGCAACGTCACTTCCTTCAGAGACGTCGGAAGCCCCGCCCATCTCACGCATAGTGCAAATCTATGCAATGAATCGCCCGGCCACGGCAAGTCCATTGTGCCGGAAGCTGTGGCGCGTTCGGGAGCGCCACAGAGCATCTTTTTTTTTGGCAAATGGAGCGCCTCGTCTGCAATCTTGTGATTGCATTGACGTGGCGTTTCCCATACTGCACTGTGCCCGGCGCCCGGCGCCAGGATACAGTGCACATAAAAACGGAAAAAAAAAATTTTTTTTTTTAAAGGGACATGGTTAAATAATTTTTTTTTTTTTTGAAAATTTTTTTTTTTTTTTTTATTTCTTTTTTTTTAACTGCAAGGAGGGGGGGGGCGGCGCCCGGGCGCCCCCTATGGACGGGCCGCCACTGTGGCAGGGTATTGGCAGAGTATTGGCAGGGTATTGGCAGGGTATTGGCAGAGTATTGGCAGAGGCTATAGCGCGGGCGGCAAGTAGGTAAATCACCTTTGGCTTAACAAAAACAGCATTATTTTGAAATTGTACTCTAATAACACAGTCTTTGATTTCAGCATTATGTGTAGTTAGAATTCGACTGGAGTTCAATGTAAAATTCGATTCGAATTTCAGTCCGAATTTCTGAAATTCTAAGCATTGGGTAAAATTTGTTTATATTGAAATTCGGGTATTCAGATATATCCGAATCTCCAAATAACAAAAAATTAGTCTGAATATTAACAAACCTCACATGTCTAAAGGGGGCCCACTATGCACACATTGAGGATTTGATCTGTGAAGCCCTTCTCACCACAATGCCATCCTTTAAGCTTCAGCCGCCTCTGTCACTTGTGCTGAAAATACTCTTGTAACGCACCCCCTAAGGAGCCGCAAGTACCCTGGGATCCCCCACCCTTCACAGCCAGGCACACTGAATTTTCACAGGCAGTGAAACAGTGAGTCAGAGAACAGTCTATGACTTTGTTTTTGTTATTCATTTATGGTAATAAACTTGATAGGGATGGGAGGTTATGGGATGCCCATTTGACTTTAACAACAACTTCAGGGACAACTCTTCCTATATACAGTCTCTATATACAGCTCCACGTCTTCCTCCAGAACACCCCTGCTTGCAGAACCCAGCTGGAACACTGTGAATACATGACAGTCACTCAGTCAGATGAAAGCAATGGCCCATTACAGGTAGGAAGCGAAGGCCCCTTAGGTGTGTAGCAGAATTTCAGTGGCCAGCTTGTATCACTCCTGTGGCTACTGATCCCAGCACCACCTCTTCAGCCACTGCCAACCCACCTGGCTGCAGCTTCCCCTTTCACTAGTCCTCCAGGCTAACTTCTCATGCAGTCCTCCAGACTGACAGTCATCAGCCCACCCGGCTGACTCTCAGGAGATCTCTCAGACGTGCTGACCTCCAGGAAGGTCTTCCTCTGTTTTTTTTGGTAGAATCACTTCAACACCATAGCCCCAGGCCTGTGGTCACCCCCCCCCCCTCTAAACTAGGGGGCACCCTCAAGGGCCACTGACAGCCTTCTCAGCACTCCATCTCCATCTTCCACTCGACTGCCCCTCCTGGCATGACTCATGCCTATTTATGAGGTGGCTTGCCCCCTGCCAGCCCTTTACTGGGAATTGGCTGAAACCCTCATAAATATGCCAAGCAGCTCCTCCTAACCTCCACCCACTATGTCTAGAATATTCTTCAATGTCCCAGAAAACAGGGGGAGACACCAGAGAAGCTTCTAGGATGAGTCACTCAGCCCTGAGCCACTCAACCCTGACCCAGATTCCCAGCTCAGGCTTAGCCCTGAGCTAAACTAATTGTTACCTACACTAACAAACCTATCTACATCTAGTACACAAAAAGTCAAAAATCAGAAGGCAGTTCACAGAAGTACAGTACAATAGAGGGGAGAGAAGAAGTGATTTTACAATGTGCATTTGTCCTCAACTACAATAAGCCATACTCTGCCAGGCATAGAACAAACCCAGGATTTTGGAGATAGAGAAAGCGAAGTGGAGAGAATAGTATAGGAAAAAAGGGGAAAGGAATGATCTTCCCAAGGTTGCTGGCAAGTGCAGTTAGCTTGCCTGCCACTAGATGGCTCTGCTCCCAATAAAGCACTGTAAGGGAAAGTTGTGATTAGGTGTTAGCTCACTTTTAGAGAAGACCATCCTGTTCATAAGACACCCCCCCCCCCTGCTCTCTGCTCATTGGCTCACTGGCTGTGATTGCTGGGCTCCGCTGCTGTCTCAGCCAATGAGGAGGGAGAGTCCCCATCCAGCAAAGGCTATCGTGAACATCGGTGGATCAAAGGGAGCTCAGGCAAGGATTGGGGGGTCTGGGGAATGCATGAAGGTAAAAACACTCAGCCTTTAGGCCTGGTTCACACCTATGCAGGTTGCAGTTTGCATATTCCAGGTGAATTTTGCATTTTTCATTTTTGATCCATTGAAGTCTATGGATCCAAAAAACAGAAAAAAGTCCCCGGCCCTTTCCATAAAATGCACAGATGTGAACATGGCCCATAGGAAACCATGTTAAATGGACTGTAGTGTGTTTCTGCAAAACTGAAAACGCACTAAAAAAAATGCATAGGTGTGAACCAGGTCTTAGAACCACTTTAAGGCCTATGCAGGGGAATTTGAGAGTAGGCCTATGGCCAAGAGTATAACACAACATGGTGGCAAGTTCCATCAGCGACAGCTGGGTGCATCGTTTGGTGCCAACAACTGCCCAATCGTAGTCCCCCTTAGGCTCCATTCCCACTAATGCATTTTTTTATGCTTTTTGTAGAAACGCATTTCATTTTCTTAACATGGGTTCCTATGGAACACGTTCACATCAATGCATTTTTTATGTTTCTGCGTTTTTGAAAAGGGTCAGGGACTTTTTTAAATGCAAAACTGTGCTTTTTTGCGTTTTTTTGGATCAATAGACTTTAGGCCTGATTCACACCTATGCATTTTTTGTGCTTTTTGCATTTTGCAGATTTGCACTACAGAACGTGTTCCATAGGAAACCATGTTCAATGGAATGTAGTGCAAATCTGAAAAATGCAAAAAGCACAAAAAATGCATAGGTGTGAATCAGGCCTTAATGTAGAAGCTGCAGGAAAGCATGTAGTGTGTTTTTACTGTGTTTTTACTGTGTTTTTACTTCGATTTTGCCACAATTTTGCCCAGATTTGCATTTTTAAATCTGCCCAACAAAAAAACAAAAACAAAAAAAAAACATAAAAAAGCGCAAAACGCACATCATGGAAAGCACATCAAAAAGTGCTGCAGAAATGCTCAAATGCAACATGCGTAGATGTGAATCGAGCCTTAAAATTTTAGATTAGATTACATTGTATAAATTGTTTACAAAAGACAGAATAAAATAACTAAAGTATATCTAAATCCAAAACTTTTCTTTCTTTTTTTTCATTTTGGATAGCGTAGTGAAAAGTTAAAATCGCTATTTTTATTTTTTTTTGCTATCTGTGTCTCATTATGGAGATTTCTCGTCAGAACAGAAATAAAAACCTGACAGTTGTTCTAACCCCTTAACACCCTATCCAAATCTAAAAAGAAAAGTTTTGCTTTTAGTTATATACGGAGATGAAAAGAGAAGCTAATAAAGCACTGTGTACAAGCAGTAATATCACATGCTACAAGTACTGGTATAAATCTCTGGATATGTGCTCCATTTGCCAGCGAGGACCATGCAGGGTGAACATCTCAGTGCGGCAGACAGGGAATACTGTGAGGACTCATTGACATCGCTGTGCTGTCAGACAATGTCATTGATGAGCTGGAGGTAAATGGTGGCTATATTTAACACAGGTGCCTTGGAGTTGTCTGTGAATATCTTTCCACAGTATCTAGGACATCCATTTTTAGAGCTTTTGAAGGTTATATCATACATGTAAATGGGGATATTTTCATTCTCCTTATAGTGTAAGGTTTGTTATATAAGGGGGAGAAAATCACAAAGCAGAAGGCTTGATTTTAATGTGAACGGACCTTATTGTCCATCAGCCCGTCAGATATATGTATGTATCACAGTCAATTCAGAGAAACAAAATGTCAAAATGTTTGACTTCCTGGGAACAGAAGAGCAACGTCTGTAGTAATTTTACATCAGACAGGACAAACTAAATCACTTTGTTTGCAATATTACCAGTCCTTAGGAAATAAACCTTTGATGTCACTAGTTTTCCCAATGTGCTCTTTTAAAACGTGCCATTTATTAGAGACAGGATGGGAAGATTTACTACAAAAGTAGAGAATGTTCCCTTCCTGAATAAAGTAAAGCTGTGTTCAAAGCTCATCTTTTTACCAGTGTATCCCCCACTAAACTTTACCCAACCTTTTAAATCAAATCTAATCAAATTTAAAGGAGAAGTATGCTTTTCTTTTTTGTACAATCATACTTACCTAGGTGGATGCAGCATCAGTCCAATGCTACATCTGTCCCCCAATGCTTCTAAGGGTGAGAACCGAGTGATCAAACACTGCTGATCGCCTTGTTCTCAGTGCTCCTCTAGCCAGGAGCTGGATGTCTACCTATTCCAGCAATCAGGAGACACTGTGGTATTGTTGCAGGGGGAGTCATTTCCTTCTAGTGTTGAGTTGATGCTGACCTGTTACCTTCTTAATCAGAGACAAGCCAGAGCAAAGCATCATCTGGACTTGTAGTCCATATGGATGGGATTCGCCCTCTGGCTGAGTGATGTGAAACTACAACTACCAGCTGGCTGATGGGGAAGAGCGGACTGCTGGGAGAGACTATAAGAGAGAGGGATTGAGGCCTGGTGCGCTCTCTCTTGGGACCCGGCGTGGATCTGTATTCAGGGAATCTGCATGGTGTGAGCTGCAGCAGAGTGGAGGCCTGCTTTGCAGAATTATCCAGCGGATATCTGGAGGGGCACCTGGGGACAGCTTCCTTTGGCTGTTCAGCGGCAGCCTGGAGGCCGCTTTGATTGCATCCATCCTGCAGTAGTATCAGATTCAGGTGAGCCATGGTGCAGTGCGGTGGAGGCCCGTAAGTCATCCCTTGAGCCACATGCCTGAAAGATCACCATCATCATCCTCATCATCCTCATAACCATCATCATCACCAGAATCATCTTCATGTCCTGTTCCAGTGTGGTGAGCGGGCAACAGCCCAGTCTTATAGACACTGCATATAGACATCATTGTCTCCTGCATTCCTTGTCAGCCTTAGTATCAAGGATCTAGATTAAACATCATAGACACTATATACAGACATCTTTACTTTCCATGGTTCTGCTGTTGCTTGTAGTTCCACTAAATGTAACATCTTTAAATCAGCGATCACTGTGAATCCAGTTACAGTTTAATTTACCCAGGAAGATTGTTTGATGTCTATTCTCAACTAATTGGGTCACTTTACCATCCAAAGTTTATTTGCATGCCATCAAACATCAAAGTGCTAGCTGAAGATCCACAGGATTGCCACACAGCAACACAGGACTACTTTCACCTCCCTCCCCATGGCAGGGATTTATTGCATTAAAGCTCATAGAGTTATAATTCACTAATAACTCTCTGAAAGAGCAGGTTGAATTGAAACACAGTTCTCTTTGCTAAAAGTTGTATTTTTTTATTTACTGTCCTGCATTTATGTGTAAAGGAGCAGTAGAGAGGGGTCTGACACTCATAAGAGCCATTGCTGTGCTCTACTGTAGCCTGTTCACATAGACTGGACATTATATGCACTCAGTTTGGCGCAGGGATTGAGGTGAGATGTTTTAAAGTGTGTGGATGTGAAGCCTGAATGTGAGAAAGATTACACCTATGCCCTGATAGAGTGGCGAGAGAGTGTTCCGGGAAAGCCCGACTGTATAGCCATGGACTATATTGAAGCTTTGTGTGCAGTCTATGGGAGGGTAGAAAAGATCCCCCACTTGATGTACAAGTTTGAGCACACACATCAGTATAGAGGGGATTGAATTCCGCATCAGGTCATTTTGAAGAAAGGGATTGACCCAAAAGAGGCTGACAAAGAGGCTGACAAAGTCAAGCTGGAATGAATTCCTCCAGGGGCTCGACCCAACCACCCGATTGTGCTTCGCCTGCTGTTAAAGGGGATGCAAATGGCCCCAACCTACCCAGAGTTAATGAAGTTGGTCAGGGAGGAAAAAGCCTTGTTGGATGAAAAAAATCAGGGATCGCGAGAAGGGACACACGTTCCCCCAAGACAGGGAAGATGTCAGCTCAGCCTGTGCAGATACTGTAGAGAAGGGGTTCAAGAAGTGGACAGTGATGAAGAATCAGAGTGGGGGGAGTGCCCCAAGACACCTCTAGTACCACCCTCTCCGGTTAAATTGCTCACACAAGTTGCTCAAGCTCAAGATCAGATGCAACAGACATTGCTGCAGGTGATGGAAGCACAAGCTACAGCTGAGCTGAACAAGACTGATCCGAGGAAGTGTGTTAAGTGTGGGGAGCCCGAGCATTTTCAGAGGCAGTGCCCCCAAAGACAGGGAGAGTCGAACTTCCTTGTGGAACTGTTGAGAGCATTACAGCAGCTGCTAACAATTCAGAAGGTGGAAAACTTCAGGGGGTCTCAGTGAAGTAGCCAACTGAGAGGCCTAAGAAGGAACCAAGCTCCAAGAGTCAAAAGAAAAGAAAACCGAATGAGAAGAAATGTTGGAAGAAGGGTGTAACATCCCCCACATCAAATAACCCGTCACTGGGGTTTGGGACTCGGGCACAGGGAATCAATGTCCTATCACCACCCAGGGCTATAGTTAGGTTTTCTCAAAGTGGAAGTAGGAAAGACCTTAGGAAAGCCGAAGCAGGGAGATTGCCAGAAAAGATAGTAGGGCCATCTCTAATTATGTCTGTACAGGTATCAGGGCACTGTTAGATATGGGGGCTCAAGACACTCTACTTTACTGGGACTTCTATGATAAATATTTGAAGCACATTCCCTTAAGCAACCTTGAAGAGCTGGAAATTTGAGGACTTGGGACTGACAAGTTTCCGTATGATGGATATATTCCCATAAAAATCTCCTTTGGGCCAGCAGGCACAGGAAAGATGGAGACGTTCGACACACTGGTTGTGATGTGTCCCAGGCCTCCTTGAGCTGAACAGAACTCCCTGTTGATTTGGACTAACACAGATCTAGTGAGAAGGCTGTTAGCAACTGTGGTTGGAGAAGATGGTTCTGTGCTCACGAGTGATTAAAGAGAAATATGCCCCTGTTGAGGGAGTGGGGCGGTTATGGAAATTGGACACGAGAGAGAAAGTGCTACAGCCTGGAGAAATTGCTTGCCTGAAGGCCAATGTCACACTTACGTGGGACCCTTTGTTGTGTTTGAGACAGAAGCACCAGCAGAAGCTGCTGGGATAGCGATGGTTCCCGAGTTGGTTTCCACCATGCCCTGTTCCGAAGTGGGAAGAAGGTATCTATCAGCAGTGTTGGTCATCTTACTTTAAAAAAAGTAATTAGTTAAGTTACAAATGACTTCTCCCAAAAAGTAATTGCGTTAGTAACTCAGTTACTACATTGGAAAAGTAATTAGTTACGCAGCAAAGTAACTGACTTTTTTTTTAAATATTTTATATGTGTAACTAAGGGGCGGGTCTAGTATTACTGTAACCAAGGGACACATTTATTATTATTGTTATATATATCGTGTAACCAAGGGGCTGCTCTATTATTACTCTAACCAAGGGGCAGATCTGTTATAGCGTTTAAGCAAGTGGCGGGTCTATTATTATTATATCGTGTAAGGGGTGGATGGCTACAGAAGAGGGCGAATGTTAAATTAATGGGCAGAGCTCGATATATAACAATAATAATAAATGCGCCCCTTGGTTACAGTAATACTAGACCCGCCCCTTACTTACACGATAGACGCCCCTTGCAGAGTAGCACGAGCATCAGGTGCGTGCGGCATCGCCTCGTACAATTACATGTTAACTGCACCTGCGCGGTGTAGATTTCACTCAGAGCTGTTTAGGTTCGGCAATTTTCGGAAGCTCCGTAGTCCTTCGTACTGCGCAAGCCCTGCGCAGTACAGGGGGTCCTTATCCGGCGGGGGAACTTTTTCGGCAGGACACCGGAATTACACTACTGCCATCTAGTGGCGGTAGATGTAATTGGGGTAACTAAGCCAAAGTAATGGGAACTGAGTTACCATGAGGGGAAAAGTAATCAGTTAGATTACTCGTTACCCTCTAAAGTAACTGCGTTAGGTAACTCAGTTTATTTTAACTCAGTCACTTACATCACTGTCTATCAGCTTCCAGAATGTCACCGATCATCATGTGGTGTTAGGGGCCCAAATGCTGGTGGGGCAAGTGAGTGCAGCCACCCAAGTACCTCCAGCAGAAATTGTGAGAGGATAAAAATACTAGGGGCTGCAGAAGGAAATGTAGGAGTGTGCTGAAATGTTGCCTCCTGCATGGCAGAGAGGGATGAAGTTACAGTTGTCCCATTGGGACATTTTCTCTGACAATGATCTTGATGTAGGCTGTGCTAAAAGTGCCCAACATTGGATCTGGCTACAAGAAGACAAACCCTTTTGGGGGAGACCTCAGAGGATACCCATAAGTGACCTGGTAGATCTAAGGGAACAATTGGCTGAGTTGAAAAAATCAGGAGTAATTCAAGAATCTAGAAGTCCTTACGCTTCACCCTTTGTGGTGGTTCGGAAGAAGAATGGAACACTGCGTATGTGCATAGACTATCAAACACTGAATCAGTGGACTGTACCGGATCAATATACAACTCCTTGTATTGAAGACGCTCTCCAGTGCCTTGAAGGAGCTATGTACTATGTACTTTTCCTTCTTAAAAATCATCGCACATCAGTGTTGGTGGCTCTGCACAGCATGGACATCTGATCATGGAGAGTATTTTTCGCTTAGTCAGAGATAGGTTCTATTGGCCTGACATGAGAAGGGAGATAGAGAGCTATTGTCATTCCTGTTTACCCCACAATCAGAGAAAAACTTTCCCGTACATCACTGGGGAAGCCTGGGTTTCCCCTTGCGTCAGAGGGGGGGCGGGGTCAGGTGACGGGTGACCCCGTCCTCCTCAGCTAAGACCTGTCAGGCACCAGGATTCCAGCAGTGTCTCCGTGGAGACAGGATGCGCTGCGCTGGACCATCGGGAGAGATCACCCATCGCTGGACCCCGGAGA
This sequence comes from Lithobates sylvaticus, assembly GCA_028564925.1. Taxonomy (NCBI): domain Eukaryota; kingdom Metazoa; phylum Chordata; class Amphibia; order Anura; family Ranidae; genus Lithobates; species Lithobates sylvaticus. Next base: position 89,598,240 of record CM053026.1, read on the forward strand.
AGAGATCACCCATCGCTGGATAGCAAGAGTGGATTACCACCGCTGGAATCTTTTATTTTTTTATTTTTAATAAAGGACTTATCCCAAGTCAAGTCAGTGTGTTTTTTAACAATTTTTTACACTTTCTTTGAGAAATGGTAGGGGTACTTTTGTACCCCCTTACCATTTCAAACAGGGGGGCCGGGATCTGAGGGTCCCCTTGTTAAAGGGGGCTTCCAGATTCTGATAAGCCCCCCACCCGCAGACCGCTACAACCACCAGCCAGGGTTGTGGGGATGAGGCCCTTGTCCCCATCAACATGGGGACATGGTGCTTTGAGGGGTCACAGACCCCCAAAGCATCCCCCCAATGTTGAGGGCATGTGGCCTGGTACGGTTCAGGAGGGGGGGCGCTCTCTCATCCCCCCTCTTTTCCTGCGGCCTGCCAGGTTGCATGCTCAGATAAAGGGTCTGGTATGGATTTTTTGGGGGGAACTCCACGCCATTTTTTTTTTTATTTGGCGTGGAGTTCCCCTTAAAATCCATACCAGACCTGAAGGGTCTGGTATGGATATTTGGGGGAAACTCCACATAATTTTTTGTTTTTATTTGACCCGGGGTTTTTATTTATTTTTTATCAATGACTTTCAATGACTGTTCTCTGTATTACAGGGAGCCAACAATTCATTATAGATTGTTTTAGAGTGCTTTTAAATGACTTTTTTTTCCTGCAGAAATGACACAATGAAATTGTGCAGGGACAGTTCTAAACATGGGAAACATGCGCCCCTTTACAGGCATACTATACACACCCCCCAGGTACAAAATTTAAAGGAATGTTACACTTTTATTGTTTCACTTTAAGCATTATTAAAATCACTGCTCCTGAAAAAACGTTAGTTTTTAAAACTTTTTTTTGCATTGAACCATGTCCCCTGGGGCAGGACCCGGGTCCCCAAACACTTTTTAGGACAATAACTTGCATATTAGCCTTTAAAATTATCACTTTTGATTTTGAACGTTGGAGTCCCATAGACTTTAATAGGGTTCTAAAGTTCACGCAAAGTTTAGGTCTGTTCGCACCGAACCGGGGGGTTTTCGACTCATCCCTAGTGTGTATTAACTTCCTGTGCCTGGAACCTTATACAGGTGGAAGAAGTAATATTCATGTGGTGACTGATCATGTCACTCGGTATGCCCAGGCTTACACTACCAAAGATCAACAGGCTACTACTGTGCCGAAGGTCCTTGTAGAAAAGTTCTTCATTCATTACGGTCTACCTGTCAGGATTGATTCTGATCAAGGAAGAGATTTCGAAAGCCGACTCATACATCAGTTGTGCAAGCTGCTGGGCATTAAAAAGTCCTGAACTACACCGTAATATCCTCAGGGAGACCCACAACCTGAAAGGTTCAATTGGACTTGCTGGGAACTTTACCACTAAAAAGAAACAATATTGGGGAAATTATATTGCTACAGTCGTACATGCATACAACAGTACAGTGAGTGATGCCACCGGATATTAACCATACAGACTTATGTTTGGGAGAGAAGCTCAACTAGCGATTGGTTTAGTTTTTGGAACATCCGCAGATGATACTTCCTTGACCTCCTATAGGGGGTATGTAGAACGTTTCTGGAAAAATTTTAATCAAGCTTATGAGAGAGCTATGAAACATGCTGCCACCCGAGAATTTAAAAATAAGAAGAATTTTGATCTCAAGATGAAATAGCAAGATTTACAGCCAGGGGATCGAGTGCTGTTAAAGAACCTGGGTGTGGCGGGAAAACATAAATTAGCTGACCGCTGGAAGCCTCAACCATATGTGATCTGTAAGCGGCTTCCAGAGTTACCCGTTAACCAAATCAAACCTCAAGGGAAACTAGTGCCTCTCATTTTGGCATCATGATCATTGGAAGATATCCTCTCTATTACTCCTCTGGGGACAACCCAAAATTTGGGATTTTCTTTTAATTTCACTTTCAATGATAATGGTAAATCGGACAAATAGAGAATGTGAATCTCCCTAATGGGGGCACAGATAGCAATAAAAGACTGACAGGGGTTCTAATCCCTCTCCATATATATAGTTATAGTTACAAAGTAGGTGAGGTTGAAAAAAGACACAAGTCCATCAAGTCCAACGATATGTTTATCATATTTGCATATTTTGGTTTCTATGTATTACTGTTGGGAGAACTGATCCAAAAAGGCAGACTACTCATAATTGGCTATTATATTCTTAAATTTTTTAACCACTTGCTGACCGCGCTATAGCTGAATGATGGCTACAGACCGGCCAGCTAGTTCTGGGAGGCTGTCATATGATGATGCAAGGCACGGGCAGCACGCTCTGTAATCACAGTGTCCGGAGGACACTGCTGATCACAGATTGAGGTAACGAGCCAATCAGCGGCTCTTTACCACGTGATCAGCTGTGTTCAATCACAGCTGATCACAGATGTAAATAGAAGGCCCCTTTCCTCATGCTGAGAGCATGAGGAGAGGAGAAAAGAGCCGATAACCGGCTTCTGTAAAAGGGACATCTACACTGATGATCAAGGCACTGATTATCAGTATCCTGATTATCAGTGCAGTCCCAACAGTGCCCACCAGTGCTGCCAATGAGTGCCCACCAGTGCTGCCAATTAGTGCCCATTAGTGCCTTCTCATCAGTCTCACCTATCAGTGCCCAGGTGGGAAACTTAACACAGCCATACCAGGAGTGACAGGAAGTCCATCCTGCTTCCGCAAGATGGGAAGCAAAGGAATAGGGAATGTTCCTCCTCTCAGCAGGTTCCATTCTTCTAGGCAGATGGGCTGCTATAATACATACATATCAGATCACAAAAAGAATATACAGGCTTAAATTCAACCCTGTATGTAGTTTGCAAGGGATGGTGGCTAGCGTCCAGTTGTAGATCTGAAGACGTTAAACTTTTTTTATCCCCTTAGAGATCTTCAAAATGTAGTCCATTAAACCAGCACAGCCAGATGGCAAAATGCTATTTTTGGATCTTCACGAATACTATCTAAACATCCCAAAATATTTATTTCTTTCATAATTGGTAAGCTTGCGATCAGCTAGACGCATTTCCAGTTTAACAGTCTGCCTTTTGTCCTATGCAGGTCTCTGAGACTATTCACAAGGGTTCTCAGTGCAGTGTTAGCTCCACTCAGTTCTCCAGGTGCGCCGCTACCTGGAGAACATTATTCTTCTATCCAGAGATCTGAAACAATTGGTGATGCACCAAGAGATTCTCATAAACACAATGCAGGGATATGGCTGGTTTAACTCTCTAACTTAACCGTTAGTATGTCGGGAGGTACTCTGCCAACTCCTCTGTTCTGCTTCCACCAGAGGAAACGGTGGCAGTCAAAGAAGGAATGCTGAAGACAGTAATCTCCACTTGTTTGACCATTTCTCAGTGCCTCATTCTTTGGAGCACAATGTCGTCATACCAATATTCCCTTGGGCGCTATGACTTTGACAGTTTAAGCTGGGATTCTTAGCACAATATAGGAAACAATAGAGTCTGGCACAGTTATCAACTGTCACTCAATATGAGTAGGGGTATACGGCTGAAGAGGGAGAATATGAATATGGCTGAAGAGGGAGAATCTGACGAAGTCGCCCTGTTAGAACCATTAGACTAGATCACAATTACTATTCATCTTGGCAAAAATAGCCTGGAAGGCACACTGCCAGAAACCGTCGGTTCAGTACAGTGGGAGATTCCCAGCCAAGCAGGGTAGTCTTAAATACCCTAGAAATCCAAGCAGCTTCTTTAGCACCTTTCGCCTTACTACACAGAATCAAGAGAAGATCAGTCTCTCTGCAGTTGAGTAACAGGAGGAACTTGTGGCAATTATACTATTAAGAGAGGTGAACCCCACGCTGTTGCGGTTAGGAAATCACTTGCAAATTACGAAAGCAGTTTACCTCCTAGGGGACTTGAACACACAGACAGACTGACCATCATGCAAACTTTCCAGAGCACGGTGGGCCCTACACTGTAGGTCTTCTATGAGCTGGTCCACAGGTGGGGCCAACCACAGACAGACTACATCTTAGACTTTAAACTTAGGAGGATGTCTGAATCAGTTCCGCACCCCAAGGCAGAGGGGACAAATGCCTTGATTTTCTCCATGGATCTGCAATCTAGCCTATATTTTTTCCAAAAACATTTCTCGTAATGGGATTCCTCTTGAGGCTGTAGAGAGTGAACATGGTAGTCATATCCATTCCTTAATTTTCACAATGAGGGCCTTGAGTTTTCGTGGCCATTCATCTCATGAGCCAATTCCCCTTTGCACATATGCAGGCTGTGGCTGCAAACAGGACGACTGATAGGGGAAGCTTGAGAACCTAGCCTGCTTCAGGATGATCTCTACCTTGCGGAGTGTGAGAAGGCACTTTACTAACAATATCTATGCCAAAATCTGGAACAACTTTGCGTTATTTCTTAGCAGGGCGAGATATTGATACTATGGCACCTCCAGTGACAGCTGTTCTGGACTTCTTGTAGACCAGATTAGACATGAGCCTTAGCCTATATTCCTTGAGATTGCAAGTTTTGACTAGGTTGGCAATAACAAGGCTTAAATATGTTGGAAGTCATTTTGTTTGCACAAATTTTGAAGACAGTCAGGAGGTTTTCGACCACCACGAAAGAGGATCTTTCCCAGTGAAATCTATCAGTGTTGCTGGATTTCAAATAAGTTTGACCATTTGCTCCAACAGAACAGCGTTCAGTTTGTGACATTACCTACTAGGCAGTATCTATCGCAAGATGTTCAAGCAGAAGGATGTCTGAGATTCAAGCTCGGAGAGCTTCAGAAAAATATATTGTTTTCTTTCCAGAAGGAGTAGACTTGTGTCCAATGGATCATTTTGTATCAAGGGTAGCGACAGCCCTCCATCTAACAGTCATCTGGGCATTGCCTAACTTCCCAGAGGATCACTCAGGAGGGTCATACAAATTGGACGTGTACAGAACTTTAAGTCCCTATCCACAATTGCCCTTTTCAGATCATGTAATAAGCCTTTCATCTGAATTCGTCAGGGAAAAGAGGCTACCTCCTGGACTTAGTAGGTTTGGTCATGGATATAGGGCAAGGGGTTGTGAACCTCCTTCAGCAATGGATACATACTCTCCCAGAGCGGTTTCGGTCTCATGGGCTGCCCATTCGAAGGCATCCATGGAATCCATCTGCAGGGAAGTATCATGGTCGACACAGGATACCTTTTCAAGCAGTACAGAGTAGATCCGGGAGTCTTGCCATTAGTGGACTGCGGAGGAAGGAATGTGTAAGGCTCGGTTCACACTGATGCGACATAGGGTCCGACTTGTGACACCTATGGGAGCCGTCTTAACTAATACTACACAAGCCTGTCTGACTTTTAGAAAAGGTTCCTGCATCACTTTAGTCCGACTTTAATGCAACTTCAATGGCACAGAGTGTAAAAAGTCACATCAAAGTCGGATTCCAGAGTTGCACTGAAAGCCATACGATTTTGGAGTTGGGCTAGTGTGAACTGAGCCTAACACTTTGAGCACTTTTTCTTTTGATTCAGTAGCAATATATTTAGCTTAACCACTTGACCACCCACTCCCAGTATTTATACTGCGAGCTGGTGGCACCTTCAGGCTGAGCAACGTACTGATATGCTGCGGAGCACCTGCGCACTGGCACGCCTCTAAGGACTCTGTGTCCGGTGGACACAGCAGATCATGATGCAGTGGACACAGCAGATCATTAAGAGCGCACGGGTGCCGCCCCTCTCTCCAGCCACCCCCTCTGTGCAGAATGGTTAGATTCATGCATTGCATGAATCTATCCTTGGCAGCCACCACCCCTTTTTCAGGCATCCGGCCCATTTTAGGACGCGGGGCACCTGAATTACAGCAGCAGGGGGTGTTCAAAAAAGGTGGACGCAGAGTACAAAGCATTGCACTCAGAGCCCACCCAGGTGTGTTAGAAAAGCAAATGAATATTTGCTTTTCTAACACTGAACCGCCTCTCCGCCAATCAGCCTGACCCGCCACCAAGACAGGGTAAGTCCCGGTCAGACAGAGGGCAGGCGGGGGTCACAGTGGCTGCATTTGATGGGTCACAGTGGCTGCATTTGATGGCACAGTGACTGAAATTGATTGGCACAGTGGTTGCATTTGATGGCACAGTGGCAGCATTTGATGGGGCACAGTGGCTGCATTTGATGGCACAGTGGCGGCAATTGATGGCACAGTGGCTGCAATTGATGGCACAGTGGCTGCAATTGATGGCTCAGTGGTTGCATTTTATAGGGCACAGTGGCTGCATTTGATGGCACAGTAGCGGCAATTGATGGCACAGTAGCTGCATTTGATGGCACAGTGGCTGCATTTGATGGCACAGTGGCGGCAATTGATGGCAAAGTGGCGGCAATTGATGGCACAGTGGCTGCAATTGATGGGCACAGTGGCTGCATTTGATGGGGCACAGTGGTGGCAATTGATGGCACAGTGGCTGCATTTGATGGGTGCAGTGGCTGAATTTGATGGGCGCAGTAGCTGCAATTGATGGGCACAGTGGCTGCATTTGATGGGCACAGTGGCTGCAATTGATGGCACAGTGGCTGCATTTGATGAGCACAGTGAAGCTGCAATTGAGGTTTTATTTTATTTTTATTTTTTAGAAGTGCCGGTCAGACAGCGGGCACAGTGGCGGCATTTGATTGGCACAGTAGTGGCATTTGATGGGCACAGTAGCAGCATTTGATGGCACAGTGGCAGCAATTGATGGCACAGTGGCAGCAATTGATGGGCACAGTGAGGCTGTAATTTATGTTTTTTTTTGTATTTTTCAGAACTTTTTAGTTTGTTTGGTGATCAGTGAGAGGAGAGCCAATCAGTGGCATTTTCTCATAGTGTAAATAATGACTTATTTACAAAATTTTCTAGCAGAAACTAAGAAAAACTAAATTTTTTTCAAAATGTTCTGTATTTTTTTTTTTTATTTAGCAAAACATAAAAATCCCAGTGGTGAATAAATACCACCAAAAGAAAGCTCTATCTGTCTCAAAAAAATGATAAGAATTTCATTTGGGTGCAGTGTTGCATGACTGCATAATTGTCATTCAAATTGCTACAGCGCTGAAAGATGAAAATTGGCCTGGGCAGGAAGGGGTGAAAGTGCCCTGTGTTGAAGTTGTTAAATAAAAGTTGGACTTGAAATTTACATTGCAGTACCGTTTACAAGCCAAGAGGCATGGAGGAGCTCAGCTATGAGGAAAGATTAGAGGAACTGAATTTATTCACTCTTGAGAAGAGGAGATTAAGGGGGGATATGATCAATATGTACAAATATATAAGGGGTCCATATAGTGAACTTGGTGTTGAGTTATTCACTTTACGGTCAACACAGAGGACAAGGGGGCACTCCTTACGTCTAGAGGAAAAGAGATTTCATCTCCAAATATGGAAAGGTTTTACTTAAAGGTGGGTACTAACATTTATAGGTAAATTTGATCCAGGGAAAATCCGATTGCCTCTAGGGGGATCAGGAAGGGATTTTTTTCCCCTGCTGTAGCAGATTGGAGCATGCTCTTCTGGGTTTTTTTTTTTTTTGCCTTCCTCTGGAAGGCAAATGGGGTTTTTTTTTTTTTTTTTTTTATTTCTTTTTTTTATGGTTGAACTGGATGGACTTGTGTCTTTTTTCGGCCTAGCTAACTATGTAACTATGTAACTTCTTCGGGAATGAGAGTTAATTTCTTGGGAAATGGTCAAAGTGAGCTGTAACCAGTGTTCTATCAATTTGTGCCCTTTGTCGAAAAGTGCCCATGCATGCTCAGAACAGAAGGGCACTCCAGCTGATTTGCCGATCAGCTGGAGTGATGTCACCATAGCGCATGCGCACATCGTAGGAGGGTTTTTTCGACAGGAGATACCATTTCACGTGCACAATTGAAAGCTATGCAAAGAGCGGAGAGACACCGTAGATATCAGATTGTGCCTCGCTGTAAACCCGCTCCGCAACAGCGAGGCACAATATGACAAATACGGTGTCCCTCCACTTTTTGCATAGCGTTAAATTGTGCAGAGAAATGGTATCTCCCGTCGAAAGAAGGCCCCTACGATGTGCGCATGCGCTATGGTGACGTCACTCCAGCTGATCGAGAAATCAGCTGGAGTGCTGTTCTGTTCTGCACATGCGTGGGCACATATCGACAGAACACGGGCATTGAGAGATACTTAGGAACTGTTTCTCATTTTCAAGGTGACCCTTTTTGTTTACCCTCAAACAATTGATGGTTGTTTATGATTTGTAGCTATGAATGAGTATAGATCTATGGAGACACTTTCCCTTGTAACGACAATACAGGTTTAACACTAGGATTAAAGTAGCTAATCAAGGACAATGACAGCACAACTTCTGCAATGTTATAAAGCAGATGCCAAATCTCACCCATCAACATGTTTGCACTGACCTTGTTGGGATGATAGAGTGCTGAATATATGGCACGGTATTTACTAATGGCATTCAAAAGCACTCTCCATATTAAAACAGCAGGCTTTATATAAAGAGATTGAACCACAGAATATCTAAGGTAGAACCTTCCAGACCAAAAAAAGAACAAGGCCTGAGATTTATTTCAAAAGGATGTCCTGGTGCAAAGGCCAAGGAACAATTCTTATTCGCTGTGCCCTGCCGGTGACCTCAACCCTGACCTGCAGGGGCCACCCTGCTCATGGGGGTGACAGGCAATGCAGGCTGTACTCAGTCACTTCCCCACCAATGGTGCCAAGTCCTTTAATTATGTGTGTGCTAGTTTTATGATGTGACAGTGGGCTACTGTCCGCTGGGAATGAGCTTAGACCACAAATTTCATTTCATATGGGACAGACCGGAGGAACACAGGTGAAAGGCCAGTTCTTTTTTTTGCAATAAGTCAGCCAGATTACACTCGGTGCTTTTTATGAATGAAACGAGTACAGGAACGAAGTCTGTGAGACGTTCCAGACCTCTGACCCTTCACATCACATGACGGCCCACAGTTACTTCTAAGCTACATTGGGTTTAGTAGCTGTATTAAAACCAAAGCTGCACATCACCGCACATTTCATTGTTTTAAAAGGCAGAATTTCAGAGAGAGGAAGAGAGAAAAAGTCAGATACAAGAGGGACAGAAATTGGGAAGCATATGAGAGATATAAAGTAAATGATAAGGGAAATAAAAGAGTGAGGTGAGAAGGAAGATAAGGGAAAGGTGTATAAACAAAAAGAAAAGGAAACCAACAAAAAAATGCAAGATACACAGAGGTACCACCAGATATTCATCCACTCACTCCAATAGAGTGGGGCTCAGAAGGAGGATAAGGGAAAAGTGTCTGGGAGAAATATAAGACAAAAGAGACATAAGAGGGGGGCAAAAAAAATGTTTGCCTAAATCCAAGCTCTATAAACTTACTTTCACTTAAAACGAACCTGCGCCTAGACTATGCTTATTAAAGTACATATTCTAAACAGGCATTTTATATTTTGTAATATGAAAATCAATAAAAAAGGAAATCGTTTAAAAAAAAAATAATACTATCTGAGCCTTCTCTGCTCTGGGTAGAAAGCACAGAGTGCAGGGGTTAACAGTGTATAATGTACAATGTGCAAGAGTCAGGAGTAATGCGGAGTGTGCAGGGTTCAGGAGTAAAACATAGTACAGGGATCAGCTGTACATAAGGCTCAGTGTGCAGGGGCCAGGAATACTGCATGAACTGCAAGGGTCAGGAGTAATGAATGAACTGCAGGGGTCAGAAGTAACACAATGCGTGCAGGGGTCAAACATAATGTACAGTGAGCATAGGGTCGGGAGTAAAGCACTGACTTCAGGGATCAGCTGTGCATAATTCACAGTGTACAGGGGTCGGGAGTAATGCTATGTGTGGTGGAGTCAGGATTAATGCACAGTGTGCAGGGGCCAGGACTAACACAAAGAGCACAGGGATCAGTAGTGCATAACACACAGTGTGCAGGGGCCAGGAGTAACACGAGGAGCGCAGGGATCAGTAGTGCATAGCACACAGTGTGCACAGGCCAGGAGAAACACACAGAGCGCAGGGATCAGTAGTGCATAACATACAGTGTGCAGGGGTTAGAAGTAATGCGCAATGTGCAGGATTTAGGAGTAACACACAGAATGCAGGGATCAGTAGTGCATAACACACAGTGTGTAGGGATCAGCAGTGCATATTACACAGTGTGCAAGGGTCAAGAGTAATGAACAGTGTGCAGGAGTTAGGAGTAACACACAGTGTGCCGGGATAAGTAGTGCATAACACACAATGTGCAGGGGTCAGTAGTGCATAACACACAGTGTTCAGGGATCAATAGTGCATAACACACAGTGTGCATGGATCAGTAGTGCATAACACACAGTGTGCAGGGGTCAGGAGTAATGCACAGTGTGCAGGGGGTTAGGAGTAATACTCCATATTCCCATCGCACACATATCTGGAAGAAGCTCTAGAGGATTTGGGTAGTAACCACCAGTTGGAAACTGGTTCAGAAAGTCACAATGTGGATATTTGCCAGCACACCATGGATCAACAGGTAGCATCCGAACAAATTTTTATTGAAGCATATGTCAGAAACCATGAATCAGACTGAGACAGAAGTACAGTTATATCACACTTGTTTAATAATAATAATAAAAGGTAAACAGAGTAAATGTGGTCAAAACATAGCCAGAGTTCAGGAACTGGATAGTCAGACAAGCCAAAATGTCAGGGAGCCAGAGATGAGCGCAGTAGAGCAGCAAGCAGGATCTGGAGCCAGAAGGAATGTCAGCCAAGCAAGTCTTTAACAGGAACACAGGAGAGTGGCTCTAGAGATGTGACCAAGGCGAAGGCAGAGATCATCTGGGCTGGACGGCTTAAGTAAGTAGGACTGACGAGCAGGATATCATCAACAGGTGAGTCACTGTGGAGAGAAAAGAGCTGGCAATTAGCCGACAGCTGAGCGGCCAGTTTTGAGAAGGAAGGGCTGAGCCCAGCCCTGACAGTACCCCCTTTCTCAATGACCCCTCCCCCTCGGAGGACCACCAGGCTTGAGGGGAAAACGTTGATGGAAATCACAGGGGAGGACAGGAGCATGTACGTCCGAGGATGAGACCCAAGAGCGTTCCTCCGGACCCTACCCTTTCCAATGCACCAGGTACTGTATGCGCCCACGGAACCTACGGGAGTCAACAATGGACTGTACTTCATACTCCTCATGGTTCTCAACCTGTACAGGGTGAGGACGAGGCACGAGGTGGTAAAGCAGTTGCAGATCAAAGGTTTTAATAAGGAGACATGAAATACATTTGAGATACGCATATTAGAAAGAAGGTCTAATGTGTAAGCCACTGGGTTAATCCTGCAAAGAATACGGAAAGGCCCAATAAACTGAGGTGCGAACTTCAGAGAGGGAACACAAAGTTGGAGGTTGCGAGATGACAGCCAGACCCTGTCCCCAACCTGGTAGGAAGGCACAGGCAGGTGTCTGCCATCACCACAGAGTCTGTACCAATCATTAGCATGTCGCAAAGTCTCCTGGGCTTGTGCCCAAGTGGAACGAAGACCACGGAGATGCTCCTCTAAGGCAGGAATACTCTGCGGAACAAACGAGTCAGGCAACATGGAAGGTTGGAAACCATAATTCGCCATAAATGGGGACAATCGGAAAGCAGAATTCAAGGCACTATTGTGAGCAAACTACGCCCACGGTAAGAGGTCTGATCAGTTGTTATGATGGTCAGAAATATAGCAAAGTAGGAATTGCTCCAAGGACTGAGTGGCTCGTTCTGGGGCCCCATTAGACGGTGGGTGATGAACAGAGGAGAAAGAAAGCTGAATTCCCAACTGTGCACAAAAGGTTCTCCAGATCCAGGACACAAACTGACTACCCCTGTCCGAGACAATCACATTGGGTAGCCCATGTAAGCGAAAAAAATCTCCCGAGCAAAAAAGGAAACCAGTTCCTTAGAAGTGGGCAACTTCTTAAGTCGAATACAATGGGACATTTTCGAGAACCAGCAACTACCATAAGGATAACTGTGTTGCCCTGGGAGTTGGGTAACTTCACAATGAAATCCATGGACAGGTGGGGCTGGGGCCTCTCTCCATTGGATATGGGTTGTAGGAGGCCCACTGGAAGGTGTCGTGGGGTCTTACTCTGAGTACACACGGAACAGGCAGCTACGAAGGCGGTTACATCAGCACATAGACTAGGCCACCAGAATTGTTGGGAAATGGCCCAAAAGAGTTGTTTTTTCCCAGGGTGTCCAGCAGCCTTGGGAGAATGGTAAGTCTGGAGTATGGCAGTATGGAGACTCTCTGGGACAAAGCAGCGGTCACAAGGTTTCTCAGGAGGAGCATGGACCTGAGCGGCAAGAATTTTGTGACCCAAAGGAGATTGAGACTGGTGCGAACCATAGCCAGAATATGAACTCATAATGGCCTGTTCTGGTATTAAACGCAGTTTTCCACTCCTCACGAGATTGTATGCCCCTCTCAAATCAAGCTTTGTGAAAAACGTTGCTCCCTTGAGTCGGTCAAATAACTCCGTAATCAACAGAATCGGATAGGCATTCTTAATTGTGAAACGATTAAGACCCCTATAATCAATACAAGGTCTCAGTTCACCACTCTTTTTCTTCACAAAGAAGAAAAACACCAGCAGGAGACGAGGATTTGAGGCTGAAACCTCGAGAAAGTGCGTCTGCAACATACTCCTCCATGGCCCTATCCTCTAAGAACGACAAAGGGTAAACCTGGCCATGAGGGGGGTATGGCACCAGGTTGAGTTGAAGGTCAATTGCACAATCATATGACCGGTGTGGAGGCAAACTACCAGCTTGACCTTTGTCAAAGACATTGCTAAAATCGTGGTACTCCTCCAGCAGTGAAGAGAGTGAAGAGGTGCACAGAACCTTGGCTACCTTTTGGAAGCATGTCTGACTGCATTGTGGCAACCAGGAGAGAACCTCAGCACGGAGCCAATCAAAAGAGGGGTTGTGCCTCTGTAACCAAGGATAACCAATAAACAGCGGAAAAGTGTTGGAGTAACAAACGCTTTAATGAGTTGTAAGGGCAGAAGGTTTTCTTTATTTTAATGCATTCTATGCATTAAGATGAAAAACCTTCTGTGTGGAGCAGCCTCCCCAGCACCCCCTAATTACTTACCTGAGCCCCATCTCTCTCCAGCTATGTCCACGAGTGTCTTAGCTGTCCATTACACTCCTCCTGATTGGCTGAGACACAGCAGCGGCGCCATTGGCTCCTGTGGCTGTCAATCAAAGTCAGTTAGCCAATCAGGGGAGAGAGGGGGCGGGGCTCCATGTCCGAATGGACACGCAGAGCTGTGACTCAGCTCGGGTGCCCCCACAGCAAGCTGCTTGCTGTGGGGGCACTCAACAGGAGGCAGGGGCCAGGATCACAGATGAGGAACCCGAGAAGAGAAGGATCTGGGCTGCTCTGTGTAAATCCACTACACAGAGCAGGTAAGTATGACATGTTTGTTATTTAAAAAAAAAAAAAAAACAAGACTTTACAATCACTTTAACCTCCTTATGACCGGCCACTGTCATATGACGGCGGCAAGAAACATCTGTTGTTCCGGGCCGCTGTCATATGACGGCATTTCATTTGCGGCCACTAGGGGGTGCGCGCATCACTGGGGACCCGATGCGTTTGCCCGGCGGCCGCGATGTCCGCCGGGCACCCCTGATTGCCCAGTAACTGAGCAGGACGTGGATCTGTGTGTGTAAACGTCCTGTCAGAGGAGAGGAGACCGATGGTGTGTCCCTTGTACATAGGGACACCGATCGTTCACCTCCTCCAGTCAGTCCCCTCCCCCCACAGTTAGAATCACTCCCATAGGGAACATATTAACCCCTTGATCACCCCCTAGTGTTAACCCCTTCCCTGCCAGTCACATTTATACAGTAATCAATGCATTTTTATAGCACGGATCGCTGTATAAATGTGAATGGTCCCAAAAATGTGTCAAAAGTGTCCGATATGTCCGCCGCAATATCGCAGTCATGATAAAAATCGCAGATCACCACCATTATTAGTAAAAAAAAAAAAAATTTAAAAAATGCTATAAATCTATCCTCTATTTTGTAGACGCTATAACTTTTGCGCAAACCAATCAATATACGCTTATTGCGATTTTTTTAACCAAAAATATGTAGAAAAATACGTATCGGCCTAAACTGAGGAAAAAAAATTTTTTTAAAAAAATTGGATATTTATTATATCAAAAAGTAAAAAATATTGCATTTTTTCAAACTTGTCCCTCTTCTTTTGTTTATAGTGCAAGAAATAAAAAACGCAGCAATTATCATTCAAAATGCGACAGCGCTAAAAAAAAAAAAAACCTGCAAGACAAAGGCATAATAAGCTAGTATGTTGTGCATACTAGCTCATTATGAATTACTTACCTGAGATCGAAGCCTCCGCAGCGTTCCTCGTTCACCAATCCAGCTGCCGACATCGCTCCCGGAGTTACTTCCGGTATCGATGGCTCCGGCGCTGTCATTGGCTTCACTCCCGCGCAAGCCGGTAACGGTCTAACTGAAACAACGGCACATACGTGCCATTTTTTCCGTTTGCTTAAGTTCGCATGTGCCGATGACGTCAGCACATGCAAATACAGGGGATATCTCCTAAACCGTTCAGGTTTAGGAGATATCCAGTATAGCTACAGGTAACTTACCTGTAGCAAAAAGTTGTTGTAAAGCAACCACTTTAATTAGAGCTATGTCACACATAGTGCAGTGAAAGGCATTTTACTGCATTGTAATTGTTTTCTATGCATGCCATTCACACTGCAGAGCAGCCTCGAACCACCCCACTTTCACACGGATGCTCTTAAAAATGCAAAATAGTTTTTTGATGTGTTTCCATTCCATTTTGTATGGAAGGTGCGTTTTTGGTGCACTTGTTACACAGCACTCACAGAATTCTGCACGTAGGAATTTTTATTATGCAATGTACACACGGTGCACAGATAGGAGTAGATACATAAGATTTAAAGGGAATTCATTTTTATGCACTTTTGTCACGCTGAACATAGGCTTTTTAGCACAGCAAAAGTGCATCCATATGACATGGCCTTAACTGCAAATACATGAATATATTTGAAATCCTTTTAACAAGGATTTCTAGTAATCACAAGGGCTTAATATGGGTATACAGGTAGATAACCCAAAGCTCAAAGCAGCTTCAATGCAAACATTATTCAGTTATGCTCCATCATCAACTGTTCCTGATTTCCAGGGCAAATCCTGTGCTGGAAAATGACCCCATTAAACCTCTGCATTTGATAATGTGCCTTATTTGATCATTTCCAAATATAATATTTTTGGAATGATGGATATCATTTTATTTAAATTCATATGGTCTTATATGTTATGCAACTAAAACCTCTATTTTAATGCAAATTGTTATACAGTGTATTTTGTTTGTTTATGTATTTGTTTTCTGTTTGTTTGTTTGTTTATTTATTTGTTTTCTGTTTGTTTGCTTGTTTGCTGGTTGGCTGGTGAATGTGCTGGAAAGTACAATTTGTTTTGTTTGCTGTGTTTAAAGCCCTTCCATGTGCACCTTGCTCTAATAGCTAGTTATAAATTGGGGTGATTGACATTTTATTGATGCTGGGTTCACACCATTCCCGCTTGCGGCTCCCAGCACCCCCCGTTTCAGGTCAGTTTTAAGCCCAAATTTTTGGCTGAATTCGGACCTGAAACCATGTCCTGTGGTCTGATGAGACCAAGATAAACTTATTTGGTTCAGATAGTGTCAAGTGTGTGTGGCGGCAACCAGATGAGGAGTAAAAGACAAGTGTGTCTTGCCTACAGTCAAGCATGGTGGTGGGAGTGTCATGGTCTGGGGCTGCATGAGTGCTGCCGGCACTGGGGAGCTACAGTTCATTGAGGGAACCATGAATGCCAACATGTACTGTGACATACTGAAGCAGAGCATGAGCCCTCCCTTCGGAAACGGGGCCGCAGGGCAGTATTTCAACATAACTACCCAAAACACACCTCCAAGAAGACCACTGCCTTGCTAAAGAAGCTGAGGGTAAAGGTGATGGGCTGGCCAAGCATGTCTCCAGACCTAAACCCTATTGCGCATCGGTGGGGCATCATCAAATGGAAGGAGGAGGAGTGCAAGGTCTCTAACATCCACCAGCTCCATGATGTCGTCATGGAGGAGTGGAAGAGGAATCCAATAGCAATATGTGAAGCTCTGGGGAACATCATGCCCAAGAGGGTTAAGGTAGTGCTGAAAAATAATGGTGGCCACACAAAATATTGACACTTTGGGCCCAATTTGGACATTATCATTTAGGGGTGTATTCACTTTTGTTGCCAGCGGTTTAGACATTATTGGTGTGTTGAGTGTTGAGTGTGTTGAGTTATTTTGAGAGGACAGCAAATTTACACTGTTATACAAGCTGTACACTCACATGACATTTCCTGCAGGACTAGTTAAAAACACCTGAACATATTCAAAAAATACAGGGGTTTGGTCACACTATATGGTTATATAGTGCTAAGCCCACTTACTGCGACAAAGTACCCCGAATTAGTGGATCCTAACCTAGTAATAGAATGAAAGATCCTGCGTCTTAACCATGGGAGCCAAACTCCTCTATGTGGGAGAACTGAAGGGATTCCTCCTATACACTGGTGGCCACTAAATAAGAGGTAATGAAGAGGGGGAGGGGTGCTCTAACCCCAAAAAACCTTCAGTTCTCCCACATAGATTTTAAGGGGGAAAAAGTGCGTGTTATACGCCGATAAATACGGTAGTAGACAGTGCGGGAGTATTATATATATATATTTAACTAGGTCTAAAGCATTCGTTTTTATGTCTAGTGCACTTTTTTGAACATTAATGGCAAAATGTATTCTTTCTATTATTTAAAGTGGGGTGCCCCCTAAAAAAAAAAAATTTAAAAGTCAGCAGCTACAAATACTGCAGCTGCTGACTTTTAATAATGGGACACTTACCTGTCCCAGGGTCCAGCGATGTGGGGGAACGAAGCCCCACCTAGTTCCCCGCTCCGCTCGCGGCACAGGCACTCTTACTGTGGGCACCCGGCTGTGGATTCACAGCCGGGTACCCACAGGTCATCTGGGACCTGTCACGTGTCCCAGATGACTGACTGCACAGAGGGGAAGTGATGTCAGTGCTCGGGCACTGAAGGAGGCAGACTACGAGGGACCCCCTAGCAATAGGCATTTAGAGGTGAGTAAAAAAAAATTTTTTTTCCAATTATTTTTTATTTTTTATGAATTTTAAGCAATTTTTTATTTATTTTTTTGGTGGAAACACCACTTTAGGGTCAATATCTTTACGAAGACCTTACTGTATTTGATACACTTTATATTGTAAATATTGAAAGGAAATGTTTAGATCAGCATAACACTTTGGGCAGTAAAGTAGTACATTTCGTAGAAATGTATACATCAAACCAAAAGAGGGACATCTGAGACTGCACGAGGGACAGAGGGATCGGGTCTCAAAAGTGGAACATAAGCAATATTCCCAACGCACGCGTTCCTGAAAATGGCTGAAAAGTGAGTGGGTGCTGCAGCGACTGCCGACTTGAGAGCTGAAAGTCAAGAGATACACAGTCTTAGCCCGTAAGGTTCAATATTAAGTTGGTGTCATGTCTACCCCAACGCAGGTGGTCAGACACTATAGCTAGCTACTGTGTGCTTCACCTACAGCAGCCCCCTTTCCCTTAAGGCAAGCAGGCCTACCGGTACTTTGTTGCCCCCAGGACTTATACACAATGCTATAGTTCCTGGCCACCACGCCAGGGCAGATGCGAACTAAGCAAACAAATAAACTACTTTCAGTTAGTAGACAGATAGCGTGGTTCTATGACAGTCCAGGTAAAAGGCAGGCTGAGTTCAGGGAAAAGTCCAATATCCAATCCAGGTCATACACAGGGAAATCCAAACTAGCAAAACAGGGCAGACAAATGGGGGGCTCGATCAGGAACAACGCAGGTATCACTTTCTCTATCACAAGCAAGGGACAGAGAGAGTTTGGCTTGCTTATAACAGGTGACTGACCATATCAATCTCCTTGCAGGTAGATACAGATAGGGACAATGCAATAGCCAAAACCCAGATGCTGGAATGAGGAGCAGGAGCACTTAAGTGATCCTGACAGTTGCCCCCCCCCCCCCCCCCCCCCCCCTTTGCAGCTATAACAGCTTAAACTCTTCTGAGAAGGATGTCCACAAGGTTTGGAGTGTGTCTGAGAATGTTTGACCATTCTTTAAGACGCGCATTTGTGAGGTCGGGCACTGATGTGGATGAAAAGGCCTGGCTCACAGTCTCCGCTCTAATTCCCCCCAAAGGTGTTCTATTGGGTTGAGGTCAGGACAATTCCTCCACCCCAACTCGCTCATCCATGTGCTTATGGACCTTGCTTTGGGCACTGTTGCTCAATCATGTTGGAACAGGAAGGGACCATCCCCAAACTGTTCCCACAAAGTTGAGAGCATGAAATTGTCCAAAATGTCTTGGTATGCTGACGCCTTAAAGAGTTCCCTTCACTGGTACTAAGAAGCCATGCTTAACCACTGAAAAACAACCCCACACCATAATCCCTCCTCCACCAAATGATTTGGACCAGTGCACAAAGCAAGGTCCATAGAGCCATGGATGAGCGAGTTTGGGGTGGAGGAACTTGACTGGCCTGCACAGAGTTCTGACCTCAACCCGATAGAACACCTTTGGGATGAATTAGAGCAGAGACTGCAAGCAAGGTCTTCTCGTCCAATATCTGTGCCTGATCTCACAAATGCGCTTCTAGAAAAGTGGTCAAACATTCTTATGGACACACTCCTAAACCTTGTGGACAGTCTTCCAAGAAGGGTTGAAGCTGTTATAGAAGCAAAGGGTGGGCCATCTCAATATTGAACCTACAAACTAAGACTGGGATGCTATTAAAGTTCATGTGCATGTAAAGGTAAGCGTCCCAATACTTTTGGCAATATAGTGTATGTCACTAGCACACCTGGGAACTCCAAAAAAGGGTCAAACGCTGTATGAAATGATCACATCATAGCAGAAGATAGCTGTGTGGCTCTGAAACGTTGCGATCTTCTGCTGTGATGTGACAATTTAATAAAACATTGGACCCTTTTATGGAGTTCCCTGGTGTGCTGGATACATACTGAGAAAACACAGAAAATCAGCTCACAAGCTTTTTTTTTTTGAAATTGTTAAGCAGATATAATAAAAAGCTTTCAGGGTCCATGCACATTGGACTTAAAAAAATACCAGTTCCCTTGGCAGAAAAAAACGCTCATATAGTGTATTTCTGTGTATGTGTTTAGGAACCTTTAGGAGCATTTAGCATTTTTTCTCTGCCAGAAAACTCCTCTCAAAAATGCAAACCAGAAGGGGTTTTTCTTTTTTTCTGTCTCTAAGACCCCTTTCACATTGTGCCGCCCGGGTGTCAGCGGTAAAGTGGCACTATTTTTAGCGCCGCTTTACCGTCGATAGCGGCCAAAAATGGATTATATCTGCACAACATGCTGCCGCAGCTGCGTTTTTCCGGTGGCATGACAGCGCTGCCCCATTGATTTCAATGGGAAGGAGCAGTGGAGGAGCGGTGAGTTTACTGCTCCTTCACTGCTCCAAAGAAGCTGCTGGCAGGACTTTTTCTGATGCCCTGCTAGCGCAACGCACCATGTGAAAGCCCTCTGGCTTTCACACTGGAATGAATGGAGCAGTTGTTTTTGGGCGGTTTGCAGGCGCTATTTTTAACGCTATTGCGCCTGCAAAATGCCCCAGTGTGAAAGGGGTCTTAAAGTTGAGTTTAAAATATGCCTGTATTCATCCTAATGTGTATTGACACATAGAAAAACATTGAGCTGCTTTTACAGGCAAAACTCCTGTAGAAGCAGATTTTTTTAACCGCCCTACGGCCCTCTTACTGCTACTGGGTGGCAGCTGTGCGCAGGACCATGTATATATACGTGATCCTGCACTTCTGCCTGTAGGGGGCGCATGAGACGCTTCTGCTGTGATAATTCATAGCAGAAGCCAATGTGCAGGTCATTGGTAAAACACAGAGCACTGAGATATGCCTATGTAAACAAGGCTTATCTCAGTTCTGACAGGGGGGAATGGAGGATCCTATGTCTCTGCAAAGCAGGGACTAGAATCAGTCTGTATTAGGCCCCTTTCACACTGGGGTGGTTTTCAGGCGGTACAGCGCTAAAAATAGCGCCTGTTCACCGCCTGAAAAAAACGGCCCCATTCACTCCAGTGTGAAAGCCGGCGGGCTTTCACACTGGAGCGGTGCGCCAGCAGGACGGTAAAAAAAGTCCTGCTAGCAGCATCTTTGGAGCGGTATAGGAGCGGTGTGTTCACCGCTCCTATACCGCTCCTACCCATTGATTTCAATGGGACACCGCGGTAATTGGCAAAGCGCCAATACAGTGGTGCTTTGCGGGGGATTTTAACCCTTTTCCGGCCGCTCGCGGGGGGTAAAACCGCCCCACGAGCGGCCGAATACCGCGGCTAAAACGACGGTAAAGCAGCGCTAAATATAGCGCTGCTTTACCGTCACTGCGGCTCCCGCCCCAGTGTGAAAGGGGCCTTAGTGTGACTGGTTCCTGCAAAGTGTAAAAACTGTCCGATAGCTAACCGTAATATCGCAGTCCTGCTATAAGTCACCTGATGGCCTACATTACTAGTATAAAAGAAAATCCATAAATATATCCCATAGTTTGTAGACTCTATAATGTTTGCATAAACCAATCAATATATGCTTATTGGGATTGTGTTAAAATCATGTTGGCCTAAATTGATGAACAAATTAGATTTTTGTGTTGGTATGTTTAATAGCAGAAAGTAAAAAATATTTTCTTTTTTCAAAATAGTTTTTTTTTTGTTTATAGCGCAAAAAATTAAAAAAATCGATCCGCTGATCCCCGCTGAGCAGGCAGATGACACGTCCGTGTCCGCTCACTGTGCCGAGTGGAGACGTACACAGTCCCGGGCTCTCCTCTATGGGAAAATCGGGTGAAAACAGACCGCCTGTCTGTTTTCATCCAATCTGCCAGATGGATGTAAAAAACAGGACCACCGTCCATCTGGATTTTGCATCTGGATCAGGAGCGGATGTCAGCGGACATCTCACTGCTGATATCCTCCGCTCCATAGGGGAGACTGAAGGGTCTGATCAAATCCGCCTTAAAAACTGACAGGCGGACCTGATCGGACAGCCCGTGTAAAAGGGGCCTTATATTAATAGTGCAACATGTTTTTCATTATTAAAGCGAATTCCACCAAAAAATGAAACTCAGTGCTAGTGACCCCCTGACATGCCATTTTTTTGGGGGGGGGGGGGGGGGTGGGTACCCTGTTTTTACAGGCAC
The DNA here is from genome assembly GCA_028564925.1 of Lithobates sylvaticus. Classification (NCBI taxonomy): domain Eukaryota; kingdom Metazoa; phylum Chordata; class Amphibia; order Anura; family Ranidae; genus Lithobates; species Lithobates sylvaticus. The sequence goes on from CM053026.1 coordinate 89,619,660, forward strand.
CCAGCTCCCACTTCCTCCCATGGTGCAATGGCGCCAGAAGGAAGATCACCTCTCCCCCCGCCCTCCCTGCAATTTTCTGGGACACTTCACCAGTCCCAGAAGATTGCCCGGCCATTTACAGTGCAGCTTGCGCATGCACAGTGCACGCTCCAGCTGTGGCTTCACCCACAGTTAGAATGCCGGCACCGCAGAGAGGGAGGCTCCGTGCGCCCGCATCGCTGAACTGTGGGACAGGTGAGTGTTCCGATTATTAAAAGTCAGCAGCTACGCTTTAGTAGCTGCTGACTTTTAAATGGGTGGAACTCCGTTTTAATAATAATAATGACAATAATAATTTATGATAATAATTTCATCTCCAAATACTGAAAGGTTTCTTCACAGTAAGAGCGGTGAAAATGTGGAATAGACTCCCTCCAGATGTGGTTCTGGCCAGCTCAGTGGGGGGTTCGCCTTCCTCTGGATCAACTGTGGGTATAGGATTGGGAATAAGAGATTGTGTGATATTTTTTATTTATTTTTTAGGGTTCAACTAGATGCTCTTTTTTCAACCTGACTAACTATGTAATGGTGTAATAATAATAATACGTGCACATTTTTTTCCTTGCAAAAATATGTGCATTTTTTTTTTTTTTTATTCAAAGGTGAACCTTTAACCTGTTCAGATCGGCTAATGGCTACAGCGCAGATCTGCTTTGACGGGAGGCTGTCTATTGACGTCCTCCCCTTTTAAGGCTGGCCATGCCCCCCTGAAGGGGGCACACGGCACATGCTGTGATCACCCGAGCGCTGTGAACACCCGAGTCAATGAGACTCAGGTGATCACAGATCCGGCCCCTTACTACGTGATCAGCTGTCAGACAATGACAGCTGATCACGTGATGTAAACAGAGGATCTGTAATCGTTTTTTTTCTTCTCACGCTAACAGCAAGGGACATAGCTGCCTCATATGTGCCCACAAGTACCACCTGCAAGTGCCACCTGAAAGTGCCACAAATCAGTGCCCACAGTGCCCCAATCAATGCCCACAGTAGTAAATGCCAGCAATCAGCGCCACCATTCAGTGCCCACAAGTGCCACCTATCAATGCCCACCAGTGGTGCCAATCAGTGCCTCATCAGTGCCACCTAGCAGTGCTGCCTATCAGTGTCACCTACCAGTGCCGATCAGTGCCCATCACTGCCACCCATCAGTGCCAGCTATCAGTGCCACCTATCAATGCCCTTCAGTACCGCCCATCAGTGCCCACCAATGCCGCTTATTAGTGCCCTTCAGTGCCACCTTATCAGTGCCCATCAGTGCAGCCTATCAGTGCCCATCGGTGTAGCCTCATCAGCGTACATCAATGAAGGAGAAAAATTACCTGTTTGCAAAATGTATTAACAAAATATAAAACGGTTTTGTATTTAGTTTTTTAAATCAGTCTGTTTTTTATTTTTTTAACAAAAAATAAAAAACCCAGAGGTGATCAAATACCACCAAAAGAAAGCTCTATTTGTGGGGGAAGAAATGTATTCATTTGAGTACAGTATTGTATGACCCTGCAATTGTCATTCAAAGTGTGACAGCACTAAAAGCTGAAAATTGGTCTGGGCAGGAGAGGTGGGGGGGGGGGGGGGTTAGGTGCTCAGTAAGCAAGTGGTTAACAGACTAAAAGGTAGCAATGTACGTTTCCATTCAATTCAATCCCCCCCTCCGTGCTGTTTTTGCCCTCCAGAGGGCGCTGTCCCACCTCCTATACAGAGCTATGAGAGGAGGAGGAGGAGGAGAAGGAAGAAAAAAAAGTGAAAGGGATGCATGCAGCTTTTTTGAGAAGTGAGCAAAGTGTCCCAGAAGTATAAGAGGGAGATGAGGAGAGAGGGGTGCAGAGGAGTGGTGGAGGGGTACAGAGGAGTGATGGGGGGTGCAGAGGAGTAGTGGGGGGTGCAGAGGGGATGTGGGGAGTGCAGAGGGTGGTGGGGGGGTGCAGAGGAGTGGTGGGGTTGCAGAGGAGTAGTGGGGGTGCAGAGGAGTAGTGGGGGGGTACAGAGGAGTGGTGGGGGGTACAGAGGAGTGGTGGGGGGGCAGAGGAGTAGTGGGGGGTACGGAGGAGTAGTGGGGGGTGCGGAGGAGTAGTGGGGGTACAGAGGAGTAGTGGGGGTGCAGAGGAGTAGTGGGGGGGTACAGAGGAGTAGTGGGGGGGTGCAGAGGAGTAGTGAGGGTACAGAGGAGTAGTGGGGGTGCAGAGGAGTAGTGGGGAGTACAGAGGAGTAGTGGGGGGTGCAGAGGAGTAGTGGGGGTGCAGAGGAGTAGTGGGGGGGGGTACAGAGGAGTAGTGCGGGGTGCAGAGGAGTAGTGGGGGGTGCAGAGGAGTAGTGGGGATACAGAGGAGTAGTGGGGGGTACCGAGGAGTAGTGGGGGTGCAGAGGAGTAGTGGGGGGGTGCAGAGGAGTAGTGGGGGGTGCAGAGGAGTAGTGGGGGGTACAGAGGAGTAGTGGGGGGGGTGCAGAGGAGTAGTGGGGGTACAGAGGAGTAGTGGGGGTGCAGAGGAGTAGTGGGGGGTACAGAGGAGTAGTGGGGGGAACAGAGGAGTAGTGGGGGGTGCAGAGGAGTAGTGGGGGTACAGAGGAGTAGTGAGGGGTGCAGAGGAGTAGTGGGGGGGTACAGAGGAGTGGTGGGGGTGCAGAGGAGTAGTGGGGGGTGCAGGGTAGTGGGGGGGGGGTGCAGAGGAGTAGTGGGGGGTACAGAGGAGTAGTGGGGGGGGGGTGCGGATGAGTAGTGGGGGTACAGAGGAGTAGTGGGGATGCAGAGGAGTAGTGGGGGTACAGAGGAGTAGTGGGGGTACAGAGGAGTAGTGGGGGGTGCAGAGGAGTAGTGAGGGTACAGAGGAGTAGTGGGGGGGTGCAGAGGAGTAGTGGGGGGTACAGAGGAGTAGTGGGGGGGTACAGAGGAGTAGTGGGGGGTGCAGAGGAGTAGTGGGGGGTGCAGAGGAGTAGTGGGGGGGTGCAGAGGAGTAGTGGGGGGTGCAAAGGAGTAGTGTAGTGGGGGGTGCAGAGGAGTAGTGGGGGGGGGTGCAGAGGAGTAGTGGGGGGTGCAAAGGAGTAGTGGGGGTACAGAGGAGGAGTGGGGGGTGCGGAGGAGTAGTGGGGGGTGCAGAGGAGTAGTGGGGGGTGCAGAGGAGTAGTGGGGGTACAGAGGAGTAGCGGGGGGTACAGAGGAGTAGTGGGGGGTGCAGAGGAGTAGTGGAGGTACAGAGGAGTAGTGGGGGGGGTACAGAGGAGTAGTGGGGGGTACAGAGGAGTAGTGGGGGGGTGCAGAGGAGTATTGGGGGGTACAGAGGAGTAGTGGGGGTGCAGAGGAGTAGTTAGGGGGAAGAGGAGTAGTGGGGGGTGCAGAGGAGTAGTGGGGGGTACAGAGGAGTAGTGGGGGGGGGGTGCAGAGGAGTAGTGGGGGTACAGAGGAGTAGTATGGGGGTACAGAGGAGTAGTGGGGGGGGGTGCAGAGGGGTCAGTGATTTTCCAGTCTGCTTTCATGTGTGCCTGCAGGTGGTGCCTAATGAGAAGTGGGGTGGGGGGCACCCAAACAACTGTCTTCTAATATTAGCACGCCTGTATCTCCGCCGCCATTCAGATTAGTCGTCGTATGTGTGCAGTTGGTGGAAAGAAATCTGTTATCGCAGAGTTATGCCGCACACAGAAGAAGGGACAAGGGGGGAGAGATGTGTAGAGCGACAAATCCCAGTGACCTGCGAATGTGCGGCTAATCTGTCTGCATACTTGACTGTCTGAGCCAGGAGAAGGAGAAGAATAGACATTGTACAGGGGGCAAGCCTTTGACTCCAACAATCCCCATTTTCCGTTAAGTAATCGTTCTGTATAAAAGGAAATATCGCCTACTCAGTTTCATTGAGAGCTGCCAAAAAATGTTCTCCGCCAACCAGGAGGGGGGGGGGGGAGAATAGCAGGCTTTAATAAAGTGACCCTATAGAAGTTCATTATCTAGGGGGGCAATCTTGGAAAGAGACCGCCTACGTTGTCTAAACTTTTTTTTTTTTTTCTGAAAGTCCCCTAAGGTTGAAGTTGTGCCATGTCCTCCTTTATTATCGCTCCGTGATTTTATTTAGCGGCTCCTCGCGCTGGGCGCTCCGCTGGGCGCTCCTCCTGGCACTCCGATTGGAAGAACACCTCCCGGCCATTGGTGGAGGGAGCGCGGAAGGTACACCGTGTCACCTGATTCACTCTGAATTTCTCAGCTGCAAGAAAAAAAAAAAAAAACACACAAAAAAAAAAAAAAAAGAAAGAAAGAAGAAGAAGAAGGATCTCCACCCCCCAAACACTCACACACACATCGGGAGACCGCCCACCGCAGACAGCTAAGACCCCCTTATAGATTTAAAGAGAGACTGCATAGCCCCGACGTTCATTCAATAGAGCGATCGCCGCAGCAAGCGTGTCTCTTCCACCCGACTTCTCCCAGCAGCAGCAAAAAACAAAAAACACAAAAATCCCAGGATGTTAAATCAGAGAATCCGCCCGGGCTTGTTTGTCCTCCTCACCCTCTGCCTCTGTCATTACATGGAAGATCACATCGTGCACGGTAAGATCGGCCGGCAGATTTCGGCTTTTTTAGAATGTGGGGTGGGATGGCAGCCAGAGGAAGGGATTTCACTTGTTACTTCTTTGGAGGAGCAGAAAAAAAAAAAACACACACAAAACTTGCAGGGACTGAAATCCACTGACAGGACCTCTGTGTGCAACTGGATTGGAAAGTTTTCTTCTCGGTCGTCTGGTCTGGGCTTGGGAGATCGCGAAAGTTTCTATTTATCCCTTGCTACATAGTATGGAAATTGTAGCCAGATTTATCAATGGGGCGATGGAAGTCCTTCCTAGTGATCCTTATCTAACATCAGGATTTATTTTACTGTATCTTCTCCCACCTATATTTCTCCTTTTATACTTTATTTTCTTCTGTTTAGTCTTTTTTTTTTACTTTATTTGTTTTTCCATTTTATTTATTTGTGTGCTTTATTTAATTCTACATATTGCTACTTTACATTCTTCTGCCTTTTTTTTTTTTTACTTTACTTTATTTTTTACTTTATCCTATTCTACTTTATTTTCTTTTACCACATTCTCTTCTACTTACTATTCTACTTTATACCTTTCTATTTGATGCTTCTCTACTTTATACCTTTCTACTTTATTCTCCTCTACTTTATACCTTTCTACTTTATTCTCCTCTACTTTATACCTTTCTACTTTATTCTCCTCTACTTTATACCTTTCTACATTATACTCCTCTACTTTATACCTCTCTACTTTATTCTTCTCTACTTGTATACCTTTTTACTTTATTCCCTTCTACATTATTCTCCTCTACTTTATACCTTTCTACTTTATTTTCTTATACTTTATTCTCATCTACTCTATACTCTTTCATTTTTTTTTCATCTACCCTATTTTCTTATCGCTAATACTCTTAAATGTTACTTTCTTATACTTTATTCCCTTATACTTTATATTCCTTTACATTATTCTCTTATATTCCTTTACATTATTCTCTTATATTCCTTTACATTATTCTCTTATACTTTATTTTCCTTTACATTATTCTCTTATACTTTATTTTTCTATACTTTATCCTCTTCTGCTTTACTATTACTTTATGTTCTATTTGATTTTCCTGGGGGGGGGGGGGGGGGGGGATTTACAGAAAACTGGAGATTACGCTGATTGGTTGCCATGCGCACCACACATTACAATCAGACCATACTAGCTCTGTAAAATCAACTTTATTCTCTTAAACTTTATTATCATTTACTTTATTCTCTTATACTTTATTTTCCTAGACTGTATCCTCGTCTGCTTTACTGTCTATTACTTTATGTTCTATTTTATTTTCCAAGGGGGAGGGGGGATTTACAGAAAACTGGAGTTGCTGTGCATGGCAACCAATCAGCTCCTAGCTTCAGCTGGTTCCGTTACGCGTTGAAAATGAAAGATAGAAGCTGATTGGTTGCCATGCGCACCACACGTTACAATCCAACCATACTCGCTCTGTAAAATTAACCTTATTCTCTTACACTTTGCTTTCCTATATATTATCCTCCTCTACTTTATTTTCCTATACTTTATCCTTTTCTGCTTTACTGTCATATACATTTTATTTTCATTTACATTATTCTCTTATACTTTATTTTCCTAGACTGTATCCTCGTCTGCTTTACTGTCTATTACTTTATGCTCTATTTTCTTTTCTTATGGGAGGCATTTACAAAAAACTGGAGTTGCTGTGCATGGCATCCAATCAGCTTCTAGCTTCAGCTGGTTCCGTTACGCGTTGAAAATGAAAGCTAGAAGCTGATTGGTTGCCATGGGCAGCTGCTCCACATTCTGGTGGATCCAGACCCAGGCTCCATACTATTTCTGTAAAATCAACTTCATTCTCTTACACTTTATTTTCTTATACAGTAATACCTTGGATTGCGAGTAACATGGTTTTACGAGCGTTTCGCAATACGAGCTACTTTATTCTCCTACACTTTATTTCTCTATACATTGTCCTCCTATCCTTTTTTTTCTTATACTTTATTCTCTTCCCCTTTACTGTCTATTACTTTATCTTCTATATTATTTTCCTTGTGGGGGAGGGGGGGGTATTAGAAAAACTGGAGCAGCTAGCTGTATATGGCAACCAATCAGCTTCTAGCTTCAGCTAGTCCTGTTACACTTTGAACATGAAAGATAGAAGCTGATTGGTTGCCTTGCGCAGCTGCTCCACATTCTGGCTGGTCCAGTCCTAGGCTCAGCACACGCTACAGTCTGACCATACTCTGTAAAATCAACTTTAGGCTAGGTTCACACCTGTGCGCGTGCTTTTCAGACGCATTTGGAATGCGTGTTTTTTACGCGTTTTGAATGCGTTTTCATGCTTCTTGTGTTTTTTGGGAGGTTTTGTAGGACACGTACATGTCTTTTTTCATGCTTTTCTATTTACGTCTATGGAGCCAAAAATGCACCATCCTACAAGTGATAAAGTCCCTGCACCTATTCCAAACACACAGTGCAGGAAACTATAGATGTAAACAGAGCTCATAGGAAATAATGATCAATGGATTGTCTTGTGTTTCTGCGCTTCAGCAAACACACTAAACACACATAGACGTGAGCCTAGCCATAGAGCTGCCAACATTATGTAATAGGAGGACCTACCTAAGCTATGCAATCAATTTATATACTATCGGGCAGGTCCTTGTACTATATACTTGTTGGTAGATCTAACAGAGATTGTACAATCAGATTGTAACGTGTGTGGTGATCTTTAGTAAATTCCCCTCTTAGTGTTTCACCCTTTTTTTTTTTTTTTTCTAAGTGATTTCCGTTCCTAAAAGGAAGGCTGCAGAATAGGATGTTTGGAAAGAATGGAAAGACTTTGAAGCCCACTCAGATTGCAACATAGTGACAGTTCTAGAGAGAGTGAGCTGGGGATTGACGCACGGGGGATGCAGAGGAATGTAAGAGGTTAGGTGCCGGTGGGCACAAGGGGTTAATCCCGGCTAGTGTTACTGCTGAGGGTTAGGAAACATTACAGATCAGAGTAAACAGAGTAGTGGAGGGGAAGATCACATGTGTTGGGTCTACTGCTGATGCTCATTGACGCTATGGCCCTGCTCTGTGTGTCTTCCAGCTGGGAACTGCTGGCTTCAGCAAACCAAGAACGGCCGCTGCCAGGCCCTCTACAGGACGGATCTGACCAAGGATGAGTGCTGCAAGACTGGGAGGCTGGGCACCTCGTGGACGGAGGAAGATGTACCCAACAGTACCCTCTTCAAATGGATGATCTTCAATGGAGGGGCGCCACATTGCATCCCCTGCAAAGGTAGAACCCCCAACTCATCCTCATCACTCATTAAATTTATTGTTAGTCTTATTATTTGCATATTATTATCAATATTGTATATTTTTGTTGTTTTTTTTTAATTGATATCATTTATATTATTACTATCATTATTATATATTTTTGGTATTATTTTTTGCATAATATTTTTTAAATTATTATTAGCATTATTGTATATTTTTGTTATTTTTGTATATTATTAGTATTATTAACATCATTGTATATTTTAATTTATTTAATTTTTATTATGACTAGCATTATTGTATATTTTATTTTTTTGTATATTAATGCATTATTATTAGTATTGTATTTATTTATTTTACATTTTTTGCATAAAATAATGTTTATCATTATTAGCTTTATTTTGTATTATTTTTGTATATCTTTTTAATTATTATTAGCATCATGGTAATTTTTTATTGCTATTTTTGCTTAATATTTTTTTATCATAGCATAGTATCATAATATTTTATAATATTAGGATTTGGAAATGGAAATGTTCATGACCTTGTGAATAGTTTAAAATTCACATTTGTGCACATGCATGTATGTCTTTGTGTAGTATCCCATAATGGGTTAAAAAAAAAGGTATTGTCTATGTACAAAATTGGGTTGGGGTGGGGGGAGGATTTGGTTCCCACAGATCTAACCACAGTCATTAATGTATAGATGCTCAGACTTTTCTATTTTACCCACTCACACCTATACGTACACTTGCACAGGGCATATATATATATATATATATATATATATATATATATATATATATATATATATATATACAATAATAAACAGCACACGCACACACACAGACCCATACCTGAGAAGCTGTGGTCTGGGGTTGCACTGCAGGGTGGAGTATGTGGCCACCTAGAGTTTCCACAGGGGGATTTGGAGGGGACATCTGCACTCAATTTTGATTTGGCTTTCTGGAGGAACTTGTGCTACCTCTTTTGAAACTTGTGTGTTATGCTTTGTTAGTGGGGAAACTACTATTATACTTAAATTTATTTATTTTCATAAATATATGCATTTTTTATATTTGTGTGCATATATATATATATATATATATTTGGCATGGGGTTTCCAGTACATCTTATAAGTGTTAACACATGTTATAATGGTATAGAGTTGGTGGTTATTACACCTATGTGCCTGCAATATAATATATAGATTTTATATCAAGCACACAGGTACAATAAACTCTAATGTATTTGTGGAGTTTGGTAGGAGTTGTATGTTGTGCCTTTAGAGAGTAGAGAAAGCCCAGCTGAACTCTTAGCTAACATTGTGCGTCCATTCCCAGAGACGTGTGAGAATGTCGACTGTGGTCCCGGAAAGAAGTGTAAGATGAACAAGAAGAACAAGCCGCGCTGTGTGTGCGCCCCAGACTGCTCCAACATCACCTGGAAGGGCCCGGTCTGTGGCCTGGATGGAAAGACCTACAAGGACGAATGTGCCCTGCTCAAGGCCAAATGTAAAGGAGTGCCCGAACTGGATGTGCAATACCAAGGCAAATGTAAAAGTACGTGCAAGTCCCAGAGCCACATGGTAGTTTGCCATGTAGGCATCCAGAGGAATGTATATGTATTTTAATATTAAAACCCCAGAATTAATTATAAGACCCCTGTGATCAGTAATTCTATGAATTTTGTGGTGTTAGCAGTGATGCCTTGCAGTGGAGCTCTCACTGATCACTGTCTCCCCTGTGTTTGTTACAGAGACCTGCAGAGACGTGTTATGTCCTGGGACGTCCACCTGCGTGGTGGATCAGACCAATAATGCATATTGTGTGACTTGCCACCTCAACTGTCCGGAACCCACATCGTCTGAGCAGTACCTGTGTGGCAATGATGGTATCACCTATGCCAGTGCATGTCACTTGAGGAAGGCCACCTGCCTGCTAGGCAGATCTATTGGACTGGCGTATGAGGGAAAATGCATCAGTGAGTATTGGACCCGTGTTGCCTGCAACTCATCTTGAATTACACTTGTCCTAAATCCCAGCTTGAGGCAAAGACACAAGATCCTACAGATCATCCCGAAATATCTTCCTACATAGGACACGTTCTTTAAGTATGCAAGTACTGCAGCTTCAAGGCTGATAGATTGATATATATATGGGCTTATGGAACACAACAAAGGACAGATTGCCAGTCCATTGAAAGCTTCTTCCTGACTAATTGCTCTGATTGCTATGGGTTCCTGGGATGTTTTTTTTTCCCCATGGTTAATAATACATCCCAAGAGTTTGTTTATTCAAAAAATTCTATATTTTCGAAGGGTCATTTCACAAGTATTATTTCAGTTATAGGTCGGCTGAGTCACCCACTTCCAATATTGACCATAATTCCCAACTTGGTTCTGCACACCCTGAAGTTCTCAGTATACCCATCCATTCTGTTGTGCTCTTTATTAAAAAATATACTGGAAATCCAAGGGGAAAAGCAGTTTAGACCCGGAAATTCAATGCAAAGATTCCAGCTCCAGAATCCTTGAGAGATAGTAGACCAGCCTTTTTCAGCCTTTCCAAAAAGGAGGAACCCTTGAAGTAACTTTGCGGTATGAGGGAACCCCCTTCTAACAATTACTATATATACAACTCATTAAACATTAATATGATGGTCAGAGGGAACAATGCTCCTTACACTTGTGGTAATTGAGAAGATATATCCCCTTACAGATAGCTAAAAAGATCTGTGGTGCCAGTGGGAACTTATGAGTGGCAAAAACTGCTCATTGCTCAAGGAACCCATAGCAACCTCTGGAGGAACCCTAGGGTTCCCATGGAACCCTGATTGAGAAACCCTGTAGTAGAGGCTGTAGAAGGTGGCTTATTGCCGACAAAATTCACCAAACTCTCAAATATCATTTTTGGCTGGACCGACCTTTCGGATTTTGAAATGATATTAGTGACAGAGTTTATTTCAGCCAATGTATTACTCAAGAAGAGAATGACAGTCAAAATCAATAACTCATAATAATATACAGTTAAACTGTCATATTTAGCAAGGGTTTTTTTTTTTGATATAAAGAAATTGATATAACAATTTGTACAGGTTGGCCTGTTTATATTTCCAAGAAATAATTGTTTTTCAAATTAAAAATATGTTAGATAGATGGTGGGATCTTTACTAAACAACATTTATATATTCCAACATATAATTGTTTGCAAATTAAAAATATGTTAGATAGTTGGTGGGAGATTTATTAAACAAAATTTAGATTTCCAACAAATATTTGTTTTTCAAATTAAAATGATGTTAGCTAGATGGTGGGAGATTTACTAAACAATATTTATATTTCCAACAAATAATTGTTTTGCAAATTAAAAATATGTTAGAAAGATTGTGGGAGATTTACTAAAATTGGCGTACATAGAATCTGGTGCAGCTGGGCAAAGAAACCAATCAGCTTCTAGGTTCTATTGTCAAAGCTTAATTTAACGAGCTGAAGTTAGAAGCTGATTGGTTACTATGCACAACTGCACCAGATTCTGTGTGTACCACTTTTAGTAAATTACCCCAGCATGTCGTAAGTATATTTCAATGAACAGCACAACTGCAGGAGTTTTTTTTTTTTTTTTTTTTTTTCCCAATGAAAGGCTGTTGGTGCTACGGGACAAAAACACAGTCATGTAGCTGCAAAAAATGATCACTTGCTGACATATGAGGGTTTTCATATCTGCATAAAAAATGCAAAACATTTAGAAAAATGCATATAAGGCACTGTAACTCAAGAGTGCAGCTCTGCAAAGGGCACTAGTGCAGCCATGCAGCAGTTCATTTGGGTCTGACATTGCCTTCACCCTAGTAGATTATTCTAACATCTGCTTCATTACTCTTTCCAGAGGCCAAGTCATGTGAAGACATCCAGTGCAGCATGAGCAAGAAATGTCTATGGGACAGTAGAGTGGGCAGAGGACGCTGCGCCGGGTGTGACGATACCTGTCCAAACAGCAAGTCTGATGAAGCGGTTTGTGCCAGTGATAACACCACCTACCCAAGCGAGTGCGCCATGAAACAGGCAGCCTGCTCCTTGGGGATACTTTTGGAAGTCAAACACATCGGATCTTGCAACTGTAAGTGACTTAGCTGCAAACAAAAAAAAGTAAGATTTCTAAAGGCAACCCCTCCCTAATGAGAACTAGAAAGAATTGGACACCAGCACCAATGCTAGCTATTTATCCTGCTGCATTTCTATCAGTGAAGGGGCCTTGCCAGACTATGATTGCCTCTCATGCAGGAAAACAAAAAAAACTGCAAAAACAAAATGTAATTATTTATAAGGGGGTTGCCTGAGAATATCTTTTCTTCTATTCTTCTAATTTTGCTTCTATGTGCTTCGCTGATATGCTTCATTAACGCTTTTGAGTGACCTAACTCCAAACTTCGGTAGAAAAAGTCGCTCCATGCGTCATTTTACGCAGTGGGCACCCTTACTACTAACTCTTTGAAGACACAAGCAGTACACCTAGAACACCAGAGCGCTTTTTGTCTGATTTACAGGAACCTGCAATAAAAGCCTGATCCATTGAGGTCCTTCAGAACTTGCTGCAGTTAAGACTTCATAGATTAATAAAAAAAAAAAAAAAAAAAACACAAACAGAAAGGAACAAGTATTATTTTATAGAAATGCCGTGAGGCTTATCACTACAAGTCACATACAATGCAAGGCTGTATTCTGGCTGTTCAGAACAAAAACAAAAAAAAAAACAAAAAACAAACAAAAATCATGCACTGAGCTTCTGCGCTGTTGTTGTCCTTATTTAAACAACAGCTCCCCTATATTCCCCTATATAGCCATTAATGAAGAACCGGATGACGATGAGGAAGAAGAGGATCCAGACTACAACAGCGTCTCTCTATCTTCCGTCCACTGGTAAAACTGTTGGAACAGCCTTTCCGGGCAAGGATTAAAGGGGCTGTCTGCCCAAAACTGATATTTCAGTTATGGGTGGTTTCTGGTGGGCTGGATTGCCTAATGTCTTTTTATATCTCTTTGGTGCTCCAGTGTTGAGATTCTTTAGTATTCATAGAGTCTTCCTGAGGTACATGGGGAGTCTTCATCACGGCCAAAAAGGGCATTTATGGTAATGAATGCAGGGATCTCAACAGTGGAGTCCAAGAAAGGTACAAGAAGCGGGAAGGGTGATTTAGCCCCCCCTGGCTTCTACACAAAATTGAAATATCAGTTTTGGGTGGACTGATCCTTTCATGTCCATACTGTACATAGGTGTATGCTTATTTATTTTGAAGAAGAAAAAAGTATACATATAGTTGAGTCGGGTAGACATTTATTTATACAGTGTCATGTTTTATAATTTATACATAAAATGTCTGTTTGACTGTACACCTTGTTTTGAAGAAAATATATTCGTCAAAGGGAGAGCAGTGTTATTTATTGTGAGATGCCGTTTGCTTGTAAAGTTCAGCTTATTATTTTTCTCTCTTGTAATTCCATTCCTTACAACTGACCATAGCTGTCTGCTCTATAAACTGAAGTTACATAGCAAGACTTGGCAAAGCTCTGCAGGACAGAGGCCACTGCACTGCCTTGCCCATCATCATGCCCCTGGCTCAGGGAATGATAGGACAGTGCTGTTCAGTGCTCCCTGTCTTGAAGAACTGTGCCGATTCCTGTTTTCTTTCTTGATCACATTTGCATGTCAGTCCTGCTATGTTTTATTTATTGGGTTTTTATCTTTTACTCTTGTACATACATTCTTTGGGTTTTGTTTACAAGGACCTTGACTGACCAAAAGAGGCTGCAATAAATATATATTAGTATTGGTTAATAGGGGAAGGTTGTCTTTTAAAGGGTTAGTCCACACAAAGCTAGGGTTTCTGTTATGAGCAGATACTTGTGCGATGAATCACCCATTGACTTTTATATTTTTTTGGAGACTCCAAGGATGAGATGTCTCTGCAGAAGTTCCTGACTTTTAAGCTTCCATTGCAGCAGTAGGAGTCCGTCTTCATCTGGATAATCCTGCATAAAGTCAAATAATAGTATACTCCAAAAGGAAGAGTGAGACTCCTGTGTAATGGGAGTCAACTGCATAGGGGTCGATGCAGCCAATCAGTATTTACCCAAAACGGAACCCTTTAATTTTATTGGACTGACCTACCTGTGGTCTAGACCAGAAATTCTCAAGTTTATCAAAATATACACCCCTTAATCTATGGTGAAAAGCATTTGTTTTTAAACAACTTACTCATGATAATAATTTTTTATAATGTATTACATGCTAAATCTCTAAACTGTTTTGGTGAATTTACTCTAGGAAACAGAAGTATCCTCTAAACCCATTGGAAGTACTCCATGTTAAAAGTACTACTGGTTGAGAATAAGTGGTCTAGACCGATGGACCTTATTTGTTGGCTTGTCCAATATTCAATCTATCTATTTCCTAGGTCAAGGGTCTCCAAACTTTCTAAACAAATGGCCAGTGTACTGTGCTTCAGACTTTAGGGGGGCAGACTGTGGCCAGTGGGAGTAGAAAATGCCCTGGCATCAGTGGGAATAAACAATGTCCCATCTTTGGTATTGGTGGAAATATTAGTGCCCTATTGTTGGTGTCAGTGGTAGGACTAGTGCCCCATCATTGGTATCAGTGGGAGGGATAGTGCCCCATCATTGGTATCAGTGGAAGGGATAGTGCCCCATCATTGGAATCAGTAGGAGGGATAGTGCCCCATCATTTATGCCAGTGGGAGGAATAGTACCGTATCATTGGTGCAGTGAAAGGAATAGTGCCCCATCGTTGGTGTCAGTGGGAGGAATAGTGCCCCGTCCTTGGTATCAGTGGGAGGAATAGTGCCCCATCCTTGGTGTCAGTGGAAGGAATAGTGCCCCATCCTTGGTGTCAGTGGAAGGAATAGTGCCCCATCATTAGTATCAAAGGGAGTAATAGTGCCCCAAGGGCCAGATAAAGTTATGCAATGGGCCACATTCCGCCCCCAGGCCACAGTTTGGAAACCACTGCCCTAGGTCTTTTGATGTTAGTGACATCCGTTATTTTAGTTAATCAATGGATACATACTCAAATGTTGGGTAAGCTGACAAAATAGCTCCTGATAATTGAGACAGGTGCCCTTTAATATCCATTTTTTTTGTAGCTCTGTATTGATACCTGCATCTGTGTATTCAGTAAATTACACCAACAAGGATTTTGTGACTGCTAATGGAAAGGCTAACTATCCCCTTTACCCATATTTTTCTCATTATTTCACAAATCAGTACGAAAGTACCACTTTTCTTTCTTTTATTTTGCTTTTAACCATATCAGAGCTTTATCGGTCCAAGTTTCTTGCTATTCTTCCTAGTACACCTTTTTGTTTCTGATTCAATTTTATATTTGCAGAAAAGAACATGGCAAGTTAAATATAAATTCATTCAAATATATAGTTTTGTACTTTTTTACCATGTAAATGTGCAATGTATATAAAAGTTATAAAGTGTATTTGTAAATAAATTATGGTTGGAAAATAAAAAACTTGGAATTTTCCTATGTAGCTATGTGTGTATTTGGGTGATGAGCTTATAAGGAGCAAAACTAAAGGTAGCCATACGCAGCTGGAATTTATTTCATTCAGCCTGTGCTTGCTCTCCCAGTCTAGTCTATGTTGTTAATATGTTAACAAGATGGCTTCAGCCTTACACCACTCCACAAGTCTTGCACTCTGACATGTTTTGCCCCACCCATCGGGGCTTAGTCATAGACCTCTATGACTAAGCCCTGGTGGGTGGGGCGAAACATGTCAGAGGGTATGGCTTGTGAAATGGTGTAAGGCTGAGGCTATTTTACACATGTTAACAACATAGACTAGACTGGGGAGGCAGCGATTTTTCTAAGCATACTACACTACTGGATGGTGATATTTCATGCTGGCAGCCCATTCCTGAGCACCAGAGGGACAATATGTATATCTTTGTTTTTTGTCTAGAGACAAGTACAAGCAGGTCACAGTGGGATAATGTGCTAACTTTAGATGAACAAGCCGGAAAATCTCTGTGACCAATAAAAAGCTTTGTAGGACTGAGAGACCTCCGCACATCGATGTTGTCACTATTGTAGTCTACGTTTATTCCATAGAGCAACCATAATCCACACAATAGCAGCCCTCAGCCTAGAACTGCCTCCTTTAATGTGTTTCATGAAATAGGACTTAATCATAGGGATCTCTACAATTAAGCTCCAATTGGGTGAAACGGGTTAGAGGGCACAATCCTAGGGTGGGGAATGCCATTGTGTAGATTGTGTTTGCCCTATGGAATAAACTTGGACTATAGCAACAACGTCAGTATGTGGAGGTCTCTCATTCCTGCAGTGTGTTAGGAGCCTGGGTGGCTCCAGTAGTTCCCCTGCACCCAGTGTTCGAGGGGCAACAGGAAGCCTTGGTTTTGGAGTGTCAAAAAGCTCTCTTGACAGTTGGATGCATGCATTATCACTCCCTGAGATGGCCCTAAATGGACACAATGGTCCACAAATCAGTGGCAGAACTGGGCTGTTTGTAGCTACCCATAAGGCCAGGACTACACTGGTGATTAAAGACCTCTTTGCTACTGAGAGATCAAACTACTCGTTGACAGTCATCACATTAGCAGCACATTGATTTTAGAGAGATGCATATGAGGCGACTGCCAACAAGTGGTTAAATCTTAATAGCAAAGAGATTTAATCGCCAGTGAAGTCCTATTCTAAAGCTAGCCATGCATGGATCAAATTTGGCTGTTTCAGGTATGGGCAGGTTGATTGTACCCAAATCGATCCATTTATCAACGAAAACCAGCCTGTCTGATTTATCTACATATGATTACTGCCAGCGGCTATAGCCACTAGCAGTAACCATTGTATTCTGCCAGCAGGGAAGGCTCTCTGCACTCTCCCCTCCCCTCAGACAGAATACAATAGTGCTGTAGGAGGCCATTCCCCATGAACATTGAATGTGTTGATGGGGGAATCGAGCAATTTTCTTTCCTTCTACTCGTGGTGAAAGGAAGAAAAATCGAGTAGTCTATGGCTTGCCTAAGCTACACTGGCAATTTATACTAGCTGAACCGTGCTGATTGTTCACTAATGGAACAAATGATTCCCTATTGTGTAAGCTATACAATAGCATGTAGTAGGATTTAAAGTCACACAGTTGAAGCACTGTGTGATAATGTGGGATTAAAAGCTACAACATGCTATTTCTATGTAGTTTACAAAATACAGAGCCATTTCCTCCACCAGTGAGTGAATGATAATTCCCATTAGCAATTGACGGAAGACAATTTTAGTAGCACAACTGAACTGCTAAATGTCAACCATGTACTGTAGCTTAAGCCTAAGCCTGGAAAAGTACAGCTCCTGGGGTGGAAAGAAGACTCTGTCCCACGCTGTATTTTAGGTGTAATGCGTAAGCTCTAACGAGCAGGACCCTCTGATCCCTCCTGTATTAAATTGTATTGTAACTGTACTGTTTGCCCGCATGTTGTAAAGCGCTGTGCAAACTGTTGGCGCTATATAAACCCTGTATAATAATAATAATAATAATGCAGGATGGGAATGGGATATTGGCTCTATTTCTGAGGAGGTTTGGGAGGAGATTCTTCGTTCCCTTCCTCTCGCCTCTCTCTCTCTCTCCATTACATAGATTGACCCAGATTTTTATCCTACACAGGGTATGTAGAACCCTGGAATTTTTGTACACTATAGGCCTAAGATCTGACCCAGTCTGTGCCAGATGTGGCAATAAAGGTACTCTTATACATCTACTGTGGTGGTGCCTTACACTCCAGCGATACTGGGAGGAGGTGGTTGGCACACTTACTGGGCTTTTTGATCTAAACATTCCAGTTCAACCACTTATATGCCTATTGGGCTATCTTGATCCTACTTTCTATATTCCTCCTATTTCTAACACTATTTTGTGTGCTCTTTTTGTGGCCCGCAGACAAATTGCCCTTAAGTGGACCTCTCCCTATCCTCCCACTGTGTCTGATTGGATTTTTGATCTTAACAGGCTTATTTCTTTTGAAAAACATACATATTTTTTAAGAAACTGAATGGGCAAGTTTGATGTCATCTGGGCACAATCGATAGAGTCTATGTCCCCGTTAGTGGAGTAGCTATATCTGAACTACAAATTTTAAATATTTATTTTTGTATAAGTTATTCTATAGGTGGTTGTTTTTTTTTTTTATATAGGTTTATGTCATTTGTTTACTATGCTATGTTTGTATTTTTTGTTTTGAGGAGAAAAAAGGAGAAAAAAGTTAATTAAATAAAATTTGATTAAAAAAAAAAGAAGTGTAATGAATATAAGGTTCACATTTAATTAACCTACCATAATTCCCTGTACAGCACTATTCAAACTGGGAGAGGGAGGTGCAGCAATGGCAGCCAATTAGACACTGCATCAGTGCATATGTGCTAAAAGGAGGAAAAAGCAGACGAATGACCCAATCAGTGTGCTGCAGTTCCTTTAATGTCTAATCAGCGAGCTGTGGACGTGTTTTAGGAGTTCTTGACCACGCTGTGCTGCTGTGGCTACTGCTACTGCTGCTGCAGTGGTGGTTGAGAAACTGTTTGCCTGTGTTGTTTGGCAAGGGTGCCTGGATCAGAAGATTCACTACACAGAATTGCAAATCCTTTGGAAGGTAAGGCTGGAGCTGCAAATATGTGTTTGCTACATAGTCATGTTTGCTTGCCTTTTAGGCCCCATGCACACGAGACGCAGATGCAAACTCTGCTGAACGCATGTTTTAAAAAGCAGAAACCTGCGTTTAAAAACAAGCGTTTTGCCGCGTTTTCATGCCGCATTTTGCCGCGTTTTCATGCCGCGTTTTGCCGCGTTTTCATGCCGCATTTAGCCGTGTTTAGCTGCGTTTGCGTCTATAAGCGTTTGTAAAGATAACATCATATAGACCCTCCCCAAGCTCAGAAAGCATGTATTATTAACTATTTCTGCAATTTTGATCAGAGTGAGCAGCAGCAGCAGAGAGAGCAGTTGTACACTTGCATTTGCCTCTCTTTCTGTGTGTTTTTTTTGGAAATGGATCCCATATTGAATATATGTCAGGAAATGCTCCTGGTGTTGCTCTTGAAGAGGCAGCAACGTCGTCGCAAATACCGTGAGAGGTCCAGAGTCAGAGCTCGTCGATATTGGACCCATCCCTTGATGGCACATCGAATGTCCGTTGGATATTTCAGAAACATGTATGCATTTCACAAACATGTATGCATTAGTGAGTATATATGCTCTATTAACTATCTAAACTAATTACGACTTTTTAAACCAATTTTTCTATTATTTTTACCATCACATTTCTGAGTTTTCTGGTCCAAAAAATTGGGTTCATTTAAAAAGGCTTATAAACGCAAACGCGGGTGCCACGTTTAGCTGCGTTTAGCCGCGTTTTGCATCTCAAACGTGGAAAAGCAAAGTGTCTGAACGCATTTTTTTGCTTCAGGAAAAACGAGGTTAAACACAACTGCATAATAACGGGAAAAAACGCGACTGTGTACATGGACACATAGGATAACATTGCATGCGTTCAGGGGCAGTTGAAAAAAGTGTCCAACTGCCTCTGATTGCGCGTTTAACAGCGTCTCGTGTGCATGAGGCCTAATATGAGTATGTACAGTATATCTATGCACAGATCAGAAAAATATAAGGCCCTGTGCTGATGCGCTTTAGTTCTTGATAGATGGGTTTCAAATTACATACAACCTGCTTGAAGCAGGTCAGAAGGAAGCTTACTACAGGTCAAATACAACTGTCAATGGATTGTGGATGGTCTCTGAAGCATCTTAACCCAAGCCTAAAGCTCATTGACACAGGCCCTAAAATCGTTTTTAGCAGATGGATCCCATCTATGTGTCTACTTCCAACTTCAATGCTTTCAAAAACATTTACATTTTCAAGTAGAATGGAGTTCACCTTTGAAAGTTAAAGCTTTCTATAGAGACTAGATGACCATCATGCCCATGGCCACCATAATATAGCAGGTACAGCTGACATCCATCCTACACCCTCAGATGAACCTAAAGTGAATACATGGGTGCAGCAATAAGAAAAAGTGGGATTTATTTACTAAAACTGGATTGTGTAAAATCTGGTGCAATTCTGCATAGAAACCAATCAGCTTTTAGGTTTTATTGCCAAAGCTTAATTGAACCAGCTGAAGTTAGAAGCTGATTTGCTACCATGCACATCTGCACCAGATTCTGAGAGCACCAGTTTTAGTAAATCTACCAGTGACACCATTACTCCAGTCCAAGAAACCTATGAAGCTGCCAACACACTGAATTATAATTGTAACTTTGAAGATCTAATAGAAAAAAGAGCAGGAGCTGCAACGTATACAGCTGAGGTTTACGGCTCAGCTTATAATCAGTAGCAGACCCCCTGCCCTCTTGTTGTAGAGAAACAACCAGCTGATTGCAAGCCGTGCTCCACATGATGAACATTTCTCAATATCATCGAAGTGTCTATGATAGACCCAAGTGAGCGCCTGATCTGGCTCTCAGAATATTTTGACTTGCAGCCCTCTAAACATCAATTAC
This sequence comes from Lithobates sylvaticus, assembly GCA_028564925.1. Classification (NCBI taxonomy): domain Eukaryota; kingdom Metazoa; phylum Chordata; class Amphibia; order Anura; family Ranidae; genus Lithobates; species Lithobates sylvaticus. The sequence continues at coordinate 89,640,089 of CM053026.1, forward strand.
TGCCATCTGGCCTGGAAGATGGCACAAGTGATACACTTGCCTCCACATTTTGTCTGCTGCTGGCTCTGCTCAGAAAGCCCCGTCTCTGCCAGGCAGCTAACAGCATGATGCCTGATCCTACTGCAATTAAAAGAGAACACAAAAGGTGGGTACATTTATGAATCTACACAAAGCAACTTATTCACTCCTTGATTATTTCCCGCCTTGACTACTGCAACTCTCTCCTTAATGGCCTACCCTTACGCAGGCTATCCCCCCTTCAGTCTATTATGAATGCTGCTTCTAGACTAATACACCTCACTTATCGATCTGTGACTGCTGCCCCTCTCTGCCACTCCCTTCACTGGCTTCCCCAATCCCACCGTATAAAATTCAAAATGCTAACCACAACATACAAGGCCATCCACAACATCGCCCCCAGCTACATCACCAACCTCATCTGCAGATATTGCCCAAATCGTCCCCTCCGCTCCTCCCAGGACCTCCTGCTCTCTAGCTCCCTTGTTACCTCCTCTCATGCTCGTCTTCAGGACTTCTCCAGAGCCTTTTCCATCCTTTAGAATTCTCTTCCCCGGTATATCCTATCAGCCCCTAACCTGTCCACCTTTAGGAGATCCCTGAAAATCCACTTATTCTGGGAAGCCTATCCTACACTCACCTAACAACCCCATCAAATCATTCCCCGCATCTATTACCTTTTGTACAACCACCCCCTCCCTTTAGAATGTAAGCTCTATGAGCAGGGCCCTCCTGTCCCTTCTGTATTGAACTGTACTGTAATTGTGCTGCCCCCCCCCCCCCCTACATTGTAAAGTGCTGCGTAAACTCTTGGGGCTATATAAATAGTTAATAATAATACCGTATATACTCGAGTATAAGCTGAGTTTTTCAGCACATTTTTTTGTGCTGAAAGTGCCCCCCTCGGCTTATACTTGAGTCAAGCACTTTTCTGCAGCAGAGAATTTTTCTGACCCGAATTTGGGGCCCTGTATCTCGGGGCCACTTAGTGCTAGGAACCCCAAATTTGGTGTGCAACCCCAGTGGAACCAACACTACAACATATCCAATATATTTGGGGTTCCTAGCACCAAGTGGCCCTGAGATACAGGGCCCCAAATTCGGTCAACTGTGTCCATCTGCAGCAATGTCATTTTGGGACCCTTTGGGTCCAGAGACCCCAAATTTTGGCTGCAGTTATGGGGCATTTAGGAACCCTTAACTACCAAGTTTGAAGTTTGGGGGACCTATGGCTGCAAATGGGCACAATGAGGCTGCAAATGGGCACAGTGAGGCTGCAAATGGGCATTGTTGACCCTCTTTTACACTTACAGTAACTGCGCATTTCTCACCCTAGGCTTATACTCGAGTCAATATGTTTTCCCATTTTTTTTTGTGGTAAAATTAGGTGCCTCGGATTATATTCGGGTCGGCTTATACTCGAGTATATACGGTAATAATGGGTACTAATGGCAGGGAAGGACATCTGTAGGAAAATATATATGCTGGAAACTGCAAAAAATGGTTGGTGGGGTGCCCTTTGGTCTTTTTGCTTTAGGTGCTATTGGATGTAGTCCTGACACTGCTAACTAGATTCTGATTTTATTATGTAAACACATTTTACCATCATATGTGGCAGGATTCTCACATTTGGGGGCGTTATACCTAAGAGAGTTGTTTGAACATCAGACAGCAATGTTATGCATGTGTTTGGTCCAAGATGCTGAGCCACTATTGTTCTCATCCTCTAAACCTGTGCCAATCTTGTCCTATCCACTCCCTGCTACTCCACTCTCTATTCAGGTAAACTTGGCAGAACTGAGACAACTTTTTTAGAGGCTCTTAAGTAGTACTCTTCTTCAGTCTGTGCCCCTAGGACTGTCAGGTCATGCTTTCCACGTCTAACCAACCTCTCAAGTCTATGGGCACCGTAAGACAATATGTCTCCACTGATTAGAAGTAAACAAGACACCCTTCTGCATTTAATCAGTATAACATGGAAAATCAGTGTTACATCGAAACTGTCAGTTATTTGCTCATCTTGAAAGTCTACAGATCAGTTCCGTTTGTTTTCAAGTGTCTATCTAGAATGTCATCCCTCCCTCCCGTCTCTGGGACTATGCTTTGTCTGGCACTCTGCTGTCCCCAATCTTATCAAGTGATCTCAGCCTCCTCAGCTTCACAAGTGAGAAATACAAACAGCTAGACGTTCCTAATTACCCATCGAAAATTAAAAAGCGAAACCCAATTAAGGCTTGAGCAAGGACAGAACAAGCTGCAAATAGAGAAGACAGAGAAACACTTTTGTTATTTGAAGAAAGCGCAGCTTAAAAATAGGCCTGATCACTTCACTGTACATTTTAAACAGTGTCTTTTTAAAAGCGCGTGTAGACAATATGTAGGTTACATTGGTACACTGTGAAATGCAAAAGAGGTCAGTCTCCTAAAATACACCCATTGGATGGCAAAGACAGGCATTTTAGTTGTTGCATCCTGGGGCCCTTCAACCTTCAGCTCCAAAACACGAGTAAGACTTCATCTAGATAATATACTGCTGGTTTGTAATAGAATAAGCAATTATACTTGTAGCGGTCACACTTTGCTAAGTGTGCGCTATCAGTGCAAATTTAGTATTTTCTCAGAACTGTAATGGAGTTCTAGGGGTTAATTGTACAGGATTTACTTTGGCATCAGTCTGACTGGGCTGTACTAAGGTTCTGCCTGGTCATAGGTGCAGTGAGGCACCCATGACAGGTCGAGAACCAGGCCTGGTTGGAAGTGTAGGTACCAATCTTTCCCGGAGCCAATCAGTGGGCGCGCCTGGCCCCGCTGCATAGTCTGGGAAGAGGTATTTAAGGTGCTGAAGTCATGTGTTAGGGGTTCAGCTGCTGCTTTGATTCCTGGTACCGGTCCGGGGCAGCCCCGCTAGGGGTCCCGGGCCCAGGAGTGTCTGCCATCCCGCAAGCATGGTCACTCTGACCAGCCCCAGAGGCCCTCATGGTCTGGGGCAGGGATCCGTCTGTTCCCGAGTCTCGGAACTGGCTAGTCCGAGGCCCAGTAACTGAAGGAGGATTCAAAAGGCGTCCCGGTGTGCTCTCGGTATTGAAGGGACAAGGCAACTCGTACAAGTGACCAGGGGAGGACTCTTTGGGGGAGGGCCAACAAGCTGGCTGCTCAGTAAGAGCCTGGGAGCTGAGTTGTATGGACACTAAAGAATCCACACTTTGCGCAGTATCGCCAAGAACGCTGAGAAATTCAGGTACTGTGGAAGACTATTCATCATCAGTTACAACCTAGTCTGTGGCAGAGACTTTACTAAGTTTTCCGGATCATGTGCTGGCTGCTAAATCTCTGGCTAGAAGGTTTATCCAGCAGTGAAGTACCCAGTTGCGAGTGGCTACTCTCTGGGCTAATTAGAGACATTCAGTGGATGTCAGCAGTTCAATGTGCCTGAGTTTTATCACCCATGCCCTCTATTCCCATCAGAGACTGTGTTATGTTGGATGTTACTCCCTGCAAAATAAAAACCTTGAAAAGGACTTTTATGTGTCAGCGTCTGCAGTCACTGGGTGCTAACCCTGGGAACCCCTAGACAACAACCAACAAGCCAAGAGGAGGTAACTGGTAAGCCCAGAAAATCAAGGCCGCCCGAGGGGTTATGGCCGCTACATACTATATAAACCTAAACCAGGATAAGGTATTGGAGTAGAATTGTCGCCAAAATTAATAGTGTTTACCAGGTCCAACTTGCAGTAGACCCACTGAGATGTTTGCTGGGGAGTCTCATTGAGGAACTATTCCCCACACTGGTATACTTTGCTCTCACGAGACTACTGTACCTGGCTATGAAGCTGGTTGCTCGACTTTGGCTCTCAGCGCAAGCCCTGAAGGAGACACAGTGGATCCAAATGGTTAACACTACACTCATTAGAGAAAAAAATACCTATCATCATAGGAAGTCACCAAAGAAGTTCAGTAGCATTTGGCAGAGTTGGTTGAACTCCGCAGATGTGGCACTGTTCTGTCCATCAGATGGATATATTCTGATTATCTGCATTTGTGTTGTTGTAAATGACATTTAATGTTGTTACCTTTTATAGGAATCATTTGCAGAGCTTAGGCGCCATCTAGCGTCCTTTTTTGGTATTGCTTCTGTGTGTATATTTTATTAATAAAGTTTATAACCTAGGAAGTACTTGGAAAGCAAAGTATTCTGGGTAAAGTCTCACAGGAAGAGACACATTCATCATGCTTTTCAGACTGCAAGAGGTCTTGTTTCAATCTCTTACCATCAATCCCTTATTGAACTTAAAAAAGTAAGTTTTACTGTCTCATATTGTACTGTGTATATTTGTCTTTGAAATGTATGCTAAATTTATGGGATATTGTACTTATCAAGGTTTATTCTTGTTATTTGTAGTTTCACCTAGCTTGTTCCAATAAACTGCGATCGAAGAAATATGGTATCATGTTTATGGGATAAGAATGGTTTAGCTGAATGTCCTTGAGACAGAACAGTGAAATTTTTAAGCTGACCTCTGAAGGGAAGATAAGCTGACTTCGGAAGTCTGTACAGCCTGGGGCTACACAGTACCATACAGTCAGAAGCCTTAAAGAAGCAGGCCTGTGGGAGGCAAAGCAAGCAGCCACGCTACACAGAGACGCACTCTGTCAAGCAGTACCGACACTAGAACGGTCTCTATACAGCAAGACAGCTTCTTCCCCGCAGCCATGTCTCACAGTAGAACATCTTCTTACAAAACACGATCACAAGCAAGCTCATCTAGGTCATCTGTCGCAAATGCAGCAGCTATCGCCCGTTCGAAAGCTGAAGCAGCAAGAGCCAGGGCCGCATTCGCAGACCAAGAGCTGCAGATGAAAAAAGAAAAGGCCCACCTTGAAGCAGAAAGGGTGAGACAGGAACAAGAGAGAGAGATGGAAAGAATACGCCTGGAAGACGAAAGAGCTCAGCAAGAGGCATCTCTGAAACTGCAGCAAGCTATCTTAGAAGCTAACATGGAGAAGCTGGCAGTGGAGCGAGATGCTGCCGCCGCCATTGCAGAAGCAGAAGCTCTAGAAGCAGCCATCTACGATGAGCCAAGAGCAGGTAGCAGCATACCAGGCCTAGAGAAAGAACACCAAGATTCCTCGCAACGCACGTCGGATTATGTCTACCAGCACTGTGACCCAAGCAGCATCCCACAACAAGAAATTAAACATGATGTCAGGGAGCCACTCCAAGTCAAGCAGCAACAAGACGACCTTGGACCCCAGTGCCACAGGCAAGAAAAATCTGACAGTGTTCCAGACGTTCCAGTCCCAACCAAACCTTCTACTCCACAAGGTACTCAACCTTCATACAAACATCAAACACCTGTCTTCACTCCAAAGGTGTATGCAACGAGCCGGTACGAACTGCCAACCGTATGCAAGTTTGAGCCCAGAGAGCCTAAAGAAGAGACTTCTATCAGGTATGCCTTTACACCGCACCACAATACACCCGCAGCCTACACCAATGCCAATCAGGCTACTGTAGACTTTGCCAAGTTCCTGGCCAAACGCGAGTTAGTTACCCAAGGACTTGCCAAATTTAGTGATCGCCCTCAACACTACAGGGCGTGGCGATCCTCTTTCCAGAGTGTTATCCAAGGTCTAGATCTATCTTGCAGACAACAGATAGAACTCCTTGTAAAGTGGCTTGGCAATGATTCTGCGGAACACGCCAAAAGGATCAGAGACATTAATATAAACCACCCTGAGATAGGCCTTACAAACATCTGGAACAGACTGGATAGATGTTATGGCTCACCAGAGGCTATAGAGAGTACACTGTTTAAAAGGATAGAAGACTTTCCAAAAATACCTAGCAGAGGTTATCAAAGACTCAGAGAATTCAGTGACCTATGTATGGAGTTACAAGTTGCTAAAGCAGAAGGTGACTTACCTGGCCTTTCTTATCTTGATTCTGCTAGAGGTATTAACTCCTTAGCTCAAAAACTTCCTTATGAGTTACACGAAAGATGGATTGCTCATGGCTGTAACTACAAACGGAAACACAATGTGCCCTTTCCACCATTTAGTGAGTTTGTGGACTTTGTAGACAGACAAGCAGGAACGAAAGATGACCCCAGCTTCATTTTTCCAGTGTCTTACATCACTTCTGCTGGCCCTAAGCAACTCAGAGCTCCAGTAGCAGTGCACAAAACTAACATTTCTTCCCACAGATTTGCAGAGTCTCAGCCAGAGGATCAAGACAATGACCCAACGAAGTTCTGCCCTCTACATAAGATGCCACATCCTCTTCTGAAATGCAGAGCCTTCAGGACAAAGACCATCCAGGAACGCAAAGCTTTCCTCAAAGATAACAACATCTGTTACAAGTGCTGCTCTTCGTCTACACACTTCGCCAAGGACTGTAAGGTCAGTGTCAAATGCACAGAGTGTGACAGCACAGAGCACCACACAGCTTTACACCCAAAGCCTACTCCAAGAACCTTCCCACCTGTCCATGGTGACAAGGAGCAAGGCAGGGAGACCAAAGACTCTAGTACAGATACCACAGCAATCACTTCACAGTGCACTGAAGTCTGCAAAGGAAGTACAGGTGGCAGATCCTGCTCTAAAATCTGTCTAGTGAAAGTTTACCCAAAGGGATGCAGAGACAAAGCAGTCAAGCTCTACGTCATTTTGGATGATCAGAGTAATAAGTCACTAGCCAGACCTGTGTTTTTTGACATTCTAAACCTTAAAGGCCCCAGCAGCCCCTACTCCCTTAGGACTTGTGCAGGTACAGTGGAAACGGCGGGGAGAAGAGCTGACGGCCTACAAATTGAATCTATGGATGGTAAGACATGCCTACCCTTGCCGACCATAATAGAGTGCAACCAGATGCCAGACAACAGATCAGAGATTCCCACACCAGACGCAGCAGCTCACCAGACTCACTTGAAGCACATAGCACATCTCATACCAGAACTTGATGATCAGGCTCAGATAATCTTACTCCTAGGGAGGGATATCTTGCAAGTCCACAAAGTAAGGAAACTGATCAACGGTCCTAAAAGTGCGCCATATGCCCAAAAGCTGGATCTTGGGTGGGTCATTATAGGTGATGTTTGCCTGGGAGGTGCACACAAACCGGCATCTGTTAATAATCTGCTCACTAGTACCCTCGAGAATGGTCGTCCTTCTCTGTTCCAACCCTGTCAAAATCGCATCCTCATAAAGGAGCTACCGCACAACAACCCTGTACCTCTTCCTTTCCTAAGTCCCCTCTGTGACAGCAATACCTATGACGATGACCAAAGCGACTTAGGACACTCAGTGTTCAGGAGAACAAAGGAAGACAACCAGGTAGCAATGTCCATTGAGGATAGAATCTTCCTAGAGGTTATGGAAAGCAGTATGGAGAAAGACGTGACTAATAACTGGGTAGCACCTCTTCCCTTTAGGCCACAAAGACAACGTTTGCCTAACAACAGGGAACTAGCATATAAACGCCTCACTTCCTTAAGACACAATCTGCAAAGGAAACCAGAGATGAGAGAACATTTCTTTTCCTTCATGGGCAAAATATTCCAAAATGGCCATGCTGAGGTAGCTCCAGACCTCAAAGACTCAGAAGAATGTTGGTACTTACCCATATTTGGGGTCTATCACCCTAAGAAGCCAGGGCAGATTAGAGTGGTGTTTGATTCCAGCGCCAAGCATGAAGGTGTCTCTCTAAATGATGTCCTTCTTTCTGGCCCTGACCTCAACAACAGACTATTGGGAGTACTTCTCCGCTTCCGCAAGGATTCAGTCGCATTCATGGCAGACATACAACAAATGTTCTATTGCTTTCTTGTTAAGGAAGAACACCGAAACTTTCTGAGGTTTCTCTGGTTCAGGGACAACAACCCCTCTGGAGACATCACAGAATATCGCATGAAGGTGCACATATTTGGCAACAGCCCTTCCCCTGCAGTTGCTATATATGGCCTCAGACACTCTGCTAGAGTGGGAGAGTCAGAGTATGGGTCAGACGTCAGACAATTTGTGGACAAGGATTTCTATGTAGACGATTGCTTGAAATCACTACCCACAAATGAAGCCGCAATCAGTCTCCTCAAAAGAACTCAGGCAATGCTTGCGTGTTCCAACTTAAGGCTCCACAAGATTGCTTCCAACAGTAGAGAAGTTTTAGAAGCCTTTCCTGTCCAAGACCATTCCAACGAGTTAAAGGACTTAGATCTAGGCACAGACTCACTTCCCATGCAACGCAGCCTTGGTTTGCTTTGGGACTTAAGATCTGACACCTTCACTTTCCAAGTAAACACAGAAGAAAAACCCTTTACCCGTAGAGGTGTCCTGTCTACCATAAACAGCCTATACGATCCTTTAGGCTTTGCAGCACCTGTCACCATCCAGGGTAAGGCACTACTCAGAGACTTAACCTGTGAGTCGCTAGATTGGGACCACCCTCTCCCCACCGACAGGAAGAACCTATGGCTAGAGTGGAAGAACTCACTAACAGCGCTATCCAATCTTAAAATTCCACGCCCATATGCACCTCTGTCATCTGCAGATGTTCAGATGCAAAGACTTTGTGTGTTTGCGGATGCTTCTGTTAAAGCAATTGCTGCTGTAGCTTACCTGAAAACCATAGACACTAAAGGACAAAGCCACATAGGGTTTGTAATGGGAAAAGCAAAACTTGCACCACTGCCTGAACACACCATACCCAGGCTGGACACTTCAAGTTTCATTAATGCTCTTAGACGTTTCATTGCAATCCGAGGCCCAGTGAAACTCATTCGCTCTGACAGAGGATCCAACTTTGTAGGAGCAGTAAAAGAACTGCAAATTCCTTCCAACTTGGACATCCCCAGTGTAAAAAGGTATTTGAGTAAGCAAGACTGCACGTGGATCTTCAATCCACCTCACTCTTCTCACATGGGAGGTGTGTGGGAGAGAATGATAGGCATAGCCCGCAGAATTCTTGACTCTATCTTCCTACAAGTAGGAACTGCAAGGCTTACTCACGAGTGTTTAGTGACATTTATGGCAGAGGTTACAGCCATCATTAACGCCAGACCCTTAACTTCAATTTCAAGTGACTCTGAAGATCCAATGGTTCTCACACCTACCATGTTGCTCACGCAAAAGACTGGTCTTGTAGGTACTCCAGCTGGAGAGTTTTGTGAGAAGGACCTTTACAAACGTCAATGGAGACAAGTTCAAACTCTTGCCAATACCTTCTGGAGTCGGTGGAGGGAGCAATACACATCTACTCTTCAACTAAGGAGGAAGTGGCACTCAGAAAAACCTAACCTTAAACTTGGTGATGTTGTGCTCATGAGAGATTGCCAGACACTAAGGAACATGTGGCCTTTAGGTCTAGTCACCAAAGTACTGCCAAGCAAAGATAATCTTGTCCGTAAGGTCGAGGTCAAGACCTTTCAACAGAATGAGGCCAAAGTGTTCTTGAGACCAGTGACTGAACTTGTTCTGTTACTTTCTACGGAGGACTCTGTTAGTGACGTCACTTGACGTCAGGCGGGGAGTGTTCTGTCCATCAGATGGATATATTCTGATTATCTGCATTTGTGTTGTTGTAAATGACATTTAATGTTGTTACCTTTTATAGGAATCATTTGCAGAGCTTAGGCGCCATCTAGCGTCCTTTTTTGGTATTGCTTCTGTGTGTATATTTTATTAATAAAGTTTATAACCTAGGAAGTACTTGGAAAGCAAAGTATTCTGGGTAAAGTCTCACAGGAAGAGACACATTCATCATGCTTTTCAGACTGCAAGAGGTCTTGTTTCAATCTCTTACCATCAATCCCTTATTGAACTTAAAAAAGTAAGTTTTACTGTCTCATATTGTACTGTGTATATTTGTCTTTGAAATGTATGCTAAATTTATGGGATATTGTACTTATCAAGGTTTATTCTTGTTATTTGTAGTTTCACCTAGCTTGTTCCAATAAACTGCGATCGAAGAAATATGGTATCATGTTTATGGGATAAGAATGGTTTAGCTGAATGTCCTTGAGACAGAACAGGCACCCCCACAGTTGGCCCTGAACAGGCTGCTGATGGGATGCTAGTTACCTGTTTTTGACTCTAGATGCTCATACTGGAACTTGGATGAACTGTCAGAGTTGATTTGTCTTTGCAATAATATGTAAAACCCGGAATGTATACTCCCAGGTGGTTTGACCTTTTTGTTTAGTTTTTTTCCTTTTTTGTTTCTTTTTGTCTTTTTTCCTTCCTTCTTTTGTTACTTGTACTGTTCAATTGTTTACAATCTCCTTCTCAAAAAAAGATGGGTACTCAGGTATGCGATGATGTGAGGATTAACACCACTGCTGTTTATTGATTGTATGCCTATGTACTTACAGACTTGTACTGCCTTGTGTTCTATTCAATAAAACTATATTTTGGTGATTATAAAGAAAAAAAAAAAAACTAAACCAGTACCTTTAGTATTTGTCTTTATAGAAATGGCTCAGCAGTTTTGCCCCACTTATCTTTTTGTTAAAAATAATAAACCATCTCCATTTTTATTTAGACTTGTAGCAAAGGTTTCATTTTTTAGCCCCCGTACACACGGTCAGAAATTCCGACCACAAAATCCGTCAGATTTTTTCCGACGGATTTTGGCCGACACTGGTGTTGCATACATACGGTCGGACAACGTTGTTGGAAAATTAGATCATTCTGAACGTGATGGTGTTCGTTGCGTACGACGGAACTACGTAGAGGCTAGTAGCCAATAGCTTTGGTCTCGTAATTTGATCTGAGCATGCGCTCAGTGGCACTTTGTCCGTCTGAATTCTCGACACACAATCGGAAAAAGTTGGATTTTGTTGTCGGAAAATTTGAGATCCTGCTCTCAATTTTTTTTCGTCAGAAATTCCGACGGAAAAAGTCAGATGGAGCCCACACACGGGCGGATTTTCCGACAACATGATCCAATCGGACATTTTCCGTCAGAATTTTCCGACCGTGTGTACGGGGCATTACAATTTGCTCTTTGTAAGATTGCTAGCAACACAATATTTTTATTAAAGCTTCTGATACTTTTTGCTACAGTTCCCAACCCATGCTGCTACAAGGAATGATTTATTATTTGGCAGCCAATCAGAAAACAGCTTTCAGCAGCTTAACATGGTCACATCAATATTCTAAATTGATTGCTATAGGTTACTTAATTTCGTCCTTTGCTTGAATATACACTACATTACCAAAAGTATTGGGACACCTGCCTTTACACGCACATGAACTTTAATGGTCTTAGGCCCATTTCTTAGGCCCCTTTCACACTTGTATGACCTTAAAGTCGCACGACTTTGATGCGGCTTGAAGCAATGCCTGTGTAATCTTGAGGTCTATGGACCTCAAGTTGCATTAAAGTCGGACCAAAGAAGTGCAGGGGCTACTCTGAAGTCGCTGTGAGGGCAAGTCTCACAGATATGAACGGTAGTCATTGGAAATCATAGCTATGACATGTCATGCGACTTTGCAATCCCAAGTCGCACAAGTGTCAAAGGGGCCTAAGTCTGTAGGGTTCAATATTGAGTTAGCGCAGCCTTTGCAGCTATAACAGCTTCAACTCTTCTGGGAATGCTGTCAACAAGGTTTAGGAGGGTTTCTATGGGAATTTTTGACCATTCTTCCAGAAGCCATTTAATTCATCCCAAAGGTGTTCTATCGGGTTGAGGTCAAGACTCTGTGTAGGCCAGTCAAGTTCTTCCACCTCAGATTCGCTTATCCAAGTCTTTATGGACCTTGCTTTGTGCACTGTACGCAGTCTTGTTGGAACAGGACGGGGCCATCCCCAAACTGTTCCCACAAAGTTGGGAGCATGAAATTGTCTAAAATGTCTTGGTATGCTGATGCCTTAAGAGTTCCCTTCACTGGCATTAAGGGGCCAGGCCCAACCTCTCAAAAACAACCCCACACCATGATCTCCCCTCCACCAAATGATTTGGACCAGTGCACAAAAAAAGGTCCAAAAAGACATGGATGAGCAAGTCTGAGGTGGAAGAACTTGACTGGCCTGCACCCAGATAGAACACCTTTGGGATGAATTAGAGCGGAGACTGTGATCCAGGTCTTCTCGTCTACATCAGTGCTGACCTCACAAATGCGCTTCTGGAAGAATGGTCAAACATTCCCATAAAAACACACCTAAACCTTGTGGACAGCCTTCCCAGAAGAGTTGAAACTGTTAGAGCTGCAAAGGGTTGGCCAACTCAATATTGAACCCTACGGACTAAGACTGGGGTGTCATTAAAGTTTATGTGCGTGTAAAGGCAGGCATCCCAATACTTTTTGTAATATAGTGTATCAAAGGACTAATGTGTTTCTAAATGTATTTTTTTAAATGTACCTATGACAGGTATTTCAATTTATATAGCGCTGACAATTTAAGTAGTGCTTTACATACTATACATTCCCATTAGTCCTTTCCCTCAAGGAGCTCACAGTCTAAAGTCACAATCTAAAGTCCTATACTATACATCAGGGATATGCAATTAGTGGACCTCCAGCTGTTGCAGAACTACAACTCCGATGAGGCATAGCAAGACTTTGAAAGCCACAAGCATGACACCCAGAGGCATGATGGGACTTGTAGTTTTGCAACAGCTGGAGGTCCGCTAATTGCATATACCTACTATAAATACACACATGTATTGGGCAAGTTTGAAAAAGAGCCAATTAACCTACCAGCATGTCTTTGGAGTGCGGGAGGAAACGGGAGTACCCAGAGGATATCTATGGAAGCACAGGGAGAACTTTCAAACTCTGGTTCGCTTAGTGGGACTAATATACCCAGAGGTAACATTGCAAAGTAAAAAAATTGTTCTGATTTAGACAACTAATGCATCAAAAGTAAGGGTAGAATGAAGCACTATGACTAACTTCCATGCTTAACAAGCATCAGCCTATAGAGAACCATAGCTCCCAACTGTCACTGATTTGGAGCAATGTCCCTCTGTCCCTCTTTCCTCCTCATGTGTCCCTCATTTTGTTGTTGCATAAAAAATGCACTTTTCATCTATCAAAAAGTGTTTCCCAGTGTTAAACCTTTCATCTGATTTCTAAATTGCTGCATTTGTAAATTCCAAAAGCCAATATAAAGGAATAGTAGTGGTAAAAAAAAAACACTTGTGGGTTTAACAAATCTTGTTTTTTTGTACAATTCTCCTTTAAGGGGGTGTGACAAGGGGTGTGTCCTATGCCTGCATACTTTTGCTGATAGGTGTCCCTCATTCCCATCTCAAAAATTTGGGAGGTGTGTGAGAACTTCAGCATAGTCTGCTTCCTAATACAGTGAAAGTGAGGCAGATTACTAAAGGATAACAAGATAAAAAGCTTAAGATTAGCCAAGTTTCACCCACCAGCTTCTAGCAAGTTACTTTCGCCTTGCTTGCTGTTGTTTTATACATGATCAATTTAATCACAATTCCCACAAGTGTGTAACTTATCCTCCAGTGAAATCTGCCCCCTCCTCTTTTTACACCGTCTACAACAATTCATTTGTTAAGCCATTAGCTTCTGCCTGTGCAACATTGTCAACTGCTTCTGTGGTGTTTGCCTACTCGAGTTGTGTCAAGCAATCATCATAAAACTCACTTCCAATTGCCTTTTGTATTTGCTAGTGGAATGGGGTGTAAAACACATCTCATTTTCGTAATGGGGTTGTTTGCACTCAATTACTCTTCATTATCATCTGTAAAAAATGCCCATTGTCTCTTGCAGCTCAGTTAACAAACACATCACTTTACTGAAAAGCAGCTGGGAGCACTATGGGAACACAGAGGTTACTGACACTTCAGTAAAAATAAGTATTAAACAATAAAAACACACAATATAAATGGTGAGCTGCGTTTTGTATTCCTAGCAGCATCACACAAACATACTTGTCCGCTCAGACACCATTCAGACAGCAAAACTACTACTATTTTTAGCGAATGGCAGGATTGCTGAATGGGTTTTCAATCTCAAGTAAGCCATTAGAAATTTCTAAGGACAGCTAAAGACACAGAACGATCTACTGTGATTGTTCACTGACAGGTCATTCAAACAATATTTCGTCTAGCCGCCTTTGCCACAACCATATACAATAGGCAATATCTGCAGTTGGCTGTATTGTCTGGTTTTCACTCAGAACTAAATAAGGTTTCCATGGAACCCTCGGGAAACCTCCTGAGGTTACGAAGGTCTCGTACACACGGTCTGATTGTTGGACGACCGAGCGTCTGATTTTTGTCAAAACCGCGTGTGCAGGATTTTGTCTAGCATACTAACTATCCGCAAATTGTCGTTTGACAAACACGAACGTGGTGACGTACTATGAGAGTATAAAGAGGAAGTTCATTTCTCAAGCGCCACCCTTTGGGCCCCTTCTGCTAATTTCATGTTAGTAGAAGTTGGTAGAATTTTGGTGAGCGTTGATTCACAATTTTCAGATCGTACAAAACAAATGCCTTTCAAAATATGTTTGGCTTAACTACATCAGTATCACCAGCAAAGGAGATTCAATATTATCCCATTAAAGAAGAAGAGAATGTGCGCTGCATTTCGAAATTTCATCAGCTGCCACGTCACAAATGTTAATTCTAGATTACGAACGATAGTTTACAAGACCGAACTCCTCCCGGTCGTTCCTTGATTGCGAGCATGAGTGTTTGTACTTTCGACTTTTGTGTGACGATTTCTGTACTGACCATCCAAAAATCAGACGTTGAATTCACATCCGATAAATTTTATAGCCTGCACATCCAGCTTTTGTCTGCTGAAAAAGTCAAATTGGCTGTAGAAAGCACCGTAGTAACGATCCAAAAATCTGCAGACAGCTCGTCTTATGACTTTTCCCTTCCCTTCGTACTTTCCCTTCCCCTTCGGACCGTGTGTACGAGGCCTTATGCCGCGTACACACGATCGGAATTCTTGTTGGAAAAAGCTCTGACAGGTTTCCCGATGGAATTCGGACGGAATTCCGCTCAAACTGTCTTGCCTACACACGGTCACATCAAATTCCAACCGTCAAGAACGCGGTGACGTACAACACTACAACGAGTCGAGTTCAATGCTTCCGAGCATGTGTCGAATTGTTTCCGAGCAGGCTTAGGAATTTTGCGTGTCAGAATTGCTACAGACGATCGGAGTTTCCGATAGAAACCTTTTCCGTCTGAAAAATTGAGAACATGCTCTCAATTCTTTGCTGTCGGAAATTCGGCCAGCAAAATTCCGATGGAGCCTACACACGGTTGCATTTTCCGATGAAAAGCTCTCATCGGTCTTATTCTGGCTGGAATTCCGATCATGTGTACGCAGCATTAGGGTTCATTGAACATGGAAATGCTTGATCTCCCATATACAGCCATTGCATAAAGTTTTGCGAATGACACAAATATACATTTTTACAAAGTCTGCTGCTTCAATGTTTTTAGATCTTTTTGTCAGATGTTACTATGGTATATTGAAGTAAAATTACAAGCATTCCATAAGTGTCAAAGGCTTTTATTGACAATGACATTAGGTTTATGCAAAGAGTCAATATTTGCAGTGTTGACCCTTCTTTTTCAAGACCTCTTCAATTCGCCCTGGCATGTTGTCAATCAATTTCTGGGCCACATCCTTCTTGCATAATCAATGCTTGGAGTTTGTCAGAATTTGTTGAGTTTATTTTTTGTTCACCTGCCTCTTGAGGATTGACCACAAGTTCTCAATGGGATTCAATTCTGGGAAGTTTCCTGGCCATGGACCCAAAATGTTTATGTTTTGTTCCCCAAGGCACTTAGTTATCACTTTTGCATTAAGGAAAGGTGCTCCATTATGCTGGAAAAGGCATTGTTCGTCACCAAACTGTTCTTGGATGGTTGGGAGAAGTTGCTCTCGGAGGATGTTTTTTGTACCATTCTTTATTCATGGCTGTGTTCTTAGACACAATTGTGAGTGAGCCCACTCCCTTGGCTGAGAAGCAACCCCACACATGAATGGTCTCAGGAGGCTTTACTGATGGCATGACACAGGACTGATGGTAGCGCTCACCTTTTCTTCTCTGGACAAGGTTTTTTCCCGATGCCCCAAACAATCAGAAAGGGGTTTTATCAGAGAAAATGACTTTACCCCAGTCCTCAGCAGTCCAATCCTTGTACCTTTTGCAGAATACCAGTCTGTCCCTGATGTTTTTCCTGGAGAGAAGTGGCTTCTTTTCTGCCCTTCTTGAGACCAGGCCATCCTCCAAAAGTCTTCTCCTCACTGTGCATGCAGATGACCTCCTACCTGCCTGCTGCCATTCCTGAGCCAGCGCTGCACTAGTGGAGCCCCGATCCCGCAGCTGAATCTTTAGGAGACGGTCCTGGAACTTGCTGGATTTTCTTGGGCACCCTGAAGCCTTCTTCACAAATGCATTGGAAATGTTTTTTATGGGATTTTTTTTGCCGTTTTCATGGCAAAGAGGGTCTTTGAAATTAATTGCAATTCATCTGATCACTCTTCATAGCATTCTGGAGTATATGCAAATTGCTATCATACATAAACTGAGCCAGCAGACTTAATTAAGAAAATTAATATTTGTGTCATTCTCAAAACTTTTGGCCACGGATGTATACTGATCACTAATGCAAAGGGGCAATATTCCACTAACCACAAAATCAGGGGTCCCTTCCATGTTGACATGTACAATATATATAGTATATACTAGATAGACTGATAGATAGATAGACAGATATACCATATCTACAGTGCCTTGAAAAAGTATTCAAACCCCTTGAAATTTTCCACATTTTGTCGTGTTACAACCAAAAAGGTAAATGTATTTTATTGGGAAATTTTGTAATAGACCAACACAAAGTGGCACATACATGTTATTTTTGCAAACAAGAATGGGGAAAAATTTCACCCTCTAGCCACTTGCTGACCACCTAATGTACATGTAGTGCGGCAGGTCGGCTCTAGGGGGTGCACATGCACCGCCGGAGGCATGATCACGCTTATTAAAAGAGGGGGAGCAAATCAGCGGGTCCGGCGGACCTGATGTCCGCCAGCCCCCAGTGATCATTCCCGAGAGAGGTAGAACGGCGGTCTGCCTATGTAAACAAGGCAGATCGCCGTTCTGACAAGGGAGAAGATAGAGATCTTGTGTTCCTGCTAAGCAGGAACACGGGTCTCTGTCTTCCCCCCGGTCAGAGCAACCCCCACACAGTTAGCAAGCACCCCCTAGGTACACATTTAACCCTTTGTTTGCCCCTGATGATAACCCCTTCCCCAGTAACAGTACAGTACAGTAACAGTGCATATTTTTAGCATTAATCACTGTGTCAAAAGTGTCAGTTAGGTGTCCTATTTGTCCGCCGCAATGTTGTAGTCCTGCAAAAAATCGCTGATTGCCGCCATTACTGGTAACATTTTTTTTTGAAAAATGCCTTAAAAATATCCCATAGTTTGTAGACACGATAATTTCAAGGGGTATGAAAGTACAACAAAATTGTATTTGATAATGATCTTGATGTAGCAAAATAATTTAAGAATATAAGATTTTTTTTTACATTTTGTAGTAGGGGGTGTTAAAAATCATTTGCACTCAAGCTAAGTATGCAACATTATTTATTACTTTATTTAAACCTTGCCGCAACATTTTGATCATGCTATTGTAACATGAGCTATAGGAACTATCAAACTATCATGTTTAACCACTTCACTACCCACCCATAGTCATATGATGTCCACAAGGTGGATCTCCCATCCTGGGTGGACGTCATATGACGTCCTCCCATTCCCGGCCGCCTAGGGGGCGCGCCCGCGGCGTCGCTCGGGACCCGGTGCTCGTGCCCGGCAGCCGCGATGTCCGCGGGGCACCCGCGATTGCCTGGGAAAACAGCAGGACCGTGGAGCTGTGTGTGTAAACACACAGCTCCACGTCCTGTCAGTGGAGAGGAGACCGATGGTGTGTTCCCAGAACAGAGGAACACCGATCGGTCTCCTCCCCTTGTGAGTCCCCTCCCCCCACAGTTAGAATCACTCACATAGGGAACATATTAACCCCTGCAGCGCCCCCTAGTGTTAACCCCTTCCCTGCCAGTCACATTTATACAGTAATCACTGCAATTTTATAGCAACGATCGCTGTGTAAATGTGAATGGTCCCAAAAATGTGTCAAAAGTGTCCGAAGTGTCCGCCGCAATGTCGCAGTCCCGAAAAAAAAAAAATCGCAGATCGACGCCATTACTAGTAAAAAAAAAAAATATCAATAAATCTATCCCCTATATTGTAGACGATATAACTTTTGCGCAAACCAATCTATATACACTGATTGCGATTTTTTTTACCAAAAATATGTAGAAGAATACATATCAGCCTAAACTGAGTAAAAAATTTGTTTTTTAAAAAAAATGGGATATTTATTATAGCAAAAAGTTAAAAATATTGTGTTTTTTTTTCAAAATTGTCGCTCTTTTTTGTTTATAGCGCAAAAAATAAAAACCGCAGAGGTAATCAAATACCACCAAAAGAAAGCTCTATTTGTGGGAAAAAAAGGACGTCAATTTTGTTTGGGTGCAACGTCGCACGACTGCGCAATTGTCAGTTAAAGCGATGCAGTGCCGAATCGCAAAAAGTGCTCTGGTAAGGAAGGGGGTAAAATCGTCCCGGGCTGAAGTGGTTAATGGGGGTTGCCTGAGGCCTGAAGACCTGAAAATTATTTCTGTTTCAATATCTTAATTACACTTCCCACAAGAGTACAACAACCACAGCATAATCACAATACTACAGATTGTAAGATCATTAAAACCCACCTTTTATACCATGTTACAAGTTATACCCTTATTATTATATTATTATTATATTATACAGGATTTATATAGCGCCGACAGTTTGCGCAGCCCCCCCCTCCAGGCCTCCCCCCTTAAACCATCAACCCCCCATGACAGTGTGCAGGGGTACTTCTCCACCACAGCTACTGTCACTTTTATAATTTGTGCTGATGTGTGGGGCTCTGCCCGCACGGATCAGTGAATAAATTAACTACAAATCCCATCTGCCACCATAGTAATCACCACACTTGTAGTTCATTGACACTTACTCCAGCTCTCCAGCTTAAAGTTCCTACCTCATATGGACATGGAGCTGGAGAAAGAGTATGCAGGAGCCTGGTATTCCACCCGTGATCCACTGATCAAGATTTCAATGCTTTGCAGGCCGATTTGCAAAACAAATAATAAATGCACATTTTCCCCTGCAAATATACGCTATGTTGTCAAAAGTTTTGGGCCGCCTGACTTTACACGTACATGAACTTTAATGGTATCCCAGTCTTATGCCCCGTACACATGGTCGGAAATTCTGACCACAAAATCCGTTGGAATTTTTCCGACGGATTTTGTCCGACACTGGTGTTGCATACACACGGTCGGACAAAGTTGTCGGAAAATCCGATCATTCTGAACGTGGTGACGTTCGTTGCGTACGACGGAACTACGTAGAGGCCATTAGCCAATAGGTTTGGTCTCGTAATTTGATCTGAGCATGCGTGGCACTTTGTCCGTCGGAATTCTCTACGCACGATCGGAAAAAGTCGGATCGGATTTTGTTGTCGGAAAATTTGAGGATCTCAAATTTTTTCCGTCGGAAGTTACAACGGAAAAAGTCTGATGGAGCCCACACACGGTCGGATTTTCCGACAACATGGTCCGATAGGACATTTTCCGTCGGAATTTCCGACCGTGTGTATGGGGCATTAGTCCGTAGGGTTCAATATTGAGTTGGCCCACCCTTTGCAGCTATAACAGCTTCGACTCTTCTGGGAAGGCTGTCCACAAAGTTAATGAGTGTGTCTATGGGAATGTTTGAACATTCTTCCAGAAGTGCATTTGTGATATCAGGCACTGATGTTGGAGGAGAAGGTCTGGCTCGCAGTCTCAGCTCTAATTCATCCCAAAGGTGTTCTATCAGGTTGAAGTCAGGACTCTGTGTGGGCCAGTCAAGCTCGCTCATCCATGTTTTTATGGACCTTGCTTTGTGCATTGGTCTAAATCCCCATTCCCATAGACACACTCCTAAACCTTGTGGACAGCCTTCCCAGAAGAGTTGAAACTGTTATAGCTGCAAAGGGCGGGCCAACTCAATATTGAACCCTACGGACTAAGACTGGGATACCATTAAATTTGATGTGTGTGTAAAGGCAGGCGTCCCAATACTTTTGTCAATATAGTGTATGTGCATTTACAATTTTTTTTTCTAAAAGTTGGACTTTTTTTGGAATTTGTAAGAGAACTACAATCAGTGGAAGTCAACCAGCAAAAAAAAAATGCGCAGTCAATTAGAACAGTTTTGAAATAAGACTTGAAAACTTATTCAAGGGTTCCCCTGCGTTAAAAAGGTTGAGAAAGGCTGCTTGAAACCCTCATACAAGTGCACATTGCTGTGTAGCAGGGATAGTTATCCTTGCAGGTATCTCATCACAGATGAGATACCTGCAGCAAGGTGGCTCGTTCCCGCAAATCGTCGTAACTGTACGTCAACTCGGTAACTCGCTTTTGTGGGCGCGCTTGTGCTCCCATTGGCCAGCGGGGGAGCCAATCAGCAGTTGTTCCCCGCAGTGACAGAATGGGGATCTGCCTGTGTAAACAAGGAAGATCTCCTTTCTGACAGGGGAGATCACACAGATCCTGTCTTTCTGTTAAGACTGTGTGACTGTGTGACTAGGGAAACAAGCAGATCCTATGTGTTTCCCCAGTCACACAGTCCCCCATACAGTTAGAAAACACAAACAGGGAACACATTTAACCCTTTGATCGCCCCTGGTGTTAACCCCTTCCCTGCCAGTGTCATTAGTACAGTGCATATTTTTAGCACTAATTACTGTAATAATGTCACTGGTTCCCACAAAAGTGTCAAAAATGTCAGGTGTCCGATCTGTCCGCCGCAATGTCGCAGTCCCGCTAAAAATCACTGATCGCCACCATTACTAGTAAAAAGTAAATAATAAAAATGCCATAAATCTATCCCCTATTTTGTATTTTGATGCAATAACTTTTTGTGCAATCCAATCAATATACGCTTATTGTGATTTTTTTTACGAAAAATATGTAGCAATACATATCGGCCTAAACTGACGAATAAGGTTGTTTTTTGACATTTTTTTTTATTTTTTGGAAATTTTTTATAGCAGAAAGTAAAAAAAATATATTTTTTATCAAAATTGTCGCTCTTTTTTTACCAAAAATATGTAGAAGAATACATATCGGCCTAAACTGAGGGGGAAAAAAAATGTTATATATATTTTTGGGGGATATTTATTATAGGAAAAAGTAAAAAATATAGATTTTTTTTCAAAATTGGCGCTCTTTTTTTGTTTATAGCGCAAAAAATAAAAAACGCAGAGGCAATCAAATACCACCAAAAGAAAGCTCTATTTGAGGGTTAAAAAGGACATCAATTTTGTTTGGGTACAGCGTCGCACGACCGCACAATTGTCAGTTAAAGCAACGCAGTGCTGTATCGCAAAAAATAGCTTGGTCAGTAAATCCTCCCGGGGCTGAAGTGGTTACCGTACAAACAAAATTCACTTTACCAGCCTGTCTTATGCATGGCACAGGAAAAGGGAAATTTGTACATTTTGAGCTATAAAATATGGATTGTAGCAGGTTCCTGAATTTAGTTTACTGTGCAAATTCTCCCATCTATAAACTAAGCCCACACACCCACTCTGCTATATATGTTACAGATGTTAGCCTAATACAATTCACAGATGTGTTTTTCCCCATGTCAGCTGGTACACTGAGCACAATACAATGGGTTTTAATGAAAGCACTTGCATGTGGTCTGAATGTTTATCAAAAACAGTGAGAGAAAAAATAATCATTGCATATACCCCAGCCATGTATATATAAGACAATACACATGCACGTATGTGGGTGTTCCAGATTAAACTTAAGGCAAACTGTGATGCAATTTAAAAAATGATTCTGTCCTTACAGAAAAATGGGATAGTGTTTAAAACTGGGTCCCTTGGAGATCACTAATGTATAACCAATTAACAACCTAAAGAAAATAGAGGAACCATATTGTATCATGGGAGCTAATCTTTTTCTCTGGTTCAGTTTTGCTCAGGTATACCATGCAGCTCAAGAGTTGTGGCTACACAAAAGTTATTTTAAATCTAATATGTGTGGCTGTTAAGCCGCGTACACACGATCGGAAATTCGGCCATCAAAAGACTGATGAGAGCTTTTGGTTGGAAAATGCAACCGTGTATATGCTCCATCGGACTTTTTCTGTCAGAATTCCCGCCAGCAAAAGATTGAGAGCAGGTTCTCAATTTTCCGGTCGGAAAAAGTTTAGATCGGAAATTCCGATCGTCTGTAGCAATTCCGACGCGCAAAATTCCTACGCATGCTCGGAAACAATTCGACGCATGCTCGGAAGCAATGAACTACATTTTTTCGGCTCGTCGTAGTGTTGTACGTCACTGCGTTCTTGACGGTCGAAAGTTCAGCAAACTTTTGTGTGACTGTGTGTATGCAAGACAAGCTTGAGCGGAATTCTGTCGGAAAGAAAACATCCAAGATATTTCCGACAGAAAATCCGCTCGTGTGTACGCGGCATTAGAGGCATAAGGACTCAATAATCCATAGGGGACTATTGTACTAAAGTCAAGGTAAAGGCAGCCAGTGGGAGCAATCTGTATTCTTTCTTCCCTGCTGGTGTCCATATAGTTAAAGAAAATTTTCTGGTATGGTTGAGGAACTAACAAATAAAAAAAAAAAAAACAGATAATTTTGCATAATTGCCGGCTCAAAATTCTCTGATGGTTTTCCCGTCGGAATTCCGACGGAATTTCGCTCAAACTGTCTTGCCTACACACGGTCACACCAAATTCCGACAGTCAATAACACTGCGGCATAGAACACGTTCGACATCACTATTAAAGGGAAGTTTAATGCTTCCGAGCATGGGTTGAATTGTTTCCGAGCATGCGTCGGAATTTTTGCGTGTCGGAATTGCATACAGACGATCGGAAAATCCGTTAGAAAGGTTTTCCGTCGGAAAAATTAAGAACAGGTTCTCAAACCAAAGTCCGTCAGAAATTCCGACAGAAAAAGACCGATGGGCATACACACGGTCGGAAAATCCGATGAAAAGCTCCCATCAGACTGTTTCCATCGGAAATTCCGACCGTGTGTACACGGCATAAGAAATTGTTAAAACAGGAATATCTTGAAATTATTTTTAAAAAAAGTATATAAAATTATATAAATTACATTTTAAAGTTTAAAAAGAACCTTCCGTTAACTATGTTTCCAATAAATATTATGCGGTTGATTTACTAAAACCAGAGAGTGCAAAATCTGGTGCATTTGTGCATGGTAACCAACCAGCTTCTAACTTCAGCTTGTTCAATTAATCTTTGATAATAAATCCTGGAAGCTGATTGGTTTCTATGCAGCTCTGCACCAGATTTTGCCCGCTCCAATTTTAGTAAATCAACCCTAATGCTCAAAGCCTAATGCCACGTACACACGATCGGAAATTCGGCCAGCAAAAGACCGATGAGAGCTTTTGGTCGGAAAATGCGACTGGGTGTATGCTCCATGGGACTTTTGCTGGCCGAATTCCTGCCAGCAAAAGATTGAGAGCAGGTTCTCAATTTTTCTATCTGAAAAAGTTCTGATAGGAAATTCCGATCATCTGTAGCAATTCCGACGAGCAAAATTTTTACGCATGCTCGGAAACAATTCGACGCATGCTAAGAAGCATTGAACTTAATTTTCTCGGCTCGTCGTAGTGTTGTACGTAACCGGGTTCTTGACGGTCGAAAGTTCAGTGAACTTTTGTGTGACTGTGTGTATGCAAGCCAAGCTTGAGTGGAATTCCATCGGAAAAAACATCCAATATTTTTCTGACGGAAAATCCGCTCGTGTCTACTTTACTTCAACCAAAACATTTTTTTTCGTTCTTATTTGGATAGCATGAAAAAGAGTTTTAATTTCTGTCAAGGTTTTTCTTTTTCTGTGACCTATTGGGAGATCTTTCCCCATAATCTGTCCCTGTAACACCTGTAATAGTAATGGGGAATGTCATCGGCACTAGGACAGGATGGTACAGATAGCAAAAGAAGGCACCCTTTTTCAAATATTCTGGACATGCCCAGGGATCCACCTTTTATGGTCCTGAGTTTGAACCCTGGTACACGACCTCACGGTTAGGAATTTGAGTAACGACCCAGCAGCCAGCCTTCTGCCTTCCTCAACGTGGAATTGCAAAAAAAACTTTAATTATTCACCTCCTAAATGCAGCAAAGTCTTGTATCTCCTCTAACTGGAACTCTCCCTTGACCCCATCCATTAATCAATGGACAAATGCTTTAAATGAAATCCAGAGTATGGATGACTTTACCTTGTTTTTGCACCACCGGGAAGAGTGCTTTCAGAAGACATAGTTTTATTGGTACCAATTTCAATTTTCCACGTCCTAAGGACCTCTTAATGGAGGACCCCTATAGGCAGTGAGATAGGAGCCCCCTTTCCCGCCCCCCCCCCTTTTCTATTCTCCCTCTTTTTCTATTATACTTTCTTATGTTGTTCTCACAATACTACAAATCACTTTTTAGCAGGGCTTTTTGCTTGTACACCCCACAGGCGACCTAGAATACTGTATCACCTTCTAGAGCCATCCTCCTTGACATATTTTGTACTTTGGCTTTAGTGCTATTAGTCTCAAATCTCTTATGTCTGCTATGCCTTGTAGCTGTGTATGTTCAATGTAGTGCTCTGTACAGTGTAAATGGTCTTTGACTGTTCTGTTGCCTACCAAAAATAAAAAGAATAAAAAACAAATGTTGTGTCAAGTTTTAACCCTTTATTGCTCTAATAAAAATGCCTTTTATTTCTGGCCCTGTTGGGGAGATTTTTTATCATCCAGATAAGTCCAGATAAGAAGTAAGGGGAAATCTCCCATATAGGAATAGAGATAGCAATACAAACATGGCAGGGGTTCTAACCATTCTCTGCTCTAACCAAAATAAAATAAAATATTGTATTTGGACTTAAAATAAGCAAAGAGAATTAAAATATATAGTTCCAATAATACATTGTATTACCTTATCATTTATTGTGCAACCAGTTAACCACTTGCCGAACAGCCGCCGCAGCTTTACTGCAGCAGAATGGCACGCCGGGCGAAACAACGTTATGTTACGTCGCTTCGCCCTGTGGCCACTAGGGGAGTCGATGCCCTGCTCGCCTCCGGAACAGATGTGAGTGCCTGGCTCACGCGATCGCTGCTGACACACGGAGAACCGGGATCTGTAAACACACAGTTTCCGGTTCTCTAAGGGGAGAAGAGACAGATCGTCTGTTCATACGGAGTATGAACAGCGATCTGTCATCTCCCCTACACAGTCCCCTCCCCCTTCAGTTAGAACACACACTAGGGATTCGGGAACACAATTAACCCCTTGATCGCCCCTAGTGTTAACCACTAAAAATGTGTCAAAAATGTATCAAAATTGTCCGATGTGTCCGCCATAATGTCGCAGTTCCGATAAAAATCGCAGATCGCCGCCATTACTAGTAAAAAAAAAAAAATGTATAATAAATAAATGCCATTAAAAAATCCCCTATTTTGTAGACGCTAGAACTTTTGCGCAAACCAAGCAATTATACGCTTATTGCGATTTTTTTTTACCAAAAATATGTAGAAGAATACATATCAGCCTAAACTGAGGGAAAAATAAGTTTTTTTAATATATTTTTGGGGGATATTTATTATAGCAAAAAGTTAAAAATATTGCATTTTTATTCAAAATTTTCGCTATTTTATTGTTTATAGCGCAAAAAATAAAAACCGCAGAGGTGATCAAATACCACCAAAAGAAAGCTCTATTTGTGGGGGAAAAAAGGACGTTAATTTTGTTTGGGTGCAATGTGCACAGCCGTGTAATTGTCACTTAAAGCGACGCAGTGCCGAATCACAAAAAGTGCTCAGGTCAGGAAGGCGGTAAAATCTTCCCAGGGCTGAAGCGGTTAATATACCATTACATTATCTTTACGTAACATTACTTTGTTTTTACATTATCATTACATTATCTTATCTTCTTGTCCATACCATAGAACATTTTTATTTTATGTTATTGCTCGTATATTTGTTTTGTTTATATATTCCTGTTATTAGTTTAAGTGATTTTTATATGTTTTCCTTGCATTGTAATTTTTTCATAATTCTTAAAATAAAAGAATGCAAACAATATATAGATAGTTCCAAATGATACAGTACTGTTAAACATTTTTTAACCTGATTGATATGAATTGCTCCACCCCACCCCATGTATTTTAATATGTTTAAATTGATGGTTTGCATTAGCTTTTTTCATCCCTTCACCAGCCTTTACTTATCACAACTGAAAGCTTTCCTGCAAACTAATAAGAAATACCTGGCAGTGATAGGCAAGGGCATCAGTTGCATTGTGAGATTCCTTTGGGCCTATATTAAATGGATGTGCATTGGCTATTAGGCATTTGCCTATGTTCAGCATATGCTGTTGAGTATAGTATAAGTAGGTGATACCCTCTTAGGATTTGACCCCACGTCCTGAGTCTTTCGCCTATTGCAGGGGGGAAAAAAAAAAAATATATATATATATATTATTGCGAACGCTATTAAAGTCTATGGGACACTAACATGAAAATTCCAAAGTCCTAATTTCAAAGGCTTATATGCAAGATATTGCCATAAAAAGTGTATTGGGACCCGGGTACTGCCCTAGGGGACATGAATCAATGGAAAAAGTTTTAAAAACAATCTTTTTTAAAGGAGCAGTGATTTTAATGATGCTTAAAGTGAAACACTAAAAATTAAATATTCCTTTAAATATCGTGCCTGGGGGATCCCTTAATCTTCCTGTAAAGTGGCACATCTGTGCGATGTATCGAACATGCTGTAGCAATAATGACATTTCTAAAGGAAAAAAATATAATTTAAACTTGCTCACGGCTATAATGTATTGCCGGTTCCTGGCAATATCGATGAAAAAAACGGCGTGGGGTCGCCCTCCCCCAATCCATACCAGGCCCTTAGGGTCTGGTATGGATTTTAAGGGGAACTCCATGCCAACATTTATAAAAAAATTGGCATGGGCTCCCCCCAAAATCCATACCAGACCCTTATCCAAGCATGCAGCCTGGCAGGGCAGGATAGGGGGGACGAGCGAGCACCCCCCCTGAACTGTACCAGGTCACATGCCCTGAACATAGGGAGGGTCCTTGGGGGTGCCCCTCCAAGCACCTTGTCCCCATGTTGATGGGGACAAGGGCATCTTCCCGACAACCCTGGGCTGTGGTTGTCGGGGGATGCGGGCAGGGGGATTAACAGAATTTGGAAGCCCCTTCTAAGAAGGGGGCCCCCAGATCCCGGCCTCTCCCTATGTGAATGGGTATCGGGTACATTGTACCTCTACCATTTAAAAAAAAACAAAGTGCCCCGCGAATGTCCATCCATTGTCAATCACGCCGATGGACCCGGAAAAAACAAAAAAACAAAAAAAAGCTCTGCATTAATGGGAGGCCTCCCGCTGACTGCTGTCTCTTAGCTTTGACAGCTGTTACATCACCGGGTGACTCTGCCCCCTTCTGATGATGGCACATGACGTCAGAAGGGGGCAGGGTTACCCAATTACATCACTGGTTAGCCTCGCCCTTGCCAATATAACAGCTGTCAAAGTGAAGAGACAGCAGTCGCCAGGAGGCCTTCCATGGAGGCGGAGCTTTGTTTGTTTTTTTCCATTTTTCAGGCCTGTCGGGCAGCGTGATGTACAGTGGATTTATATTGCTGGACATTTTTTTAATAAAATGATTGTCAAAAACTGTCTCTTGTGGTTTTTAATTTTGACACTCTTTTGGTGAATGGGTAGGAGTATGATGTACCCATTCACATGGAGGGGTGGGATTTGGCAGCCCCTTTGTTAAAGGGGGCTTTCAGATTCCGATAAGCCCCCCCGCCCACAGACCTCGACAACCACCTGTCATGGTTGTCAGGAAGAGGCCCTTGTCCCCATCAACATGGTGCTTTGGGGTGTTGGGGGGCAGAGCCCCCCGGTCCCAAAGCACCAACCCCCTATGTTGAGGGCATGTGGCCTGGTACGGTTCAGGAGGGGGGGCTCACAGAAATGCAACAAAGCTACCCACCCTTTTTTCATGTGTCTTCCCCCTGAAGAAGACCAAAAATGGTCGAAATGCATCGGGGTTGAGGGGTGTGCTATCCGCAGATGAATCTTTCATGAAATGTGTACTTTTCTTACTAATTTTGCAAGTATATTACATTGTTGCATATTTCTCTGTATGTATTTGCCTGTATTCATTGGAATAATTGCTACTTGTAAACCAGAGTTCGCATTTTAATACTTTTTATACAATTTCAAGTTTGTCCTTTTCTCGATCTACAAAAATAAAACCTTTTGATTTCATATAAACTGTTCTTCATCTCTGCCTAAAAACCCCACGGGGAAAACCACAGATATTTTTTCGGGGAGGACTTCCTTACCTCTCAAGGCCCCCTTTATCCAGATAGTATTCCTGCGGGCCCGCCAAACATACAGGAAGCAGAGGAGGATAACACTCAGCAGCAGTCTTCAAGGGATGGTTTTCAGTCCCCAGAAACCCAAGGAGTTGTACGTGGCTGGGAGGAGGTTGTTATGGATCATGTGATCCTTAGTGACACAGAGAACTCAGAATCGAATGCCTCTGCAAATTTATGCTGCATGGCCTCCCTGATTCTGCAAAGCCTGCGAAAGGACCCTAGGATTCGTGGTATCAAAGAGAAGGATCATTACCAGCTGGCAACCCTTCTTGATCCACGTTACAAGGGTAAGGTTGCAGAACTCATCCTGCCTTCGCAGAGGGAGCAGAGGATGAAACATCTTCAGGAGGCCTTGAAGAAAAGTTTGTGTAACACATTTCCAGACCCTGGGAGGTTGCCATTTCCTGGTGCTGGACAACGTGTTTCCGAGGCTTCGTTCGGTCAGAGGAAGAGCAGTGGAGAAGGTGGCCGGCTGACCGATGACTTGAAATAATTTTTCAGTCCTCAGCGCCGAGGTCTGATAGATTCCAGCAACCCTCACCAGCGTCTGCATTATATGGTGCAGGAATATCTAGGAGCAAGAGCAGACTTGGAGACCTTTCCAACAGAGCATCCACTGGGTTACTGGGTCTTGAGGTTGGACCACTGGCCAGAACTTGCTCTATATGCAATTGAGCTACTGGCATGTCCTGCATCCAGCATGCTTTCTGAACACTCATGCAGTGCTGCTGGAGGGTTTGTAATGGATCAAAGAGTGTGCCTGTCCACAGACTCTGTTGATAGGATCACATTTATAAAAATTAATCAGTCCTGGATCAGCAGCTATCAAGCACCTGATGCTGATATAACTGATTGAATTTGCTATAGATCTGCGATCCCTTGAAGGATGCTTATGCTGCCTATCCTATTCCTCCTCAATCATGATGATGCTAGCTTCAAACAATATTTTTTATTTAGGGCACCTCCACCACCACCCAAGGCCCAATTTTTCGGCCCCTGTTTAACAAGGGCATGTAATTACAATTTTTGAAATAATATTTCACAGCAGGGCACGTTCCTGTGCCCAACAAGAGTATCTGTGAGGGGTTACAGTGTTGTGGCACCACCAAAGACCCAATTTTTCTGCCCCAGTAGCAGAAAAAAAGGACCTGCATGCCCCTCGGCCACCTGCAGAGGATGCACCATGTCCACGACCAGCACTGTTGACTGTAGACACAGGACCTGCTTGCCCTCTTTTAGTGGCCTGTGAGCGTCTGCCTCTCCTTGGTGGCCTTTCAGACATGATGGGGATTTTGTTTTGCAACACCACACTACACTGTATTGTGTACACCACCAGAAAAGTAGAAGCAACTGCACTATGACTGCACTGTATTGTGTACTGTGTACACCACAAGAAAAGTAGTAGAAACAGTACACCACGGAATGCACTGTAGATATAGGCTATACTGGATGCTACAGCGTATATATATATATATATATATATATATATATATATATATATATATATATATATATATATATATATATATATATATGTATATATATACAAGACTGACTGTATATATATATCCAATACACTGCCTGAAGTAGATTAGAAATAGTACACCACGGAATGCACTGTAGAATGTAGATTTAGGCTACACTGACTGGATGTCGCAGAGTATATATATATATATATATATATATATATATATATACTTGACTGTCTGTATATATATATCAAATACACCGCCTGAAGTAGATTAGAAATAGTACACCACAGAATGCACTGTAGAATTCAGATCTAGGCTACACTGACTGGATGCTGCAGAGTGTATATATATATATATACACACTTGACGGTCTGTATATATATATATGTATCAAATACCCCACCTGAAGTAGATTAGAAATAGTACACCATGGAATGCACTGTAGAATGCAGATCTAGGCTACACTGACTGGAAGCTGCAGAGTATATATACGGTATATATATATATATATATCAAATACACCGCCTGAAGTAGATTAGAAATAGTACACCACGGAATGCAATGAAGAATGTAGATATAGGCTACACTGACTGGATGCAGAGTATATACATATATATAGTAGACTGACTGTATAAATATATATATCAAATACACTGCCACTAGCTGAATAACCCGCCTGCTTAATCTAAATCAAGCTATCTCTCCATCCATGCCAACAACACTACACAGGGCCGCCTTGTAGGCAGCCTTATATAGCGTGGGGCGTGGGCTTAGTCCCCCTGATTGGCCAAAGGCACCCTACATTTGGCCAATTATGGCTCTCTTAGCAGAGGGCGCTGGGATTGGCCAAAGCATGCAGGTCAGGTGCATGCTTTGGCCAATCATCATACAGCAATGCACTGTGATCTCGCAATGCATTATGGGGCATTCCTCAGGTGCTCAAATTTACTGCGAACGCCCCATAATGTTCATTATTCGGCGAACGGGAGAACACCCGCTGTTCGAGTCGAACTCATGTTCGACCCTAACATCAAGCTCATCCCTACTCAAGAGGCCATGGGCAACTGTCAGTAAACTATTAGAATATGGGAATACATGCCCAAATATCTCTAATTCTGGTCTGGGTGGAATACAGCAAAAGTAGCTCCTGTGTTTGAGAGGTCATGTGCCTCAGTTTTTCCTTTTCCCTGCACTTAATTTTTCTGAGGTTTCCAACCCAACAACTCTGAGATAGGAAGTGCTATACATAAATAATTCTGCGATAAGCAGCACGGCTAGGTTGATTGAAAATACAAACAGTAGAAGGCAGCAGATACCTACAATGTTTTCCATTGAGTACATTCAGTTACATTTACATAATCATTTTGTGATTGATACACAGTATTTTTTTAGTTACTTAATTTTTATTTCTGCATAATGTTGTTTGCTGGTATACAGCATCTTGGTTTTCATGGACAGCTTCTGTTATGGTCTGTGGATTAAATAATTGTAATTTTAAGAAGTAAGAAGGGTACAATTGATATTTGGAAACTATTTGAATTTCCCATGAGTTGCATAAAATTGGAAAACAATGTTCCAGTTGTTTATTTACAGCCATTTCAATAAGCATGCATAATGGTCCTATTTATCCAGTGCATTTTATTGCATCAGGGTTCCTTGAATTTTACTCTTTGACAAACAGGGACCAATAGTCTAATCAGGTCTAACTTTTTTGGCTATTCTCATGTTGGACAGAAGTCACACATTTGTTCAAGTTGCTCTCCTGAAGCAAAGATGGTGAAGTGCACCCTGCAACACATTTAAATGACCGGAGATGGAACACAACGTTAACAGAGATACTCCCTTTAATATACACTATATTACCAAAAGTATTAGGACACCTGCCTTTACACCTACATGAATTTTAATTGCATCCCAGTCTTAGTCTGTAGGGTTCAATATTGAGTTGGCCCACGCTTTGCAGCTATAACAGCTTCAACTCTTTCTCAGAAGGGTGTCCACAAGTTTTAAGAGTGTGTCTTTGGGAATGTTTGACCATTTTTCCAGAAGCGCATTTGTGAGGTCAGGCACAGAGGAAGACAAGAAGGCCTGGCTAACAGTTTCCACTCTAATTCATCCCAAGGGTGTTCTTTTGGGTTAAGGTCAGCACTCTGTACAGGCTAGTCATGTTCCTCTACCCCAAACTCGCTCATTCGTGTCTTTATGGACCTTGCATTTGTAGCGGCCATAACCCTCGACGGGGTGGCCTTAACTTTTGGGCTTACCGGTTACCTCCGCTTGGCTTGTTCTTCCAGGTCTAAGGGTTCCCAGGGTTAGTACCCAACGACTTTGGACGCTGACACCATAAAAGTCCTTTAGAAAGGTTTTTATTTGCAGGGGTAACATCCAACAGACACAGTCTCATATAGGAACAGAGGGCAAGGGTGAAGAAACTCAGGCACCTTGAACTGCAGACTATTTGAAAGTCTATAATGAAAACCCAGAGAGTAGCCACTCGCAGCTGGGCGCTTCAAAGCTGAACAAATCTCTAGCCAGAGATCATGGCAGTCAGCACTTGAAGTCGGAACTTGCAAAGTCTCTGACCTTGAAGAAAAGTTGAAATCAAAGTGAACAGGAACCTTTCCTCAGTCCCTTGAACGTTCTCTGTCTCCTTGGCAGTACTGGGAAAGCGTGGATTCGTCAGTGTCCTTGACAACCCAGCAACCAGGCACTTCTTGGGATGCCAGCTTGTTGGCCCTCCTCCGAAGAGTCCTCCCCTGGTCGCTTTCATGAGCTGCGATGCCCCTCCAAGTTGAGAGCGCACCCGGACGACTTGAATCCTCCCTCAGTTACTGCGCCTCGGACCAGCCGGTTCTGAGACTCTGGAACAGATGGATCCTTGCCCCGGACCAAACAGGTCTATGGGGATAGTCAAGCTGACCATGTTGCGGGGCCCCTCGTGGAGCTACCCCGGTCCAGTTTCAGGAACAGCAGCTCCCGCCGAACGAACCCCAAACACGTGACTCCAGCATCTTAAGTACCCTTCCCCAGACTCCTAAGCGGGGCCAGACGCACCCGCCAATTGGCTCCGGGAATGTTGATACCCAAAACGTCCAACCAGGCCTGGTTCTGAGCTTGTCATGTGCACCTAAAAGTACACATGACCAGGCAGAACCCCTACACAGCCCAGCCAAACTGATGCCAAAGTTAAACCTACACAATTAACCCCCAGAACCCCTTTACTGTTCTGAGAGAAAAATACAAAATTTACACATAGCGGACATTTTGCAAAAGTGTCGCCGCTACACTTTGTTCACTGGTCTAAATCATTTAGTGGAGGGGGGATTATGGTGTGGGGTTGGGCTTGACCCCTTAATTCCTGTGAAGGGAACTCTTAAGGAGCCAGCATACCAAGACATTTTGGACAATTTCATTCTCCCAACTTTGTGAGAACAGTTTGAGGATGGCCCCTTTCTGTTCCAACATGACTGCGCACCAGTGCACAAACAAGGTCCATAAAGACATGAATGAGCGAGTTTGGAGTGGAGGAACTTAACTGGCCTGCACAGAGTCTTGACCTCAACCTGATAGAACATCTTTGGGATGAATTAGGCACCTTTTCCCACGGGCTTTCCGATTAGGTCCGCCTGTCATTAAATTTCATGTACGTGTAAAGGCAGGCGTTCCAATACTTTTGGTAATATAGTGTACATCTGATAAGTACAATGTTGTATTTTCAGTGACAGGCTCACTTTGATAGCCATTGTATTTAAGGCAACTGATGTTTTTGGTTAATTGATCCTTTAAGCAATCAAAAGTGAATTGGCAGCAAATGAATGAAACATTGCCACTTATGAACACAATAGGCTAACACAGCATGAGTGTCTATATTCCCACATTACAGAGGACACAACAAAACATGTATATGTATGAGCCAAAGCTTCTGCTTATAGCTAAGTCACATTGCATAGGGTCGAATTAAGATGACAATTGCCATACCCCTGACAGGATGAAGACGATTGTCAATGATTGGATTCCTGCTGTGGTGTACAATACTAAGAGATATCATGGAGTGCAACGTACGAGCCAACGGTTTGCAAATAAAGTTCTTTTTTTTTCACTGAGCTCTATATCTAGAGCTATTTCTTCTACTGGTAAAAACGGACCCTTTAGAGCACTCTGTTGTAAATTATATAAAGTTTTGCAAGCCTTTAAAGACTAAAGTTACAGGCAGACTACAAGATAATTATCAGAGTGGGTAGTGCGCTAAGTTAATTTACATGTTTTTTTCATGGTCCGGGCTCAATCAGACTTCATCACTTTGGTGTGTGGCATTGTGTGGCATTGTGTGGCACAATTTTTCATGCATTAAAGTGTTACTAAAACCTTGTTTTTTTTTTTTCTTTTATTAAAATAACAAACATGTTAAACGTATCTGCTTTGTGCAACAATGTTGCACAGAGCAGCCCGGATCCTCCTCTTCTCGGGGGTGTTCCGGTGTTCCTGGCCCTTCTCTCATGCCGGGCACCCAAGCAGGCACGCTCCCAAGCCACAGCCACAGTGATTGGCTCACTCATTGGTATTGACAGCAATGGCTCCCGTTGTTGCCAAAAGCCAATCAGGAGTGTGAGTCCCCAGAGAGCTAAGGCTCTCATGGATATTGCTTGATCGAGAGGGGGATCAGGTAAGTATTGGGGGGGCTGCTGTACACAGAAGGTTTTTAACTATTATGCATAGAATGCATAAAGGTAAAAAAAAAACGTGTGCCTTTACAACCACTTTAATATGTACTGTGTTATAGCAGCCCATTCAATGGGCTGGCAACACACTAAACTGTCTAGTTCAGCTTTTCTCAACCCTTTTAACATGGAGGAACCCTTAAAAATAATATTTTGTCATCTTGGAACCCCTGCTAATAATTATTATAAACCAAAAAGAATTGCGCTAGGTGAAAAACTGAAAATTAAATAAGTGATAATAAAGTATTATGAATAATAAAAATACCGTGAAAGTAATCCTACAGCTGGACACTAATAACCCAGATATAGGGCACAAAATGGATATATAGAAAAAAGAAGTGCCGCGCTGGATTATGATTTACAAATGTGTAAAATCAAATTTGCGTTTAGTGATAAACCAAATATTGCAGATAATAAACCAGATAAATCAATATGTGACCAAAAGAATATATCAAGTGTTCAAATCAAAGTTCATATGTGGAAGTCCAAATAATCAAATAGGAGTGAAAATATAAAGATTAATCTTATGAAAACATCAAAAAATCATTCCAGGATGTGCTTGTTGATAGTTGTGTAGCCCGTCACCACAGATAAGACAAAAGGGGGAGGCTTACCAGAAAGCCAGTGACCACCCTTATTCAGGGGGGTCAGACTGAGCTTAGAAGAACAGCCTTGGTGCTGTTAGTTGTCATCAGCGTCCCGATGGATGTCTGTCAGCAGCAACGCTCCTCCTGTGTGGCAGCTTATCCCACAAGCCCTCAATTGCCATTGGATTAGTAAGGCATCCAAATGGATAATATGGATGGAAACAAAAAAACTTGGATAGTGTAGACGTTCCAATAGGGTTTTTTATTGAATTTAAAAAAACACATAACAGAAATAAGTGACCTTGCAAGGTATATGGGGGCTCCGTTGGTCTATGGACGAACTAAGACAATTGCGCATGCGCAGTGCGAGCGTACGTGACGAGGGTTCTTATCAAATTGGTGTTGGGATCTTTGAAGAGAAGGATTTTTCGATGTTGCTATAAGCCTGGGTGTCTAAATGTGCTTTGAGTTTGCTTCTAAAAGAGAACTTTGGGTTTACAAAAATAAAAATAATGAAGGGGAGAGGTGATGCCGAAGCCGCCGAGTGGATAATGGCTGTTCATTTTTTTTATGTTTTGAAGGCATAGTTTACCTTGGATACATATAAGTGTATTGCATCCTGGATGTCACAACACTTCCTCAAACTCAATCTATCCAAAACTGAGCTCATGATATTTACTCCCCCTCATGTCTCTTCCCCTGATTTCTCTGTCAAAATCAACGGCTTAACTATCATCCTGTACCCCCATGCCAAGGTCCTAGGTGTAATCCTATCCTTTCGGCCCCACATTCAATCACTGTCCATAGCCTGCCGCCTCAAACTCCACAACATCTCCAAGATACACCCCTTCCTAACCAATGATACCACAAAGCTTCTAACTCACTCTCTGGTTATCTTTTGTCTCCAATACTGCAACTCCCTACTCATTGACTTACCTTTAAATAGGCTATCCCCGCTTCAGTCCATCATGAATGCCGCTGCCAGGCTCATCCACCATACAAACTGTATGGCATCTGCTAACCCATCGGCCAATCCCTATACTGGCTTCTGCTCACCCAACAAATTAAATTTGAGATCCTAACCATGGTATAAATTTAACAAGTGATGGCACCAACCAAAGTAATTATTAAAATCTAGGAAAGGCTGCCTCTTTTTCCAAGTGAACTAGTCAAACATATACATGTGAAACAAATTAAGCATATTAGGACAGCGCTAATTCATCATATCATAAATCATATTAGAAACTCATTGAAAAAGTAAAAGAGTCCATATATACAAAGAAAAGTATATATGAAATAGGTAATTTTTAAGTGCCCATGCTCCACCAACACTCGTGTGAGAAGAAATTACTCACCAAATAGCAAAATAGCTAGATATAAAATTCAGTGTTCATACAAGGATAAGCAACATCAGAGAGAGATGATCCGTGGTTTAATTGGTATCAGCTGCTGAATCCTTTAATTCTTATGCAGAAACATGCTCAAAAAAACATAGCACAATAGTCTGTGCAGGTTTATTAGAAAAGTAGCCTAATAATGCACTTACATTTGATGGTGCTATAAGCTAGCACCAGCATGTACAGCTCAATAGCAAGGAGAAGACGCCATTCCTCCGACTCTCGGCGTGCGTTCCAACACTCACTTCAGAGACCGGAACCAGGTGTACCGGAAGTGATGTCAGTGCGATAGAGCGCGCAGCCTCAATGCATTTCGTGGTTTCACGTCTTCAGGAAGCTTGCTTTCCGACATTTTATTGTAGACTTATATATCCCAAAGGGACAAGGCAAAGCGGTCCCATAGGATTGCACTCATCATGTGTCAGTTAATATTAAAAATTCCCCAAAAGAGATTTTGGCTTTAATTAATTAAATGCCAATTATACATAAAAGGTGCTCATCTATATGACTGTAGCACAAGCAAATCTCTAATATGCAAAACAGTAAATCACGTTTAAAATGCCAATCAACAATAAGTATAAGTTCATTAAATAAATCAATGACATATAAAAATATATAAAAACATTCATGGAATAATGATTCCTTCACATCAAAGTATGATGGGTGAACATTATTGAGCTTTGATATTGAATAAACTGTTAATTAGTAAATTTATGACAAACTATAAACGACATAAGTATTTAAACAACACCATCTAGTGGCTGGAATTAGGCACCAACATACAAAGCCATCCCCAACTTGCCTCCCAGCTACATCACTACCCTAGTCTCAAAAACCAACCAAATAGTTATATTCATTCCTCCCAAGGCCTCCTGCTCTCCAGCTACCTTGTCACCTCATCTCACGCCTGCCTTCAGGATTTCTCCAGAGCCTCTCCCATCCTCTGGAACTCTCTACCCCAAAATTTCCGACTATCTTCTACTCTGTCCACTTTCAGACGATCCCTGAAAATTCATCTCTTCTGAGAAGCCTACTGTGGAGTTTGTTATAGACCTCCCTGTGTTAATGAGGAGAAGGAATCTCAGCTCCTTGCACAGATGGAAAGGGCTGCAAGGGCTGGGACAGTGATAATAATGGGGGATTTTAACTACCTGGAAATTTACTGGAGAAATGGCACTGCTGGGACAGTTAAAGGGCAACAATTTATAAATCTATTACAAGACAATTTTATGGTTCAATTTATTGAGGCCCTGATTAGAAATGACGCTTTGCTGGATCTGGTAATCTCAAACCATGCAGAGCTTATTAACAATATTCATATGAAAGAACAGCTGGGTAGCAGTGACAATAACAGGATTTCATTTAACTTTATAAATAATAAGAAAAGAGGTTTTAAAAAAAATATAAAAATGAAGGAACACTATCTAGAGTGGGTGACTGGGGACAAAGAGAAGGCAAATGTATTAAATAGTTTATTCAGCTCTGTGTATACAAAGGATCATAATGGGGATGGTATTGACACAGCCCAAAATGATCCACAATGGCTCAAAAGTGATATGGTCTAAAAATATTTAGACAGAATAAAGGTGGATAAAGCACCTGGACCAGATGGCATCCACCCACGGATTCTAAAGGGCTGAGCTCTGTCATTTTAAAGCCATTGTTTCATTACTGGAATGGTACTACTGAATTGGCTTAGGGCCAATGTGGTGGCCATATTTAAAAAGGGATCAATGTCTTTACCAATAACTATTGACCTGTTAGTTTTACTTCTATAGTCGGGAAGAAATTGGAGAGTTTAATAAAAGGCCTCATAGATTCTTGCTGGAAAAAAAAATTGAAGCAACTGACAGCATGGATTCATAAAAGAGAGTAGTTGTCAAACAAATTTGATTTCTTTTTATGAGGAGGTATGTAAAACCTTGGACAGAGGGGTGGCTGTGGACGTGGTATACTTGGATTTTGCAAAAGCATTTAACACAGGCTTCGATAGATCAGTTTGTAAATGGATAGAAAGCTGGCTAAAAGACCGTAATCAGAAAGTAGTGGTTAATGATTCTTACTATGAATGGTCTAAGGTTATCAGTGGTGTACCCCAAGGTTCATAACGTCCTTACAGGATGTTTTTAACTTACAAGCCAACCTCAGTGGACTGTTTAATTGGACAACTGTGTGGTAAATGAGGTTTAATGTTTATAAATATAAGTTATGCACTTGGGGGCTAAGAATATGCATGCATCATATATACTAGGGGGAGTACAACTGGGGGAATCCATAGTGGAAAAGGATCTGGGGGTTTTGGTAGATCATAAGCTTAATATTAGCATGCAATATCAAGCTGGGGTTTCCAAAGCGAGCAAAGTTCTTTCTTGTATTAAAGAGATTGTAAAGCTTTGTTGTTTTTTGTTTTTTTAAATAACAAACATGTCATACTTACCTCCACTGTGCAGTTCGTTTTGCACATAGTGGCCCCGAATATCCTCTTCTGGGGTCCCTCAGCGGCGCTCCTGGCTCCTCCCTGCATCGAGTGTCCATGTTGGAGAAGCTCTCTCCTACGGTGCACACCAGTGCAGGCGCACTCATGAGTCCTGCATCTGTGTCCATTCACAGAATGCAGGACTCGGCCCAGCCCCCCGGCGCCACGTCATTGGATTTGATTGACAGCAGCGGAAGCCAATGGCTGCGCTGCTATCAATCTATCCAATCAGGACACAAGACACCAGCTAGAGCTGGGCTGCTCGTTTCTGGCCGGCAAAGGATCGGGTCAGGTAAGTAAAACAGGGGCTTGGGGGGCTGCAGCACCACAGGAGGTTTTTCACCTTAATGCATAGAAGGCACTAAGGTGAAAAATCAACCCCTTTAAGAGAGGTATGGACTCCAGAGAGAAATAGATATCATTTTGCCCCTGTACAAATCATTAGTAAGGCCTCATCTGGAATATGCAGTTCAGTTTTGGGCACCAGTTCTTAAAAAGGATATCGGGGAACTGGAGAATATGCAGAGAAGGGCAACCAAACTGATAAGAGGCATGGAGGAGCTCAGCTATGAGGAACTCATTTTATTCTCTCTTATGTAGAGGAGATTAAGGGGGGATATGATCAACATGTACAAATACATAAGTGGTCCATATAGTGAACTTGGTGTTGAGTTATTCACTTTAAGGTCATCACATAATATAACTGAGTACTAACATTTATAGGTAAAAGTGATCCAGGGAAAATCCGATTGCCTCTCAAGGGATCAGGAAGGAATTTTTCCCCCTGCTGTAGTAAATTGGATCATTATTTGCTGTTTTTTTTTTGCCTTCCTCTGGATCAACTGTGGGTGAAGCATTGTGTATATGGGATTGTATTATTTAAAAAAATATATAATTTTATTGGTTGAACTAGATGGACTTGAGTCTTTTTTCAACCTGACTAACTATGTAAGTATATGTAACTATGTATCTGGCCCCCACCTAACTGTACATTTATTTTCTCTATTAGCCCATCCCCCACAGTTATTCCCTTTTGTATCTCTTGACCCTCCCTCTTAGATTGTAAGTGCTAACAAGCAGGTCTCTCTTATGCCGCGTACACACGAAGGGACTATCCCGCGGGATTATCCGCTGGACTCAAGTCCAGCGGACAATCCCCTCGTGTGTGGGCGTCGGCGGACTTTTTTTCCCAAAAGTCCAGCGGACTAAAGTTTTAAGTTTTGTTTTAAAATTATCCGCTGGACTTGCCAGTCCGGTGGACAATACGGCCGTCTGTAGTATGGTCCGGCGGACCAAAAAGGACTCATGCTCAGTAGCAAGTATGTCACGGACTCTAGTCTAGTGTTCTAGTCCCGTCGTACGTGCTGTACGTCATCGCGTGAACCGCCGGACTTTTAGCGTGATCGTGTGTGGTCAAGTCCGTTCGCTTTTTAGTCCGCCGAAGCCAGCTGGAAAGTCCAGAGGATTGTCCGCTGGTCTAGGTCCGGCGGACAAAGTCCTTTCGTGTGTACGCGGCATTATTCCTACTGTACTAAAGTGTATTGTAGTTGTACTGTCTACCCTCATGTTGTAAGCGCTGAGTAAACTATCGGCACTATATAAATTCTGTCTAATAATAATAATACTATTCTGTTTACATTTAATATACTGAGATGCTGTAGAATAAATAAGTGAAAGGCCTGTCCACTGCAGCTTTCATTCCTACCTTGGTTGAAAAGTGGACAAAACCCATACATATTAAAAGCATTCTTAATTTTTTAAGGAAAAAAAAAGAAGAAAACAATTACTAATTAGTGACAAAGATTTTCCAACATGTTGACAAACTGTTTCAACTAACTTAGCACATCCAACAAAGGTAGGTGCTTTATTATTTCTGGGCTACATTGAGACTCTTCACAATTAGTATATTGGGTATGTTAGTTTCCCTAGCACATAAGAAGCCTGGAAATTTTTACTTTACAGCCTGTAGTTGGGAAAGACCAGACACCAATTAGCCTCCACAAGATTAAGAAGTCTAGCCAACCTGTGGAAATATTTTTATTCACAATCCTGATATTGATAATGCTAACTTAAGTAATAATTATTTACTATTTTTTACAAGAAAGTTTATAAAAATCATTTTTTTTTCCACACAATATCTATTCTTGATAATAATCTTTTTTAAAAGAGAGAAAAAAATCTATTGTTAAGAGACTAGTGAAAAAAGAAATTCAAAGCAAGGAAAGGATAAGCATCTGGTTGAGCGTGAAAATTCAATCTGACAACTAAAGGAAATCGTGAGAAAACAGGAAAAAAAAAAAAAAAAAACAAGACGCGGAATAAGTAAATCTTGTATCGCTCTTACAGTTTCCTAACTTTATAAAATCCAAAATTAAGTGTAATCATATGACTCAATTAACAAAAATATAAAAAGAAAAGCATTGGTCATGGAACTGTTGCTTTAACCCCTTAAGAAGGAGCTTCTTGTGAAAAAAAAACAAGCAGATTAATGTGTTGCAGGCCTCCCTAAGTACTGAAAAAGGTTAAGGCCCTTTCATCACATTCTTTTCTGGGAAGGCTCTGTAGACACAATAGGGATTACAAGTCTCTTTGATGAAGTCTCCCTCATTTGAACCTGTTTCTCTTTCCCCCATGAAACTAAAGATAATCTCCCTGAAATGAACATTTCCCCTTTTGAATGATGGCTCAGACAAATGATAAGGGTTGAAAAAGCAGAGACGCACTGACAAAAGGAAAGCAAAAACATCCAAAAAGTAAAAGCAGAAGATTAGGTAATATGACATCCCATTGAAATACAGAATGGGCTACCCTATGGAAACCAAAAGGAGTCGTCTCTGAGTATTAACAGACCCAGCAAGTAGCTGACTTATAGTTATGTGTCACGTCATTTACTTATATAGTTAAAATTCTGGAAGCTATTACGTTTATCACTCTTACTGTTGCCTTTTAAATGGTTTCCCACTTCTAAAAAGAGAGTGGAAGATCTCTCAATGTGACCATAAAGATGGACCTGTAAGGATCTCCATAGTTTAGAACCTGTGCAGATGTGTTGTGTCTTTACAGTTTTAAAAAAAAAAAAAGCATTGTTACACTATATTAGTTAAGTTTTTATAATCCAAATACTCTTATGCATCTGATTATACTGCTATACATCTTTACTATGTTTTATACTATCAATAAAAAAGTAATACATGAAAAAAATGGTGCAGCCAGTGTTCTAACCATTTTGGTTAGGAAATGTAATGAAGATGTTCAGGGATTTTTTAAAGCAAAAACTTGTGGGTATACATGTGAAAGCCAAATGGCTTTTTGTCCATTTCATCAGTCATAATATTCTATTTTTTTTTTCTTTACAATTTTTTCCAATTTTCCTTCTTTCATTGATTAATTCACTGATGAATTATCTTATGTATTCTAAACGAATACAAAAAAAAAAAGTGGCCATACACTATCAGTTTACATAATTTAACCCAAATCTGCAAGATCTCACCATTTAGCATTCAATAATTTTAACTTCTCACAAGCTAAACTGAAATCATCATATCTTGATTATATTTAAAAGTAGCCAAGTAGTTTCAGTTTTGGATAATTTGGTCAGATGCTAGAACCTCACAACCTGTCTCATGCCGCATACACACGAGCGGAATTCCGCTCAAACTTGGCTTGCATACACACGGTCACACAAAAGTTCTCTGAACTTTCGAACCGTCAAGAACGCGGTGACGTACAACACTACGACGAGCCGAGAAAATTAAGTTCAATGCTTCCGAGCATGCGTTGAATTGTTTCCGAGCATGCGTAGGAATTTTGCGTGTCGGAATTGGTACAGACGATCGGAATTTCCAATCGGAACTTTTTCCGACCGAAAAATTGAGAACCTGCTCTCAATCTTTTGCTGGCTGGAATTCTGCCACCAAAAGTCCAATGGAGCATACCCACGGTCGCATTTTCAGACCAAAAGCTTTCATCTGAATTTTGCTGGCAGAATTTCCGATCGTGTGTACGGGGCATTAGAGGGATTTTCCTCACTTTGGAGAGATTTTCTTTCATTTCCTATGATGTCTGCATACGTAAAGCATACAGAATGTGTTCCAGGAGATGCCAATTATCAGATGGACCTTCTGTCTGATATGTCCCTTCTCCAGATAAGAAACTCCACATTAAAGCAGACTTCTGTTTGTTTGTTTTTTTTTTTGGGGGGGGGGGATCTTAATTTCCTGTAGTTTCAGAGAAGCTGATCTGGGATTATCTTATCTACATTTAAACTGCCCGTAGATGACTTGATACAACCAAGTGTCTCTCCCTGTTTTGAGCAACATTTGCATTTATATGGATGCTCCCCAATTTTTAGCAAGAGATACTAAAAGCCTCTTGCAGTCAAAGATGCTCAATTTCACATTGAGAGACTCACTGAAAATCTTCCGGTGAGCAAATTAATCATTCCAATCTTCTATGTGGAAATACGAAGGATCAGAAGAATGGCTTGTATGCTGCTGTCAGTATCAAGCAAGCATGGTGGGGGGTACTGGCGCTCTGAGGAC
This sequence comes from Lithobates sylvaticus, assembly GCA_028564925.1. Taxonomy (NCBI): domain Eukaryota; kingdom Metazoa; phylum Chordata; class Amphibia; order Anura; family Ranidae; genus Lithobates; species Lithobates sylvaticus. The sequence continues at coordinate 89,683,846 of CM053026.1, forward strand.
TTGTCTAAAGAGGGATCAATACAGTATGTCCCTACAATTTGCTCTATGTGAGATATCTGCCTGTTTATGGCCAGCAGGTGAAAAGCATTCCTAAACATCTCTAATGCCGCGTACACACGACCGGTTTTCCCGTCGGAATAAACTCTGAAGGTTTTTCCGACGGAGTTCAGATGGAATTCCGCTGAAACTGTCTTGTGTACACACGATCAAACCAAAGTCTGAATGTCAAGAACGCGATGACGTACAACACGTACGACGCGACTAGAAAAAGGAAGTTCAATAGCCAGTAGCCAATAGCTTCCGTCTTGTACTTGCTTCAGAGCATGCGTCGTTTTTGGTCCATCGGAACAGCATAGAGACAAGCGGTTTTGCCGATAGGAATTGATTCTGTCGGGAAAATTTAAAACATGTTCCATTTCTAGGTCCGTCAGAATTTTCGAAAAAAAAATGTCTGATAAGGCCCAAACATGATCAGTATATACGCTGAAAAGCTTCCGTCTGACTTTTTCTGTCGGAAATTCTGCTCGTGTGTACACGGCATAACCCCGAGTATAAACAATACTGATCAGACAAGTTTTCCCAACAATAGTTAATGGCTAGTTCTGCTACCACATAGGAATAAAGGCCCGTACACACGATCTGACTTTTTGACAACAAACATGCAAATTAGCTGTTTTGGACCAACATCCGACCGTGTGTACGCTCCATCGGACCAACTTTTTCAGTTTTCGTCTGACTTTTGTTGGCTGTGCGAACGGACCAACTTTCTGCCAACAAAAGTCCGATGGACCAAAGTCCGACTGTGTGTACACCAAACCATCAGACTTTTGTACAAAGTAGAAACACGCATGCTCAGAACCAATGCAAAAGATCAGACAACAATACAGAAGTTGACCAAAGGTGGCGCAGGAGTATTCAAACGTCCTCTTTTGAAGTGTCGTCAGTACGTTGAAACGTCACTACGTTCATGTTTGTAAAAAGTCAGATCATGTGTATGCAATGCCAACTTGGGGCCAATGCCCTTTGTACAAAAATCCACGGGAAAGTTGGTACAAGGTCCGATCGTGTGTATGAGGCTTTAGACTGACTGTCACAGATTCATAGCATTGACAATTTAGGTAACGATTAACAAACAAATTAGTATTTTCATAGCATATCAGAATGAATGTAGCAATATATATATATATATATATATATATATATATATATATTTTTTTTAATCAAATTCAAAGAGAATCATACAGTCTCAATCATACAATTATATCAGGAAAAGAGATCTTGTTGTCCATGGCCCAAACATGAATTTGAATCCAGGTCCATAAAGCAAATTCAGTAACTGCTAATAAATGATGATTGAGCAACAAATGTTGGGTATTGCACCATATGCCAGAAAGAGGGGAATAATTCATGATATAAATAAATCAAAGAAGTTACGGTTAACTAAGCTATAAGTTATAAATCATTTATGGTTAACTAAGGCTAGCTATACACGGTTCAAATCCTGCCGAACCGGCCGAGATTTGAAGCATTAATGGGCAGGCTGAATGTACCAAGTTGATCGATTGATCAACTTTGGGTACAACCAGCCTGCCGTATTCTCTTGTGATTATCGCTATACCTGCTAGGGATAATCACTCGCTCCCACCCCCCCCCCCCCCCCGCACCATGTATAATTCGCACCATGTATGGCCTGTGAAGGCTTTTAAAGCATCACATTTGGACATTTTTGGGTTTGTTGCTGCGTCGCAAGCGCTGCAGCTTAGCATCTATTTACTTTACATTTTGCCATCTTTTATATTTTACAGAAAATGTGGGGATTGTATTGTGCAACAAAATTCATTTGTATGTATTTTGTAATGAACATATAGATTTGACAAACAGTTGCGCTAATTGCATGAGGCCAAAAAATTTCAAATACCATATTTTTGAAACATAGGGTTCTCTACTTTCAGAAAATATATACTGTTTTGGGATGTTAAGCATGTTTTAATGTAAAATATGTCTATTTGCATGTGTTGAAGAGATATACTACTAAATATGTTTTTTTGTTTTTGCCTTTACATATGATTAAACTTCCTGTAGTGAGCCAACAGCATATGCTGCGCTAAAGTCCAAAGCAATGTTATCACCCATTCCTGGTTACCTTTGTGAACTACAGAACACCTCCCTCTATGCTGTAGAGGCAAGGAAGGGGGAGGTGTTCTGTAATCCCAACACACTTCCTGTCATAGGGGGACAACTCCTTTCCTTCATAGATGCAGTACAGTGAGTGAACATAGTCAAACTAGAACAGAAAGTGGGACTACAGAAATTAAAAATCTTCACTGAAAAAAATTGTGTAATAATTTACTCCATTATCCAATCATGTGAAAAGCATTTTGATTGCGTGTTTGAATATTGAAAGTGATCAGACATTTGTGTTTCACATGATTGCATAAATGAAGTGAATATTTACACAATTTTTTTAAGTGTAGATACACAATTTATTTAGTACATAATCCTTAGTGTATCATCAGTAGAATCACATTTTGAAAATAGAAGAAAAAGTATATTCAGTCACCACATCTAAGGCTGATAGGCTGCAATATATTACATTTTTGGATTTAGATCAACTTTAAATTGTAAATGAAAATGAATAATAATAAGCTGTAAATAAAATAGTCTAAAAAAAAAAAAGTAAGCAAGCATAAACTTAACTATAGATGGATATGAATCAATCTACAAATCTTTGGTTGAATCACATCCCTTTAGGCAAATATTGAGTGCCAAATCACCTAATCTGCAAAATTATCCCACATTTTATTTCTAAATTTGGCAATTTCTGAAAATGAGCCAAACTAATGTGCACATATTCAGGAAATTTTTATTATAGTAACAATTTGCTCAAAAGCTTTTTACTTGTCTGATCTGCCAACCAATTTATTCTCTCATCTCTAAGCATTAATTGGCTTGTTGATCTAAATGTAAAAAGACTTTATTCATTTTTTTCTTGTCAAATTTGTTTATTGATTTTGAATTTATTCATTTTTTTAAAATACGGTTCTAAAGAAGAACATTCAAATGCAAAACAGGCTTCTTTATTCTTGTAAATATTAGCAGACATAAAATGTAAAGGATATAGTCTTAGCTGTGGATTTGGGGTCCTCAGAGTCCTACAATACTGATATTTGAGTAATTTGAAACAATTATCACCACAAGTTTATCCTCTCTACCCTGGCAACTCTGGTATTTGTCTGAAGTTATTATTTTCCTGTCTAAAAATGCTCGTGTAGTACTTTATAGATTAGAATATATTTTAAGTATTGTATATAATTAAACAAATTCTAAAAAAAATATCAAGCAAAATTAAAATGTGTGTATAACTGACAAAAAGCATGATTTCTAGAAGTTGAGGGATTCTCAATCAAATATCAATTTTCACACTAACTTTTTAAATGTATCTATCATATCTAACACACTTATGAGCTAGATACACACGAGCGGAATTTCCATCGGAAAAAGCTTAGCTTGCATACACACAAAAGTTCGCTGAACATTCGACCGTCAAGAACGCGGTGGCGTACAACACTACGACAAGCCGAGAAAATTAAGTTCAATTCTTCCGAGCATGCGTCGAATTGTTTCCAAGCATGAATAGGAATTTTGCGCATCGGAATTGGTACAGGCGATCAGAATTTCCGATCGGACCTTTTTTCGACAAAAAAAAATAAGAACCTCCTCTAAATCTTTTGCTGGCTGGAATTCCACCAGCAAAAGTGCGATAAAGCATACACACGGTCGCATTTTCAGACCAAAAGCTCTCATCGGACTTTTGCTGGCGGAATTTCCGCTGGTGTGTACAGGGCATTAGAAGTATTTTTCTCTATTGATTGGTAGAACACATTTCCCATGTTGTTTCAATTGAAATTATGATAATAATTATGATAAAAATTACAACTATTTTCAATCATTCTTTTTCTGCATTTTGTGAAAGGTGTAATTAAACATTTAAAAAAAATCATTACCATCGGTGAAAGCAAATGAAAATGTTCCAACCTGTCAAATAGCTTCCTTTCTGATTCAAACACAATAATATTTGTTAAAAATAATAGAAAAACTTCCAAGCACAGTTTAATTTTGGAATATGCAATCCTTTTATCATACTATCAGGCTGGAACATGTCCAGGCACAGCAACTCTGGCCACACACACTCAGGTTATATTTCAGATGTGACCTCTGAAATAAAGAATTCTTACTAGTGACTGTGTAGCGTGTAGTGATTAGTCTACCTGACTTGGTATAACTGGAATGGCTTGTTTAGGTAGGACCGCACACTACACACTAGTTCAAGTTAAATGTTGTACAAGGGCCAAAATGCACATATTAAATTTTTTAGAACAGGGGTTCCCAGATAGAAGACTGACATCATTATGTGGTGCTGCTCTTCAAAGCTTTCAGGACCAGCCTACCACCGGACCAAGAAATAGAGGAACCTTATCCCCCTTACACACAAGCGGATTTTCCGTCGGAAAAAAAACTTGGGTGTTTTTTTAAACGGAATTCCGCTCAAGCTTGGCTTGCATACACACGGTCACACAAAAGTTCGCTGAACTTTCGGCCGCCAAGAACGCCGTGACGTACAACACTACAATGAGCCAAGAAAATTAAGTTCAATGCTTCCAAGCATGCGTCGAATTGTTTCCAAGCATGCGCAGGAATATCTAAACTTTTTCCGACCGAAAAATTGAGAACCTGCTCTCAATCTTTTGCTGGCTGGAATTTGGCCAGCAAAAGTCCGTTGGAGCATACACGCTGTCGCATTTTCCAACCAAAAGCTCTCATCGGTCTTTTGCTGGCCGAATTTGCGATCGCGTGTACGCGGCATAAGGAGTCAAGCAACCAGATCGAAGATCCCTGATAAAAAGTATGTAGAGAATAAAAAAAATGCTGAGGAGACCTCCAAGGAATGGGAGGTTGAATAGCATGTTGGAGGGGGTTTAAAGTGGAATTGAGATTTAATATTATTTTACAAATCCGGTACCAATGTCAACAGATCATTACAGATACAGCCAAAACAAGATAAAGGTGCAAATCAGAAAACTTGTGATTTGAAAAAGATTATCTTGCCTATGGCTGGCATCAGGCATCACCATCCAGCCAAGAAGAACCACAGTCACATTCGTTTGTTCTATTCACATGTGCACAGTTACAGTTTATTTTACTACAACTCTGTGCTGAGCCCTATTTTTATAGATTGGTTTAGGATCAATCCTTCATGCTCTACTATTCATATTTTCAGTATCTTTGGATGCCACAGTGTGGAAGAATAGAAGATTGTTTGAGATTTCAATTTAGTACACAGGAAGTTACAAGAAACTGGAATTCTGGCAGGATCGGCAGGTATTTTGCTGTACTTAGCCTAAAAATAGAAAACAAATTCAGCAACCACATCTAAAGGCTGGACAGAAAGTTAGGTGAAATCTCCCAACGGAGTCACAGCCTGCCATAAAAAAAAAAAAAAAAATATATATATATATATATATATATATATAAGTATTTGCTCTTTCCAAGTCTATGCAAAATGAAAGAAAAAACTTTTGGTTGCAGTTGAGCTTTAATATCCAAATTAACTTTGCATTCACACAACAGCATTGAGAAGTTACTCCAAAACTAATAAAGGGTGAGGATGTCTGGTTGTGTTGTGATTGCGGAAGGCATGTGTGCTTGGAAGATACCCAAAATGGCAACCTTGATCAGAAAGTATTGCTAAAGCTACAGTCCAGCATCCCAAATCAACCAGTCCAAAATTACTTTACTAAAGCCAGAACAGTGCAATATAGGTTCAGTTTCCAGGTTTTATTGTCAAAGCCTAATTAACTACTTGCCAACTGGGCACTTTTACCCATTTCCTGCCCAGGCCAATTTTCAGCTTTCTGTCACATTTTGAAAGACAATTGCGGGGTCCTGCAATGCTGTACCCAAACAGAATTCTTATAATTTTTTTGAGACAGATAGAGCTTTATTTTGGAGGTATTTAATCACAATTTTTTGTTAAAAAAATGAAAAAATACCAAAAATGTTGAAAAAAAAAGTTAGTTTCTGTTATAAAATGTTGTAAAAATAAAAATTTCTCCTTCACTGATGTGCGCTGATGAGGCTGCACTGATGGGCACTGATAGGCTGCACTGGTGAGCACTGATGAGGTGACACTGATGTGTACCGATGAGGTGGCAATTATGAGGAGGCACTAATATGCAGCACTGATGGGCACTGATAGGCAGCACTGATATGTAGCATTGATGAGCACTGATAGTTGGTATTGATGGGCACTAATAGATGGTACTAATGGGCACTGATAGGTGGCACTTATGGGCATGGATAGGTGGCACTGATTGGCAGCACTGATGGGCACTAACTGGCATCACTGCTGCACTGATGACCAGTGCCCTGATTACCTGTGCAGATCTCCCCTGTGAGGAAATGCCACTGATCGGCTCTTCTCTCCTCACATGCTGTCAAGGTGAGGCGACAAATGCAGATAACTGGCATTTCCTTTGTTTACATGTAATCAGCTGTAATTGGACACAGCTGATCATATGGGTAAAGAGCCCTGTCATCGGCTCTTTATCAAGATCGGGGATACACTGTGTCCCATATGACGTCTTTCCAGAACGCCACCCATCATTTGAAAATACAGCTGGCGGGAGGTGGTTAAACAAGCTGAAGTTAGAATCTGATTGGCTACCATGCACAGCTGCACCAGATTCTGAGTGCTCCAGTTTTAGTAAATCTCCCTATGCGTCGTATGCTCTTCTTGCATTGTGCAGCTTCTTATTAAAGGGCCAGGCAGGCAATCAGATTTTACCATTCAGCTGCCTAGTGCATCCCAAAAGCATTATAATTGTTTTTGATTGGCGTGGCTTGTTAATTTTATTATGCACAGAATGTTAAAGTTTGGGATTGGGTTAGAAGAATAGGAAAAATGAAAGTGGTTCTAAAGCCTAACTTTTTTTTACATGAATGCATTCCTTTCTTTAAGGTAAAAAATGTTTAGGCATCAGCTTCCCCCCTCGCCCCCCCCCTCCCTTTTACTTACCTGTGCCCTCAAGTGGATCTGTCTGCAGCTCCTCTCTCCCCTCACTTCCTGGTCTCTCAGACTTTGCTGAGGCAACGGAAGCCATTGGCTCCTACTGCTGTCAATCAAAGCCAGTGACGAGGGAGCAGGGGGTGGGGGCAGTCCTGCTGCCTGTGTCAATAGATGCATATGGGGGGGCTTGGGAGCGAGCCCGCACGAGTGAACGCCATGTTCTAAGGGGCACTCAGTGGAGGGAAGGAGTTCGGGCGGGGAACCCAAAAAGAGGCGTTTAGGGGCCACTCTGTGCATTTCTATTGCACAGAGCAGGTGAGTATATACCTGTTTGTTAAAAAAAGCTTTACAACCACTTTAACGAGTATGAATAGTCAAAACATTTTTAAGTTTAGGATAGCGTAGAGAAGGGTTAAAACCGTGAGAGTTATTTTTTTGCTGTCTGCGTACCATTGAGGAAATTTACCTTCACTTCCTGTCTCAGAGACAAAAAAGGAAGTTAGAGGAAATCTCACATAAGAGGGGATTTACCATCTTAGACAGTTGTCCCTGTCACAGGTGTCTTGCCCTGGGGACAACTCTAGAACTTTGCATTTACCTTCACTTTCTTTGTCGGTCAAAAAGGTCTCCAGTACAAATAGAGGTGGAATCTCCTCAATGGGGACATAGCAATAAAAAAAATTACAGCAGGTCTAACCCATCATTTTATATTCAAAACTTTAAAAGTTTTGCCTTGAGAGTCACATTTTTTAGGGGTGAGAACCTGATATCCAAAGTTATCATTGGAGCTCATGCTGAGAATAGGAATGTGTGATGGTGGTAACAAAAAAGTTAAGCTTACTATGTCATTCAAATTCTTCCTGACACATGGAGTAAATGAGATGAAAGAGGATCTAGGTGAACCTGGGGAATGTCCCATTGTGTCAACAATAATTTGATGCTAGCAAACAGACATTCACACATTTAGGCCACAGAAGTTAGGGGTCAGGAGAAATGATAACACATAGCAGTCACTGAAAATGGAGTTCAAAGAATACCCAAGGGTCACATACTTGATAATTCAGAAGAAAATAAAGAGTGCTGATATGGGAAGCTTAAGGTATCAAACTTAACGAAAAGGAAGTTGTGCTTTCCACTGAGTCAACTCATCAAGGCTTGTGTATTTATATGTTCTTCACAGCACGCTATGGAATGCTAACAAAACTGATCACACACCAAACATCTCCAGATAAAAGTCTTCCATAACAGTATGCTGAAAAGGCACTCTTTGCACAATAGTATTTTATCAAGTGTACATTACAGTAAGTTGTTACAAAGATGTTATCTACCACTGTTTTCCATGTTTGTATAGTGAGACGAGATAGAACAGAAGCTTGCAGTGAGGGTGGGAGGAAGATATTGAACGCATAGCTTCCTTATTGTAAACCTACGTGCACACGGGCAGAAAAAAAGCCGCTTTTTGAAGCATTTTTATTTTTTTTTATTTTTTTTTGGTTTATGCCCTTAAACACAGCTCAGTATTAGCCAATGTGTCCATGGACATTGTAGTCTTTATATTCAGATTTTAGAGCAGCATTTAGGGGCATAAAAAATGTCCCAAACCTGTGTTACAAAAGAAATGTACTGGTGTAAGTTATGCATATTCGTGCATAAACGCACATATACGCACAGGTATGTGCATAATTGCAACCTAATGGCTAGGATAAATTAATGTTCTAGCTAAAAGAATGAAACTATGCGCATACACCTTACGCACATAAACTCATCTGAAATAGTGTACATACGCACATGGACGCATGTAAAGATGCACCAGATCAGGTATTTTTTACACTCGATTTTTCTGCCAGCATCTTTTAATACACCCGGGTGATTAGGGCCTTAAAGTGTATTTTCACTTTTGCAGGATAACACCCACTTTATATCTGTTACGTTTCCATTGCTTTTTACTCGCTTAAAGCCCTTACATACTCTCCCTGATTTATAATGTTTAGGAGGGGACTGTGAAGTAATGTTAAACATAATTACACTGTCTATACTGTGTTTGCAGTTTTTCAATACATATATATATATATATATATATATATATAAATTTCTTTTAATTCTAGTACAAGAATGCGGTTGACAATGAAAGTGGTCGCAACATAACAAAACAAAAAAAAAGCAAGCATTCTTTTTTGATAGTTTGATTTTATTGTACCTTTGCTAACGGACTATTGAATATAATATAAGGGGATAGCTGAAAAATCTATTGCGGTGTCATTAGTTAATAGCCTGGTTTGATACCATTGAGTGTATTGAAAACATTCTACAATGGGTTGTTGGGTATGAGAGGGTAGAGTTAGAACAAAGGATTCCCAATCATCAAAACATTTTCATCAAAACATTTTTGGATCTGTGTAGGGAGGCCTCCACCCATACCATGGGGAAAACACAAGACAGTTTATCTACAAACAATGTACAGGAAGTCCCAGAGTTACAAAGACCAGAGTTACGAACGGCCTCAAATGCTGGCCACTTGTTCTCCATGCTGGTCCTGGATACCTTTCGATACCTATCGAGCACCTCCGGACACATCCCACACTGCCGTACTACGCCCCAGATAACATAACAAGTGCCCGGAACATCCCACATCCATGCACAGGCGGCAGTTACACTTACGAACGCAGTGTTCCGACCGGAAGTTACACTTCCAAATGCAGTGTTGCGACTTACGAACAATTCGACTTACGAACAAACCTATAGTCCCTATTATGTTCGTAACCCGGGGACTGCCTGTAATAGCGGGGAGATTGGGCTAAATCCATTTATGCAGGATGGCTTTTCTTTCTACAAGAGATATGATGATGAACAGTTGTTTACAGTCTTTGGAAATTTTAAGTTCTGGAATGTCTATCAGGCCAAAAAGTGCCCATTCTGGAGTTAAAGACAAAAGGCAAATGATTTATTAGATGTGTGGTAGCATAATGTGCCACTGCGATCCAGAATCTTTTAATTTTGGGGCATGATCAGAAGGCATGGAGCCGATCTATTTCTGAAAGTTCACAAATAAGGCAGCTAGAGCAAGAACTTAGTATGCTGTGTGAAGAGGAAAACACAGAAAATATAGTGGGAATTTCTCAAATTTCTCAAATTTGACTGCAAAATATGCTGTAAGTCTGTTGGCAGGTGTTAGTGTCCTTTAATTTTAGTGATGTAATTGGTGGAGATATTGCCTCTTTATATGCCAGCTGTGGGTGGAGTCCATTGCATATGGGGTATGGGAGCAGGGCACCACTGATCAGCAAAGATGTAGTGCTGTACTGAATCTGCAACAGAGAGCCCTCTGCAGTGCTGAATCACCAGGGTGGTTAGTTGAATACACTTGGAAGCAGACAGAGAAAGCTTGACCCCCAATGACCCTCACCTAGGGGGTCCCATAGCTTGGTTTGGAGCAGCCTCTGGGACTATGGAAGATCTCTCTTGTATGTAGAGAAGGAACACCCTGTGTTAGTAACATTTGACTGTAACATCTGGGGAAGATCACTGTTCTGTAAAACATTGAAGTGTTCTGCACCTGTGGGACCACTGTATGGGAAGTCATGAGAAGGAGGGAAGTGTTCTGCACTAGGGACTTCTGTCAGTGAGTCATCTACTGCTATTGTACTGGAAAGTGGCTGTAACCTTAAGAATTGTACTGAATATGTAATGGAGTGAAAACATCGAAATGCCCTTTTGACTGGACATTCTGTTATTATGTGTAACAGGCCTTGGGCCAAGAATGTGATGAGGTGGGCTTCTTGCCAAGAAGTGTGGCACAATATGGAGTATCTCCAAACAACAGGTAGGTGACTATTCCATCCATGAAGAAGCAGGGTGGGTCTACAGTGAGCTTGGCAGGACCAGCCACCGATACTGATCAAAATTCAGCTGGTTCAGGGACATGCTGAAAACATTTCCTGATCACTTGCTGCCCCAATCAGCTGCAGCCACTGATCGGTGTATTCTGACAGCAGTAGGTGCCGTTTTACAGAATACAATTTCCCAGCAAGGGGGATTCCTCCATCCACATTGTTTGTGTGGAACGGCTGGCTGACCAAACTAACAAAAACAAAAAAAAAATAAAAATGTAAGGCCGGCTTTAGAAAATCTTGTCCTATGGTTATTGCAAGGAATGTGTGCGCGGCCTCCTTTCTTCATTGCCCTAAGCAGGAGGGCTTGTATGACAAAACTACTTCTGTTTGAGGGTAACCTCGGCCTAGGAGATATTGTCACACCATGCATACATGTACCCTCTAATGTCTTTGGCCAGATTTTATTATAAATAATCCTTTACTGAAAATCGTTTTGTTATAGGCTATTAATAATCAAACAAAATCACCTGTTTATTTTTTTCTAAACATACTTTTTCTTTTTTCAAAACTGTGTGCAGCCCTGTGGGTCAGCAGTGTGTGTACCCGCATAGAAATGTGCAGCAAAGGGTAGGCAAGCTTTTTCACTATCAGGAAGTGGCAAAGCAATAGTAATGGAAAGGTAATCAAGGCTGCTGCAGGTATGTGCAGGCACCTTTAGGCTGTCAAAAACTAATTTGAATTGTGAAAATTCAGTACTAACTATACTTTTTATACTCATTAGCTCTGGGGAACATTTTGTGTTTGTGTTTCCATTTTTTTTTACTTGACTAATAAATGTAATTCTCAAAATACTGTTTTCATTTCTTTGTGTATCTATTTCCAGCCAGCAGGTGGAGCTCCGGCCCTAACTAAAGCCTGCTTACAGAACTAGATAGGTCAAGCTCAAATTGCTCATGCAGCTGGATGAATCAGAGGAGTGACCCATTCCTCTTCCCTCTGTTTTATATAGCTCTGAACAGAATTTAGATTTGAGAGAGATAGTCTGAAAGTAGTCTGAAAATCAGCTTCCTATTTCCTCTGTCTTTTCTATGCTGTGACAGCTGTCATCACAGGCTGTTAACATTGCTCTTTTTACACTCAGTTCCTCTGTGTGAGCACATCTCCAGACCAAGACTAAAGTTGACCCTACACAGAGTGGATTTCAACCAGTTCCTGATGATCTGAAATTTGAGTTGTGGGTGACCCTGTTTGTATCCACCCTCCGGACGATCTGAAAAGTGAAGAAGCAGAGAATTCTCAAACAGCAGCTGCATCCAAAGAAATCCAGCCACTGTTCAGTTTTTTTGACAGCCCTGGGTGCCAGTCGTCAGAGTACAATAGGCAGGTCGTTTACGGGAAGATAGTGGTTTCTCTTATTCAGCCCTTTGTGCTAAATGATAGCAGCTTTACAGTGTATGTCCAGCTTTAGGCTTATGTCACATTGCCCCTAGTGACACATTACCAACATGCAAAGTAAGGCAGATAAGCCTTCCACTTACCTTCATGGATTTGCTGCATTCCTGGTCCTGAGCGCTGCCTAATCCCCCTTACTAGCGAAGCCCACACCACTCATGTGATAAGGCTCTAAGAACTAGAAAGGCATCAGCAATCCCTCTAGATGTGCATTCTGCTTTCCACACTTGGCTATTGCAAAATAGTTTGGGCAGGGCCAGATTAAGAACATCATGGGCCTGGTGCTGAGGATTTTGGTGGGGCCTTTTATAAACAATAAATTAATAAATAAAAATGCAGACAATTTTTGTTATAACAAATTAAATTAAAGAGAGAGGGAGGATGAGAGAGAGAGAGAGAAAGGGGATGAAAGAGGTGTGAGGAGTAAGGGAAAGAGGATGAGAGAAAGAGAATGCACATGAGCATGCGTGGATGACATCAACACAGCACGGCCAGGTAAAGTGACCGAAGGCAGAGAACCCGGAAGGAAGACCGTGTAAAGATGGAAGTGCCCGGGCCGGATTGATCACAGCACAGCACTGGAGGGCTCAGTCTGACAATTTAAGTGTACCCTAATGTGCTAATATGCTGTGCATACTTGTACATTATGGCATAACCTACCTAAGGGCCTCTAAAAAATAGTAACGTTAGAAAAGTTTACTACTGCTTTAATATCATTGGAACCCAGGAGCCTCTCATGGGGCCCCCTACTGATCCGCATAGTTGCCAACATTTCAAAAATATTTTCAGGGACACTTTTTTTACAAGTGCTATATTTAGAGTAGCTGACATCCCCTATGTTCATCTATACATCACAATAGTAATTACAAAATTAAATAAGTACTAATAATGGGGCAGAACAAATATGAGGACTGAGATTTCCTTTAGTTGAACTAACAAAAGTGTGCCCATTATAGAGCTGGTAACATTGAGGATATTCAGTATAATTTTAAAGAACTGTTTTTGTGGGTAAGAGGCATAGGGGAGGAGTATGGATGGTATAAAAATGGGAAGTATGTGCAGGTGAGGGAGAGGAATGTGGAGGGTCTAACAGTGGGCACTATGTACATGAGAGGACTGCAGAGGGTATGACAGAAGGCACTATGTACAGGAGAGGCATGTGAAGAGTATGACAGTGGGCAGTATGCACAGCAGAGGAGTGTGGAGGGTACGACAGTGGGCACTATGTACAGGAGAGAAGTGTATGACAGTGGGCACTATGTACATGAGAGGAGTGTGTAGGATATCACAGCGGGCGCTATGTATAGGAGAGAAGTGTGGAGAGTATGACAGTGGGCACTATGTATAGGAGAGAAGTGTGGAGAGTATGACAGTGAGCAGTATGTACAGGAGAGAAGTGTGGAGAGTATGACAGTGGGCACTATGTATAGGAGAGGAGAATGAAGTAATCTGGGAAGGAAAAATGTAAAGGTTTGTGGAAGGATGTTTAGGGACTGTGTAGTGGTTAAGCGGGCCATACATGGATTACAATTACACCAATTAAGCAGAGACCAGCCATAGTCGATCTATGTATGGGCTACCTGGTTTTACAGTCAACCTATTAACCGACTTGAGTACAACCAGCCTGTCAGGTTTTCCCCAAAACAATCAGTGCTGCCAGCTATAGTTAGCAACACTAATCATTGTATTGACTGGCAGAACACAATTAAGCCCCATACACACGCGCAGATTATCCGAGGACCAGGTCCGTCGGATTTGGTCCGTCGTACTTTGTCCGATGTTGGTTTTGCATACACACGGTCGGACAAAGTTGTCGGAAAATCCGATCATTCTGAACGTGGTGACGTTTGCTGCGTACGACGGGACTACGTAGAGGCTAGTAGCCAATAGCTTTGGTCTTGTAATGTGATCTGAGCATGCGTGGCACTTTGTCCGTCAGGAATTCGATACACACGATCGGATTTGGTGTGATCGGACTTTGTTGTCGAAAAATCTATCCAGCAGGAGATAGGACTCTGTCCGTCGGACAATCCGACGTACACTGTCCGATGGTGCCTACACACGGTCGGATTTTTCGACAACATTGTCCGATAGGACAGAATCCATGGGAAAATCCTACCGTGTGTATGGGGCTTAAGACTGCAGGAGTGATTCCCCCATCCACAGGTCAGCAGGTGAGAGGGTGTGTGGGGACAGGCTGCGGAGAGATACTAGTCGGTGGCTGGGTAGGCACTGGCTAGTATCAGAGCCAGATACACACAGGTTACATACGCCACGATCGTTAGAGCGAGAGCAATAATTCTAGCACTAGACCTCCTCTGTAACTCTAAACATGTAACCTGTAAAAAAATGTAAAGCATCACTTGGTACACAAAAAAAATCGTGCTAACTTTAGTGTTTTTTTTTTATGAATGAAACAGTTTCTTTCCAAAAAAAACTTTTGAAAAATTGCTGCGCAAATATTGTGTAACATAAAAAGTTGCAAAGACCACCATTTTATTCCATAGTGTGTCTTCTAAAACAATATATATAATGCTTGAGGGTTCTGAGTAATTCTCTATCAAAAAAATGATGATTTTTACATGTAGGAGAGAAGCGTCAGAATTGGCCTGGGTGGCAAGGGGTTAATTACCATAAGTAATATACAAATAATTATTATAAGCACTGTGAGGTCATCCTCTCAGTCTGCTGCAGAGTGTTCCAGCTATTTAGTATTTAAACCGGCCGCTCTGTATGTAGCTTCTGACAGGCTGCGCAAGCAGCCCTGTATCTCCGGAACTATAGATGAAAGCAGACCCATATTTTAACCGGTGCTGGAGTAGGTCTTTAGCTACCTACCCCCCAAATGTAGGGTCTCTGTGACTCCTGATTGCCGAGCTACAACCCTCAAAGTCCATCTTTTTTTTTTTTTTTTTTTTAGAATTTTTTTTTTTTTTTCGGGGCAAATGGGCCTATCTTGAGAAAGGGGCCTGGAGCTGCAGCTCCAATAGCCCCTATGTTAATCCGGCCCTGAGTTTGGGCTAAAATGGCAGACAGTGGTGGATGAGAAATATTTGTCACCTATAAAGTGGATTATAGTGCTTGTGAAAGCCTGATGAGGAAAGTAGGTTTAAGAAGCTAATCCAAAAATTGCTCTATCGGGCCTGGAGTTCAAGCTGAGGAAGTGATTGGGAGGGTCTGCTGCCTGACTGCCCTGGTCCTCAAGTTCACCTGCCAGGATACCTGGCTCATTACAGAAGGACTTGGAAGCCTCCAGAAACTGGCTGTGCAAAAACTCAGTGAAGGGTGAACAGTCAGACTGGGCACGTGGAAATTGTACCTACCAACAGTGGGTTTTTCAGGCTGAGCAAAAGCTGGACTGATATATTTACTGAAAGCAGAACTATGCTCACCTTTTCTCCAGAGCTGTAATCCCCTCGCAGTTCCCCATCTTCAGCTAAGCTGCTTTCAGGTATTAGTCCCCGGCTGTTTCCATTGGCTGGACCAAAATGACATCATTAATGCGCAGCTCGTGTACAGAACGGACAGGTAGGTAAGTAAATTTAATGCAGAGACATAGCATCCCAGATAGCAAGGTTAACTTGCCCCAAATTTGTGGCAGTATTGAATTTTAAGTCTGTTAACTTGCTGCACATTTTCACTGGCAAGTTGTACGCTTGCAGAGCACTTGAAGCACAAGTTTTAGCTGACACTTCTAATTTGTAGCAAATTTGTACGGCCAGTTTCTAGCAAGAACAAAGTTGCAGTGGTGAGTCTACAGCAAGAGCTGTGCAAGTCTACAGCATGACAATTAAGCCACAGTGACTCCTGTGGTGGGATGACTATTGTACAACATAACTGAACCAGAACTTGTAGCAAACTTGCAGAATGTTTGCCAAGAAAGTTGATCTGGAGTCATGCAATGCGGACTTGCTGCAATTGTGCAACAAACTTGTGAAGCCTGGCAAGTCTATTGCTTGCTATGGAGGAAAAACTATTACATAGCATTTTTTTATTATTATTAAAGTGGATGTAAACCCTCACATATACCCAGTAAAGTGAACAACCTCAGCTGATACACAGAGATCAAACAAATCTCCGTAAATATGTTTTACATGTATATCTGCTGTCTTCAGCTTTCTATATTCTTTATAAAACAGGGGGTTGGGAGTCTGGGCATACACTATGTGTGAGCTGATTGGAGGAAAGGCACACGCTCCCCCTCCACATAAGCAAATGAATGAAGAAACTTGCAGAGGGGTGCTGTGAATAGACACGCTCTCTACGTATTTGTCTCTAAGTTACCTCCCGGACACAAATTTCCAGCTGCTCTTATCTCCTGTGTTGGAGAATTTGTCAGAAGTTATCATGCTGATAACAGAGGAACGGAGCAACAGAAAGATGCAGGGCTTAGGGCTTTGGAGAGATATAAGTAAACACTGCAGATACAGTTGTGCTCATAAGATTACATACCCTGGCAGAATTTATGATTTCTTGGCCATTTTTCAGAGAATATGAATAATAACACAAATCATAATGACAACAGAAACTACCCAAATGACCCTGATCGAAAGTTTATATACCCCAGTTCTTAATACCGTGTTTTGCCCCCTTTAACATTAATGACAGCTTGAAGTCTTTTGTTGTATTTGTGGATGAGGTTCTTTATCTTCTCAGATGGTAAAGCTGCCCATTCCTCTTGGCAAAAAGCCTCCAGTTCCTGTAAATTCCTGGCTGTCTTGCATGAACTGCACGTTTGAGATCTCCCCAGAGTGGCTCAATAATATTAAGGTCAGGAGACTGAGATGGCCACTCCAGAACTTTGTTCTGCTGTAGCCAATGACAGGTCAACTTGGCCTTGTGTTTTGGATCATTGTCATGTTGGAATGTCCAAGTACGCCCCATGCGCAGCTTCATGGCTGATGAATGCAAATGTTCCTCCAGTATTTTTTGATAACATACTGCATTCATCTTGCCATAAATTTTTGACCAAATTTCCTGTGCCTTTGTAGCTCACACATCCCCAAAACATCAGCGATCTACCTCTGTGTTTCACAGTAAGACCCCTTTCACACTGGGGCGTTTTTCAGGCATTTTTCAGGCACTTTAGCGTTAAAAAAAGCGCATGTAAAACGCTTGAAAGAAGCCTCATCTGCAACTCCAATGTGAAAACCCAAGTGCTTTAAGAGCCCTTTCACACTACCAGCACCCTGAAAAACGCTCGTAACCCCTGCTAGTGGCCAAAAAAGGGTTAAATGCGCCCACAAAGCGCTGCTGCTACAAGCATTTTTCAGGCATTTTTCAGGTGTTTTTCAGGCGCTTCCCATTGATTTCAATGGGAAGAGGCCCTTTAGGAGCGGTGTATGCACTGCTCCAAAAGCGCTGCAAAGAAGCTGCTTGCAGGACTTTTTTTGACGCTCTGCCAGCGCAGCTCCTCAGTGTGAAAGCACTCGGGCTTTCACATTGAGATTGCAGTTGCAGCTTCTTTCGGGCGCTTTACAGGAGCTTATTTTAATGCTAAAGCGCCTGAAAAACGCCATAGTGTGAAAGGGGTCTCAGTCTGAAAGCACTCGGGCTTTCACATTGGGATTGCAGTTGCGGCTTCTTTCAGGCGCTTTACAGGCGCTTTTTTTTAACGCTAAAGCACCTGAAAAACGCCTGAAATACGCCCCAGTGTGAAAGGGGTGTAAGAATGGTGTACCTTTGTATGGAACACATAACAAACATATAGTTTGACTGCAAAAGTTGAAATATGCTATAAGATAGGATATAATTAACCTACCAGCATGTCTTTGGAGTGTGGGAGGAAACTAGACTACCCAGAGGAAATTCACGCAAGCACAGAAGAACATGCAAACTCCACGGAAATAGTGTTCAATCTGTGTGTTCACTCTGCTCACCATTTCAGAGTTCTAGCTGGCAAAATAATTGTAATGCTGTGCAGTAGACGATGTGCGATTAGTTTCGTACAAATCGAAAATTCGTACGAATACAAATTGCTATACTTTCGAATTCTGTATGAAATACGAAATTTCGTTTACGAATTTTGGATCCAAATTCCTTTACAACGGAAACGTGGCTGGTGATAAATTGAAATTCATCATAACGAACATTCATAATTGTTAAGAAAAGTTAACAAACCTAAAAGTTAAAAACCCAAGAAGTCAGCTAAGCACACGGATGGTGGGAACCCCTCATAATGATAAATTCATCCTAACGAACATTCGTAATTGTTACGAAAAGTTAACAAACTTAAAAGTTAAAAACCCAGGAAGTCAGCACAGCACAGGGATGGTGGGAGCCCCTCATAATGATAAATTAATCATAACAAACATTCATAATTGTTACAAAAAGTTAACGAACCTAATGCCCCGTACACACGGTCGGAATTTCCGACAGAAAATGTTCTATCGGACCATGTTGTCGGAAAATCCGACCGTGTGTGGGCTCCATCGGACTTTTTCCGTCGGAATCCGTCGGAGATCCTGCTCTCTAGTTTTCCGACAACAAAGTCCGATAGGACTTTTTCCGATCGTGTGTAGCGAATTCCGACAGACAAAGTGCCACGCATGCTCAGATCACATTACAAGACCAAAGCTATTGGCTACTAGCCTCTACGTAGTCCCGTCTTACGCAACGAACGTCACCACGTTCAGAATGATCGGATTTTCCGACAACTTTGTCCGACCGTGTGTATGCAACACCAGTGTCGGACAAAATCCGTCGGAAAAAATCAGATGGATTTTGTGGTCGGAATTTCCGACCGTGTGTACGGGGCATTACAGTTAAAAACCCAGGAAGTCAGCACAGCACAGGGATGGTGGGAGCTCCTCATAATGATAAATTCATCATAACGAACATTCGGAATTGTTACGAAAAGTTTACGAACCTGAAATTCGTATTTCGTACAAATCCAAATTGAATTTCGGACACGAATTACGAAATAAGAATTAATTTTAATACGAAACGGAATGGAACGAAACAAAACAAAACAAATTTATTAACGGCGAACATGTCTACTGTGCAGCCAATCTAGTGATTAACACTTCTCTGTCAGACCCTATAGCAGTGATGGCGAACCTTGGCACCCCAGATGTTTTGAAACTGAATTTCCCATGATCAGTGATGTAAGTAACTGAGTTAAAATAAACTGAGTTACCTAACGCAGTTACTTTAGAGGGTAACGAGTAATCTAACTGATTACTTTTCCCCTCATGGTAACTCAGTTCCCATTACTTTGGCTTAGTTACCCCAATTACATCTACCGCCACTAGATGGCAGTAGTGTAATTCCGGTGTCCTGCCGAAAAAGTTCCCCCGCCAGATAAGGACCCCCTGTACTGTGCAGGGTTTGCGCAGTACGAAGGACTACGGAGCTTCCGAAAATTGCCGAACCTAAACAGCTCTGAGTGAACTCTACACCGTGCAGGTGCAGTTAACATGTAATTGTACGAGGTGATGCCGCACGCTCCCGATGCTCGTGCTACTCTGCAAGGGGCGTCTATCGTGTAAGTAAGGGGCGGGTCTAGTATTACTGTAACAAGGGGCGCATTTATTATTATTGTTATATATCGAGCTCTGCCCATTAATTTAACATTCGCCCTCTTCTGTAGCCATCCGCCCCTTACACGATATAATAATAATAGACCTGCCCCTTGCTAACACACTATAACAGATCTGCCCCTTGGTTAGAGTAATAATAGAGCAGCCCCTTGGTTACACGATATATAACAATAATGATAAATGCCCCCCTTGGTTACAGTAATACTAGACCCGCCCCTTAGTTACACGTATAGAATATTTAAAAAAAAAGTCAGTTACTTTGCGGCGTAACTAATTACTTTTCCAATGTAGTAACTGAGTTACTAATGCGATTGCTTTTTGGGAGAAGTAATTTGTAACTTAAAGCGGTTATGCACTCTGTAAAAATTATTTTTTTTTTGGGACGGAATATAAAGGATTCTTACCTTTATTGGGGGACTCACCTGTTCCATCTTCCATCTCGATCGCCGCGGGTTTTCGTCCGATGAAGTTCCTCGTCTTCTTCTTTTGTGCTGGGGGCCATCTTGCCTGTGGGCATGTGAAACACCCACAGGAACTTTAGATGGCCCAGCATGCACCGCCGTTACTCGCGCGTGCGCAGTAACGGCACATCTGCCGACATCTCACGAGATTTCGGCAGATGTGGCCGAAATCTCGCGAGATTTCGGAAGATGTGGCCGAAATCTCGCGAGATTTCGGAAGATGCCCGCACTGACTCCTGGGATCAATGACACCAGATCGTGACGACGAACGACGCAGAGACCCCGCCCGCCGCCGCAGAGAGAGAAGACCGGAAGTCTTCAATTACAAGGTAAGTAAAAAAAAAAAAAAAAAAAAAAACATTTCATTTAGTACTCTTTGCCTGATTTGGAAGGCAAAGAGATTTACTAAATGAAATGGGTGCAGAACCGCTTTAACTAATTACTTTTTTAAAGTAAGATGACCAACACTGCCCATGATGCTCATTCACGCTGCAGTGTAGTTTAGCATCATGGGAAATGTAGTTCCAAAACATCTGGGGTGCCAAGGTTCGCCATCACTGCCCTATAGCAAATGAGGATGACTCCATTGATTTGAGGTTCAGTTTCCTGTATCACCTACTATGATTTTGCTGACTCACCCAGTAAGTTGTAGGTGAAGAGAGGACACAGAAAGATCCAAAGCTGAACCAGCAAATAGGGTTGTCAGCCCAGCTGTGCAATGTGATAGTGTATAAATCAGAAGACTAGCCAAACAGGATTACAAATCCTTTGCCATATAAAGAATTTCACATACATTTTTTTATTTGTACTGTTTGCCAGGAAGGGTTGTTTTGTAAGCCTTTTGATCAGTAAAACATTTTATACTGGTTGCGTGATAATATGTTGGAGCAGATGAAGGCATGATCCATTTATTTTCGTTCAGCTTTCAACAATTCCGTTATGCAAATTCCATGCCGCTGCACACAGGCAGCTGTGAGAAAATGTCATTGATAAATCCACTTGAAAGAACTGCAAGCATAAAGCCCCATACACACGGTCGGACGTGGACCAACTTTCCCTTGGACTTTTGTCCAAAGGGCGTTGGCCCTCAAGTTGGTACTGCATACACACGGTCGGACTTTTGAGACAACCAACACGAACGTAATGACGTTTCAACGTACTGACGACACTTCAAAAGAGGACGTTCGAATACTCCAGCGCCACCTTTGGTCAACTTCTATATTGTTGTCTGATCTTTTGCATTGGTTCTGAGCATGCGTGTTTGTACTGTGGACAAAAGTCAGTTGGTACTGCATACACACGTTCGGACTTTCGTCCTTCGGACTTTTGTTGGCAGAAAGTTGGTCCGTTCGCACAGCCAACAAAAGTCCGATGCAACCTGGAAAAAGTTGGTCCGATGGAGCGTACACACGGTCGGATGTTGGTCCAAACCACCTAATTTGCATGTTGGTTGTCAAAAAGTCCGACCGTGTGTACGGGCCTTTAGTATAACAACCCTAAGCCAATACAAGGAAATAGTTTGATATAAATACATTATGACAGATATAGCAGTTTCACGCCGCATACCAAAGCAGACAGCATGTAACAACTTACCCGACTTCAAATCTAAAAACATTGTGCTATTACATAACTTTGCTGTGTGGCTTAGCTTTGAAGGGGTTTTCCACTTTCAGGAGAAAAAAAAAATGTTCCTGCGGATTAGTGATGAGCAGAACTGCCCTGGGCTCAGGTAGAGAAGAGTTCTGTGAACTTCAAAGAAGTTTGGATGCCGAACCCGAACCCCATTGAAATCAGTGGGAGCAAAATCTGTCAAATTAAAATTCTGTCAAATTAAACACGCCCATTTTCTGGGCTAATAGGCAAGGGGGTGTCATAAAATTAGAATGGAAAGGAGGGAAAGGGGGATCGGCTCTACCCTGGGGAATAGGAGCCAATGCAAAAAAAAACATTTTAATCTAAGCAATGATTTTTTTTTAGAGTGCTGACATTTACAAACGAAAAAAGTTTTAAATCGCCAGCAAATGACATCTCCCTTCTGGCTTTTTTTTAAAATCACTTTTAACCCCTTCCTGCCCAGACCAATTTTCAGCTTTCAGAGCTGTCACACTTTGAATGACAATTGCGCAGTCATGCAACACTGTACCCATAGAAAATGTTTATCATTTTTTTTTACACAAATAGAGCTTTCTTTTGGTGTTTTCATTTAATTTAATTTAATCACCATTGGGTTTTTTATATTTTGCTAAACAGATGAAAAAAAACTGATAATTTAGAAAAGGAAAAAAAAACTTCCATAGTTTGTTATAACATTTTGCAAACAGGTATTTTTTATCCCTCACTGATGGACGCTGATAGGCTGCACTGATGAGGTGCCACCAGTGTTGCCAACCGTCAGTATTTTTACTGGCAGCCAGTAAAAAACAGGCAATTTTCTCCTGCCAGTAAATGTCAGTAAAAGTAAATGTTTGCCAGTAAAAAATATGGCTGTAACGCTCGGCTTGGTCTGGAGCCGGCTGAGACCATCCGAGTGCTTGCTACAGTGTGATCGGGTGGCTCTGGCGGAGGTGGTGCATGAGCATGTCGTGTGATGTCATAGTGCAATGGAGCCAAGCAGAGCGGCCAGAGCCTTGTGTGCGGCTCTGCGATATGGGACCAAGGCAGGCTGGGACCGGGACCATCAGTGCTGTTTACACTGGAGTGGACTGGAGGGACCGCTTGGCTTGGAGAGAGACTGTCACTGTGGCTCAGGAGGGGACGTGTTGTTTCAGTGAGGTGTCATCATCATCTGTGCTGCTGCTGCACACTGCTGTCAGTGTCACTATGAGAGTCCATTTTATGTGTGTGCCGCCCATTCTAATTTCTTGCCAGTCCCTGAGCTACTTACTTAATATATCAAAAATAAAATATTAAATATGTTTTTTGCCTTATTATCTACCTTAAATCATATTGCTAATTGCATATTGTATTTGTTTGTAGCCTAAATACTCAAATTTGCACTTAAAACTGTAATTTTGTAACTTTTGGAAATGTCAGTAACAACTTGACTGTGCCAGTAAATTTTGGATGTTGTGTCAGTAAACTTCAATCTGGTAGGTTGGCAACACTGGGTGCCACTGATAGGCTGCACTGATGGGCACTGATAGGTGGTACTGATGAGGTGGCACTGGTGGGCACTAATGAGGAAGCACTGAGGAAGCACTGATGAGGCTACACGGATAGGCGGCACTGATGGGCACTGATAGGTGGCACTCATGGGCACTGATAGGTTGCACTGATAGGCTCTGATAAGCAGCACTAATAGGTGCCACTGATAGGCAGCACTAATGGGCACTGATAGGCACTGGTAGGCGGCACTAATAGGCAGCACTGCAAGGTGACACTGATGAGGAGGCACTGATGGGCACTGATTGGCAGCACTGATGAGCACTGATTGGCAGCACTGGGGGGCACTGTTGGGACTGCACTGATAATCAGGACACTGATAATCAGTGGGCTGCGTGATTACAGGAGAACATCCATGTATACCTTTCCAGTAAGATAAGCCTGCGCTGTAGCCGTCTTTTGGCTATAGCGTGAGCAGGAAGTGGTTAAAGAAAAAATTGCACACAGACCTCAAAAGTCCCCCATAATACACAGCAGACCCCTGTAGGCGTGTTAGTTATTGTGGGGGACCTTTGAAGGGGTTTGTGTACTGTTGTGTTTTTTTTTTTTTTTTAAGAAATTGGCAATGAAATTTTGTTTGCCAGCAGTTTAAACATTCATTTATTTATTTTTGGGCCCGGTGATTCCCAGTGACGCCAGAAGTTCTTAGCAAACAGTGACAGAAGGATGCTGTAATATCTAGGAATACCACTTCTGCATATAATTTTTGACTCCCACTCAACAGGGAGCCAAACTGGCAAAGGTCCAGGCGCCCAAACAGTCAGCTCATCCCTACTGATGATTAACAAAAACAATCAGTCTTAGGGCTGTGGATCACATTTCAGAGGGCATATAAAATTCTAAAAAGCCCTCACTAATGTGCTGCGACACGAGCTTCAACGCCAAGCATTGCAGCTGCTGAAATGTGCACACCCCTGTCCTCTGCCTTTGCAGCTTTAGGGTGAGCAGTATTCCCCCCCAACCACAAGTTTAAATGAGTCCTTATCAAGTGTTCATCCAATTTTGGAACTTGTAAGTAGTAGAATATTCATTTGCATACCCATGCTATAAGGATGTGCAAATACATGACATTTGTTTTCCTATTGAAATCTTCTGAACATGTGCTTAGTTCAGTGTTTCTCAACTCCAGGCCTCAAGGCACCCCAACAGGTCATGTTTTCAGGATTTCCCTCAGATGAAGCAGCTGTGGTAATTACTAAGGCAGTGAAACTGATCAAATCACCTGTGCAAAATAATGGCAAGTCTGAAAACATGACCTGTTGGGGCGCCTTGAGGACTGGAGTTGAGAAACACTGGCTTAGTTCATGACGTCATCCCGCAGCCATTTTGTTTACTACTGAGTGGTGGGATCGGTACATGGAAGGAGTATCATTCTTATTGTGAAATGCTGTAAATTGTACATTAAGCCCTGGTTCACACAAGTGCGACTTGTCATGCGACTTGACAGTTCAAAGTTGCATGACAAGTCCCACCCTATTTGTGAAAGGTTCCTGCACTCTTTTTGTTTCAGTGTGACTTGCATTCCCATCTGTTAAATTAAGTCACAGAGATGTCAGCAAGCCGCACATGAAATCGTACTCAAGTAGCGTGACTTCAAAGCTGCAATGGTTGAACCGGGGGTTAATGCTTTTTATTTTGTGTTTTTCATCTTTTTAAAAGCATAGAGAGGGCATCATTAGTCCTCTTTTGTCTTTTATTTGCCTTACATTTACCTGAGCGATGTACAGTATCTCACAAAAGTGAGTACACCCCTCGCATTTTTGTAAATATTTTATACTATCTTTTCATGTGACAACACTGAAGAAATGACACTTTTCTACAATGTAAAGTAGTGAGTGTACAGCTTGTATAACAGTGTAGACTTGCTGTCCCCTCAAAATAACTCAACACACAGCCATTATTGTCTAAACTGCTGGCAACAAAAGTGAGTACACCCCTAAGTAAAAAAAGCCAAATTGGGCCCAATTAGCCATTTTCCCTCCCCGGTGTCATGTGACTCGTTAGTGTTACAAGGTCTCAGGTGTGAATGGGGAGCAGGTGTGTTAAATTCGGTGTTATCGCTCTCACTCTCTCATACTAGTCACTGGGAGTTCAACATGGCACCTCATGGCAATGAACTCTCTGAGGATCTGAAAAAAAGAAATGTCGCTCTACATAAAGATGGCCCAGGTTATAAGAAGATTGCCAAGACCCTGAAACTGAGCTGTAGCACGGTGGCCAAGACCATACAGCAGTTTAACAGGACTGGTTGCACTCAGAACAGGCCTTGCCATGGTCAACCAAAGAAGTTGAGTGCACATGCTCAGCGTCATATCCAGAGGTTGTCTTTGGGAAATAGACGTATGAGTCTTGCCTGCATTGCTGCAGAGGTTGAAGGGGTGGGGGGTCAGCCTGTCAGTGCTCAGACCATACGCCGCACACTGCATTAAACTGGTCTGCATGGATATGGTCCCAGAAGGAAGCCTCTTCTAAACATAATGCACAAGAAAGCCTGCAAACAGTTTGCTGAAGACAAGCAGACTAAGGACATGGATTACAGGAACCATGTCCTGTGGTCTGATGAGACCAAGATAAACTTATTTGGTGCAGATGGTGTCAAACATGTGTAGCGGCAACCAGGTGAGGAGTACAAAGACAAGTGTGTCTTGCCTACAGTCAAGCATGGTGGTGGGAGTGTCATGGTCTGGGGCTGCATGAGTGTTGCCGGCTACAGTTCATTGAGGGAACCATGAATGCCAACATGTACTGTGACATACTGAAGCAGAGCATAATCCCCTCCCTTCGGAGACTGGGCCGCAGGGCAGTATTCCAACATGAAAACGACCCCAAACACACCTCCAAGATGACCACTGCCTTGCTAAAGAAGCTGAGGGTAAAGGTGATGGATTGGCCAAGCATGTCTCCAGACCTAAACCCTATTAAGCATCTGTGGGGCATCCTCAAATGGAAGGTGGAGGAGTGCAAGGTCTCTAACATCCACCAGCTATGTGATGTCATCATGGAGGAGTGGAAGAGGACTCCAGTGGCAACCTATGAAGCTCTGGTGACCTCCATGCCCAAGAGGGTTAAGGCAGTGCTAGAAAATAATGGTGGCCACACAAAAAATTGACACTTTGGGCCCAATTTGGACATTTTCAATTAGGGGTGTACTCACTTTTGTTGCCAGCGGTTTAGACATTAATGGCCGTGTGTTGAGTTATTTTGAGGGGACAGCAAATTTACACTGTTATACAAGCTGTACACTCACTACATTACATTGTAGCAAAGTGTAATTTCTTCAGTGTTGTCACATGAAAAGATAGAATAAAATATTTACATAAATATGAGGGGAGTACTCACTTTTGTCAGATACTGTATGAGGTGGAGAGAAGTTGAGTTTGAGTTTCCTGTTCTCAGCATCAGCCCAAAGGGTGGACGAATTAAAACGCATTGGACCTCATTTTATATCTAGAGGTCAAAGCAGGAGATGAGCATTCAATCCTACCACGCAGTGGAATGCCCGCATATCAACATTGATGATTCATATGTAGACGTTTGTCACAGTGGTGATTGATAGAACTCTGTTTTCTCTGGACTTTATATATTTGTTTTGGACATTTATTTCTATTTATTGTGTGCTTTATTATTATCATGGGCATTTTATGGAAGTTGTGCTACACTATATTTATATATTTTGTTTATCTCAGGGGGTGTTGTGAAATCACTCTCAAGTATTTTAAAGGGCAACTTTATTGTTTTGTTTTTGTTGTTCTTAAAGCGGCGTTTCAGCTTCAAATTTTTTTTTTTAAAAGTCAGCAGCTAAAAAAAAAAGTCGCTGCTGACTTTTAATAAGTAAACTTACCCTCCCAGGGCGCCCGCGATGCCGTTCGTGGAGGCCGAGATGTCCCTCGGCGTTCCGGATCCAGCGCTGCCATCCTCAGTAAGGGCAGCGGCTTCGCGCGGCCTACTGTGCATGCGCGAGTCGGCGTGCGGCCTACTGCGCATGCGCGAGTCGGCGCGCGGCCTACTGCGCATGCGCGAGTGGGATTTGTGAATGGGGAACGCAATGTGTTGTGGGACACAGTTCCCATAACACACTTCGCCCCATTCACTAGAAGACGGAAGGAGAGAAGATCACCGCGGCGCTGGAGGAGGCAGATTAGGACAATCTGCCTAGCAACAGCCATTTCTAGTAAGTAAAAAAAAAATTTTAATTTTTTTTTTCATTTGAAATTGTTACTAACATTTTTGAAAGTTTTTGTTTTCAGGGTGTCCCTCCACTTTAAGATCAGGGCTGCTGTTAGAAATCACGGGGCCCCGTACAGCCTACCTAACAGGCCCCCCTCCAAAAATATCAAATTATATTTTTGCTAAAATGCACATGGGGGGGGGG
Source organism: Lithobates sylvaticus (assembly GCA_028564925.1). Classification (NCBI taxonomy): domain Eukaryota; kingdom Metazoa; phylum Chordata; class Amphibia; order Anura; family Ranidae; genus Lithobates; species Lithobates sylvaticus. Next base: position 89,711,730 of record CM053026.1, read on the forward strand.
GGGGTGGCTTAAACAGCAGGGAGTGGTGGTGCAGATACTGATCCCCCTGCACTACAGGGTGAGGCACAAGAGTCAGCAATAAGGCAGGACAGGTGCCCCCCCTTTTGAACTGATGGGGCCTGGGCCCAGTACAGGTGGGCTGGCTGTACTGCCTTATCAGCGGCCCTGCTTAGCATATTTACAAAGTTGTGACTGCGGAGATTGTTTTTACATTTTTTTTAAAGTTTTTTTGTTCACCTAAAGTGGAATTCCAGGATACCTAACTAGTTTTAGAAATATCCCCTCCCCCTCCCCTCCTATACTCTGTAAGAAAGATTTATATACTTACCTATTTTCAGCCCACTCCAGTCTGGTCACATGATCTCCCCTTTGTCAGCCAGTGGCAGCTGCAAGGGAGAGGAGGGAATGCCGATAACGGATGGACCCTAGCAGCCCGTGGGTGACACCACTGCTCCTGCAATTCCAGCTGTTGTTGAACGCTCTCTCCGATCCCTTGCAGCCGCCACAGAGTGACACGGAGGGGGTGGCATGAGGGGAATGTAGCAGGCTGAAAATAGGTAAGTACATACATCTTTCCAGGCCGCCCCAGCCCTCCTGTACAGGGCCCAGGCCCTAACAGTTCAACAGGGGGGTCTTAGATCCTGACAAGCAGGAAGGCCAGCTTTGCTGCCCTTTGTGTCTCCCCCTGCAGGGCAGCCAACTTCTCCTCCTCCCATTCCCACTGGCTTTAGACATGGGGGGATCAGACCCTGAAGATGGATCCTCCCCCCTCCTCTGCTTGGACCCCCGTCCTGGTCCCTTCTACAGTACTGAACTACTGGCTCCCCTTGCCCACAGCACTGGTGGCTTGCTTCCCCTCCTCTCTCTCCCCCTCCATCAAATGATTTGGACCAGTGCACAAAGCAAGGTCCATAAAGACATGGATGAGAGAGTTTGGGGTGAAGGAACTTGACTGGCCTGCACAGAGTCCTGACCTCAACCCGACAAAACTACTTTGGGATGAAATTGAACGGAGACTGCGAGCCCGGGCTTCTTGTCCAACATCAGTGCCCGACCTCACAAATGTGCTTCTGGAAGACTGGCCCACTCTTTGCAGCTATAACAGCTTCAACCCTTCTGTGAAAGCTGTCTACAAGGTTTAGGAGTGTGTCTATGGGAATCATAGACACACTCCTAAACCTTGTAGACAGCTTTCACAGAAGGGTTGAAGCTGTTATAGCTGCAAAGAGTGGGCCAACTCAATATTGAACCCTACGAACTAAGACTGGGAGGCCATTAAAGTTCATGTGCGTGTAAAGGCAGGCGTTCTAATACTTTTGGTAACATAGTGTATGTAACCATGAATTTAGCAAAGACCTGAGGTACATCTGGGCTCATACGGAATATTTAAAGATGGCAGTGTGAAAGAGGAGACGTGGGATGAGATTACCATCAAGTGAAGGTCCTCTTTAACTGCTTCCCGACCGCTGTACATATACGTTGGCAGAATGGCACGGCTAGGCAAAAGCACATATATATATACGTCCCCTTTAATTGCCTAGCCGTGGGGTCGCGCGCGCGCCGCCGGCAGCGCGCCCGCGACCCGGTCGGGAGCTCCGTGACCACGGCCGCGGGACCAGCCGACCCGATCGCCGCTGGTGTCCCGCGATCGGGTCACAGAGCTGAAGAACGGGGAGAGGTCTGTGTAAACAAACCTCTCCCCGCGCTTCCTACACTGCCTGTCACTAATCGGCTGTTCCCTGTCATCTGGAAAGCCGATCAATGATGTCAGATGTCAGCCCCGCCCCCTAATGTAAAAAAAAAAACACAAACGTCACACTAACTCCTCCCCGCCCCCTAGTGGTTAACTCTTTCACTGCCCGTGTCATTTATACAGGAATCAATGCATTTAAATAGCATTGATTGCTGTATAAATGACAATGGTCCCAAAAATGTGTCAAAAATGTCCGATGTGTCCGCCGTAATGTCGCAGTCACAATAAAAATCGCTGATCGCCGCCATTACTAGTAATAAAAAAAAAATATTAATAAAAATGCTATAAAACAATCCCCTATTTTGTAGACGCTATAACTTTTGCGCAAACCAATCAATGATCGCTAATTGCAATTTTTTTTACCAAAAATATGTAGAAGAATATGTATTGGCCTAAACCGAGGAAAAAACATTTTTTTTATATATTTTTTGGGGATATTTATTATAGCAAAAAGTAAAAAATATTGATTTTTTTTCAAAATTGTCGCTCTATTTTTGTTTATAGCGCAAAAAATAAAAACCGCAGGGGCGATCAAATACCACCAAAAGAAAGCGCTATTTGTGGGAAAAAAAGGACGCCAATTTTGTTTGGAAGCCACGTCGCACGACCGCGCAATTGTCAGTTAAAACGACGCAGTGCCGAATCGCAAAAAGTGGCCTGGTCCTTTGGCTGTATATTGGTCCGGGGCTGAAGTGGTTAAACTAGCCATGACAACCAATGTTTTGAATGAACCTTCTGATTGAGAATGTTTCCAAAACATTCCTACAAGCATACTCGAGAAAAGGTGATTAGGATTGAAAAGCACTTGAAATGATTTTGTTTAGTAAAGAATAAATACCAAAATGCATTGTGAAATCTTAAATTTCATTTGCTCATGAAAATATCTTTAGAGACAAATATTGTGGCAGCCACGATGGCCTAAATAAACAATAACTTCCTCTACATTACGGGTGCTAAGATAACAGCATAGAGCTCAGTGGGTCAGAGAACTCCATTGAAAATAATGCTGTTTGCACAAGTACAGAGGGGCAATGTCAGTCTGCTTTTCTGTGGAATGGCATGTTTGCTGGGCATTACAGCATTAAATTTCATCATGATAACACTCTAGGGTCAGTTGATGGAACGGTCATTAACCTGATTGACACAGCGCAATGCCTTGGGGTAATATATGATGCCTCACTCATCCTTACCAATCACATTTACACCCGGGCTAAAACATGTCATTTCCTCCCGCATGACAGTGTGAAAAAATATCTGTCCTTAGCCTGTCAACCAGCCATGACGGTCTGTACAATTACTCACAGCTTGGGGTACCTCATTTGATTTTTGCACAGTTACTGTTTCTGTCCAAAATGTTCGCATGTAGGTTGAAAGCAGTTAAAATGGACATGATATCAGATTGATTTACTCCGGTTAAAAATAAAATAAATATTGTGCAGTATGTAGCATGACCCCCAGAGGGGCCGCTTAGAATTACCTGCTCATCTGCACTGCCATGACCTGATGAACATTCCAACCCACCTGACACTCTGGGTGACACTCTGGGTTCCGACATCTTTGCACCACCTTAAAGTAAGAAGTCAACATTAATACATATGCTATGGAGATGCCCAAAATTACAAAGATATTGGGCAGCAGTGATGAACACCATTAATTACATATGGAATCTCAAACTTAGTACTGAACCTAAACTTTGTTTACTAGGCCTGTTAGACGAAGAAGATTACACTCCCTTTACACACGCAGCAATTCTTAGAGCACTATTCTTAGCCAGAAAACTCATTGCCAGAAAATGGATTTCCACAACCCCTCCTACACACAAGGAATGGTTACAATCTGTAAATGACTCTCTTATCAGAGAACAGCTCACATATAAGCATAGAGGAAGCCCCCATAAATTCGAACGCATATGGGACCCATGGTTGGACACACCGGGACTAGCACCGCTTGGTTCACAACAGAATCCTGGGTGGGAGGAACACCTCAAATAATACATAAAGGTAATTTCTGTGTCACACCCTCGAACATGTCATTATGCACAAAATGAAAAGGAGACGAAACAGAAGTAAGAACTCAAAACAAAACTCACGATCCACTTCCCAATCGCTTTATTATTTTTGAGAGACATTAAAATATTAAAACATAAAAGCACTTTAGGCCTGCGGAGGTCTTTTACAAAATAGGTTGTATATAGTTTTCTTCTCTCTCCCTCTTTTTCTTTTCCTCGTGTTGCGCATAGGTAATGCTCCTCTCCTATTGGGTCAGGAGGGGAAGTCCGACCTCACCACTTCCCGGCCACAGGTTGGACGGGGGAGGCGGGGAAGGCGTATAACTAACATTACACACGTGTGCATAAATACAAAGACCAAATAGGATATGCTCTAGGACATTAAGGACATGATACCTGATAGACAATACTATATCCTGGATAGACTGGTAGCATCTACAGTAATGCGAATGACTAAGCTAAATGTCCACACTATTTGATTTTGAATGTATAGTCAACCACAAGTGCCTTAGACTGAAACACATCTCGGAAACATTAGAAACGTAAAGTGGTCAACAGTTGTTTTCACATGTTTGTATACCTTACATATTGTGTAACTATGTGCACAGGAATGTCTGTGTTTTTCTGTTTTGTTGTATGTTCTTAAAACTTAATAAAAACTATTTGATTAAAAAAAAAAAAAAGTAAGAAGTCAGACAACTCTGTGCGTTTATGTTAATGATAATGTTTACTAGAACAGTTCAAAGAAGATATAGTCACAAAGAGGAGGTGATTGATCTGCTGAGCTTTAGGCAACAGCGCCAACTCAGCAAAGGAATTCCTCCGAATAACACAAGTAATGATATTTGCAGGTAAACAGTCTATTATATACAGATGTACAGTGGAATTCTGCTTGCACCCCGAAAAGATAACAACGTTAGATGGTTATACTGACAAACTTCTAAAGAAGAAACCTCGGCCAGCCTATAAACGGTTAACCCTAATTAGAGGTCAGACTTAATGGTATAAGGACTCCTGTAGCAGTAATGACAGTAATGTCCCCGTTGCATATCTGATGGTCTTCACCGGCAGGAGGAGCTCATTAATTGTATCCAGTAAGGTGTAATGGCAAGTAATAAGGTTTCTCGAAATAGTAGTAACTAAAGGTGTCTAAGCACAGTGTTCAGGATAGATTCAGTAAGATATTCCCAAGGAAAAGATGTCTGTGCAAAGTGTGCAAAGAACTGAATAATTAATCATCTGATAAACTAGAAGTTGCAACAGCTAACAACTGACCCACTGAAGGATCTTCTAACAGCAAATTATATACATCCTCAGGCAAAGTCATATTAATTTTGTGACAAGCCAGTAACAAGTTAGTGGCCCACCCAGTAGTGTCAGGAGGTGGATCAAGGTCATCCTTTATTAAAGGTTCAATAAAGGAGGCAAGTGCTTGACTGGAGGGTTGAGCAGTAGGTATAAGTTTGTCAAAATGATCTCCAAGTGTATCATACGTCAGTCTTTTTGGAGGGCATATCCTCTGTCCCAACCTGGAGTAGATGTTTTCCAGTGGTTCTGGTCCTTGTTCTATTCCCCAGAAGCTGCATCCAAATTCAGGTTCAGGTTCTGCTTAAGGCTCTGGTTCTGGAACCATCTCTCTCTCTCTCCATGAGGTTAGTAGGAGGAGTGAGAGTATTCATCACACTAGGCACTTCTCTGGGTTCAACCTTAACCTCCTCAGTACCATGGACGATGGAATCATCTTCCGAAGGAGAAACCCACAACCAGTCAAGAGTTAATTCTTCATCGTCACTCTTCTCTTCAGGAAGTGTGGGTGAGCAAGTTTTCCGGGCCCTAGGCCTCAGCATCGGGCACTGATAAGCAGTGGCGTAACTAGAACCTTCAGGGCCCCGGTGCAAGAAACCATGAAGGGCCCCCCTGAACCCCAGCCGAGGCCCTTCCTTCCGAGTCCGGTGGTGGAACTCCAGGGCTCGGTCACAGGTACGACTTTTGTGAGCCCTGTAGTTCCACCACTGGTATCAGCAGTTTTTTTATTATTTTTTAGAAGGGGTTCCTGCCCCCAAGGGAAATGGGGTCCCTGTCCTCTGGGGAGAAGTGGGTCCTGTTCCTAGGGGAGATGGGGTCCTTGTCCCCAGGTGAGAAGGGGTCCCTGAAAAACACATTTTGAAAGACAAAAAGTGCATTTTATATACAGTACAACTATATAAATCAGACGAAAATGAGGGACAAAGAAGTGGGTCCTGTTCCTAGGGGAGATGGGGTCCCCATTGGAGATGGGGTCCCTGTCCCCAGGTGAGAAGGGGTCCCTGTCCCCAGAACAGATCTCCCAGAAAGACCTGTCAACATCTGTGTATGACAGGGAGGAGGGGGGGGTGCTGGCAGACAAGCCTGCGGTGTCCTTTGGGGAGCCGGCTCTCATAGGGCTGCACTGCATCTGTGTGCTTAAAGTTTGTTTGCCCGGGAGAAGCATGCAGTGCAGTGTGAGCCAGACTCAGGGGGCTGGACTGGGGAGGAGAGACACCAGACTGAGCAGCACTGCATGGAGCAGGAGAGGGGGACCCAGAGGAGCGGCAGAGGACACAGGTTGTGTGGGGAATGCACAACTAAAGAGCAACCAGTGCGGTAGTCGAGCATGGAGCTCTGCTAGTCACCTCCAGCCACCCGTGCGCCCGGTGCCTAACTGCCTATGCTGCCACCGGCCATATGTAGAGGGGGCCGCATGGGCCCCTTGCAGCACAGGGCCCGGTTGCGCTCGCGACTGCTGCACCCCCTATAGTTACGCCCCTGCTGATAAGTCTCTAAGCAAGGGGGTGAGGGTACTCGAACAGCCTCTGATATGGCTAGCAAATGTTTTTTGATGCCAAGTTTTGAGAGGGCCAGTCTTCCCTGAAGAGCCCAGGTAGTCATTTACAGACAATGTAAGGTTGTGAACGCCATTGATCAGGCAGCTTATGCTTCCCTGGCACCCCTAGATTGCGCATCAACACTCGATCTCCAGGTTGTAAATCCTGAAACCTCACTCTGAGATCAAAGTTTTTCTTGTTCCTTTGTTCTCTTATGGTAGAGGCCTCCTTAGCTTTCTCATAAGCCACTTTTAGATTCTTCAGAAGTCTGTCAATATAACTCCTATAAGAGGCTTGGGAGGTGTGATCTAGTGATGCTCCAAAAGCCAGGTCCACAGGTAGATGAGTGTCTCCCCCAAACATTAACCTGTAGGTGGAGTATCCAGTAGAATCATTTGGGGTGCTATTATAAGCATGAACTACTGCAGCGATATAATCCCCCCAATGCTGTTTCTTTTCTAATGGGAGGGATCCCAACATGTTCAGCAGGGTACGGTTGAAATGTTTAGGTTGTGGATCCCTTAAGGATGGTAAGGAGTAGTCCTGGATTTCTTTATGCTTAAGAGTTCACATAATCTTCTGATCAGTTTGCTCTCCAAATCCCGACCTTGATCCAAATGCAGGCGTCGAGGGAACCCGTAATGAACGAAAAACTTCTCCACTAGAGTCTTTGCCACAGTACTAGTTTGATCCCTAGTGGGAAAAGCTTGAGCATTGCGGGTGAAATAATCTGTCTCAACCAGGACATTACTTCGTCCACTCAGGTCAGGTTCCATACATAAGAAATCAATGCACACCAACTCCATGGGTCCCTGGCTTTGAAGATGGCCCACTGGGGCTGCCCTGCCTGGTAAGGTCTTTCTCTGAATGCAGCTGATGCAATAGCAACGGTAGCTTTCCTCCTCCGTTCTCATGGATGGCAAGTAAAATCGGTCCCTGACCAGCTTGAAAGTTCTATATGGACCTAAGTGACCATGGTCATCATGATGAGCCATCAATACAGTTAAACAATGTTTTTCAGGGAGGAACAGTTGACTCACACCTCCTGGTTCTTCACAGGAACCTCTTCAATATATGACCCCATCTTCCAACTTCATTCGCTCTCACTCTCTATGGATTACTTTAGCACCCTTGGTGGGGCTATTCACCAGTATCTGAGGGTCTTGGGTGGACAGCGATTTCCTTATCAGACTCCCCAATGGAAATTCCTGTTGATTCCGTCTCATATCCTCATTGGTCAGCTGAGGCAATTCTTGGCTGCGTACCTGGGTCAAATCACAGTAATACTTTGGTACTCCCGCAAGGGTGACTCCCACAGCTTCGGCCCCTATGGCTCCTCTGTGTTTATACTCTACTCCTTGACACATAGCCTGTACTCCTTTGAAAGGTAAATGGACCCAACTCTTCTGTCCAACCTTGATAGAGGGAGGCCTTCGGGAAAGAGTGTCAGCGCCTCGGTTTCCCACACTAGGTCAGCACTTCAAGCTGAACTGAAACCATAGCCCCCTTCAGCAGTGTCCACCATGGAGTGAGTCCCCTTCATCTCCACTATGGGAAGGTGGACTGGTGACCCCCAAATAGAAGAATCAGACTGAGTGACGTCATGTGGATATGCTTCCTCATCCTGGGGAAGGTCATTGGCTGTTCTCTCTCATCCTGGGAAATATCATTGGATATGCTCACTCATCCTGGGAAATATCATTGGATGTACTCCCTTATCCTGGGAAATATCATTGGCTATGCTCCCTCATCCTGGGAAATATCATTGAATATGCTCTCTCATCCTGGGGAATATCATTGGATGTACTCCCTTATCCTGGGAAATATCATTGGCTATGCTCCCTCATCCTGGGAAATATCATTGAATATGCTCTCTCATCCTGGGGAATATCATTGGATATGCTCCTTCTTTCTGAGGAATATCATTGGATATGCTCCCTCATCCTGGGGAATATCATTGGACATGCTCCTTCTTTCTGAGGAATATCATTGGATATGCTCCCTCTTCCTGGGCAGTATCTTTGGACATGCTCCCTCTTTCTGAGGAATATCATTGGATATGCTCCCTCATCCTGGGAACTGTCATTGGCTATGCTCCCTCATCATGGGAAATGTCATTGGATGTTCTGCCTCATCCTGGGAAATATCATTGGATATGTTCCCTCATACTGAGAAATATAATTGGATATGCTCCCTTATCCTGGGAAATGTCATTGGATATGCTCCCTCTTTCTGAGTAATGCCATTGGACAGGGGTGCCCAACCAGTGGCCCGCGGAGCCCTTTGATGTGGCCCTCGACCTCCTGCTGTAAGATGGCAGGTTGGCAAGCCCAGATCACAGGTTGCAGACCCGCCATCCCAGACCAGCAGTTTTTTGAATGAAGCCGCTGGTAGTGGAAGCAAGTGGCTGAGGAGCAGAGCCACATAAGCCAATGCTTCCTGTATAGCGCCCGCTCCTGTCACAGACGGAGTGATACCAAATGCACTCCGCCTGAGACAGCCATCGATACCAGAATGGAAAACAGTTATTAAAGGTAAGTTTACTACTAAATTCACAGTATATATGGATATATCTGTTTTGCAGTGGTTACTGGGCTGCTTTCAAACTGATCCGCAGGTGCAGTGCAGCTGCGGGTTACCTGCATTGAGCCATAGACTTCTGTTATCACCTGTGGGTTTTTTGCGCCTTCAGAAAGTTTGCCACACCTGCAGGATATAATAGAAGTTTATGGCAAAGTGCAGCTAACCCGCAGAAAATCCACAGGTTCACTGCACTGCACGGTTTGGGCAAATCACAGTGCATCAGTGTGAAAGCAGCCTTAGGCCCTTTTCACATGATTGGTCCGACCCAATCGGACTTACTATTAACCTCTATGGAGCAGCAGATGTAAACGGACTTGTGTCTGTTTACACCCGTCTACCTAAAAAAAATAGAAAGGGATCTGCCCCTTCTGTCTGGGCGAATCGGATTGGATCAGAGGGCCCATAGGGTAGAGTGGGCTGTGTCCGTAGATTTGGACCTGTCATCCTCCAGCTCCGCTCATTGTGGCCCGTGACCATTTACCAATTCGCTTAAGTGGCCCTCGCTCTTCAAAAGGTTGGGCACCCCTGCCATTGGATATGCTCTCTCATCCTGGGAAATATCATTGGGTAGGCTCCCTTAGCCTGACAAATAGCATTGGATGTTCTCCCTCATCCTGAGGAATATAATTGGATATGTTCCCTCATCCTGGTGAAGGTCCATTGGATATGCTCCCTCTTTCTGAGTAATGCCATTGGATATTCTCTGTCATCTTGAGGAATATCATTGGATGTTCTCCCTCATCCTGGGGAATATCATTGCATGTTCTCTGTCATCCTTGGAATATCATTGGATGTTCTCCCTCATCCTGGGTAATATCATTGGATATTCTCTGTCATCCTTGGAATATCATTGGACATTCTCTGTCATCCTTGGAATGTCATTGGATGTTCTTTCTCATAACCTTTCATACTAAGTGAACACTCTGCGACAGCCCACACCACACACAGCAGACTTCCTCACCAATTAGCTGGCGGGGGCGGGCCGCGGGTGACGCCATCGCGCTCCTCCGTAGTGTGGCCCTCGACGGGTGCCGTAGTCTCAGGAAACATGGCGTCCTCAATGTCACCGGCGTTCCGGCAAATGTTGTCGGTGAGGAGAGCGGCGGCGGCGCTGCTGAACCCGAGCAGGTAGCGGGATATTCGGGGGAGGGAGGAGGTGTTGTAGTGAGTGCAGTGTGACCTGTCCGCCCCGGTCCATGGCGGTGTGTGTGAGGAGGGACCGGGCTTGTTGTCATTGCGGAGTGTCCGGGGACATAGGGAGGGGGCGGGGCTCTCCTGGGAATGCTCCATGCCTGGCTGTCCTGTCAGTGCGGAGTAAACATGCAACACTGTTTGGAGGTCACCAGTCCGCCCTGACACCTTCCCATAGAGGAGATATAGGGGACTCGCTGCTGAAGGGGGCTGTGGTGTCAGACAACCCCCCTCCCCACACCTGTGCTGGAACTACAAATCCCAGCAAACCTCTGGGAGTCATGCTGGGGCTGTCAGTCTCGCAGTGCATCATGGGACTTGTAGTTTCACAACAGATGGCTGTATATAGGATTCCCCTTCCCTCCTCTGTGTGCCATAGTATGCATGGCACATTATGGGCTCAGAGTCCTCTGCCCCTTCATTTGCCTTGCTGGGCCCAGATAATATATCCCCTATCCAGGTACACAACACCTGACAATTAGACCCCTCTAATATAAAAGTCCCACCTGTCAGCCATTTCCAAAAATTGACAATATCTGATTTAGACATAAAACTGCATAAACAGCACTTCTAACCTCCTTCATCTGTTTACCATTAAATGTTCCCCAAGGACAGACGTGTCATATATTGCACATTACCGCTCTATAGATGTGCTGGAAGTATCAATAACACTTTAACCACTTCAGCCCCGGAAGATTTTACCCCCTTCTGACCACAGCACTTTTTGCGATTCGGCACTGTGTCGTTGTAACTGACAATTGCGTGGTCGTTCGACGTGGCTCCCAAACAAAATTGGCGTCCTTATTTCCCCACAAATAGAGATTTCTTTTGGTGGTATTTGATCACCTCTGCGGTTCCTATTTTTTTTTGCGCTTTAAACAAAGATCGACAATTTTGAAAAAAACGCATTATTTTTTTACTTTTTGCTATAATAAATATCCCCCAAAAATATATATAAAAAATATTTTTTTTCCCTCAGTTTAGGCCGATATGTATTCTTCTACATATTTTTGGTAAAAATCGCAATAAGTGTATATTGATTGGTTTACGCAAAAGTTATAGCGTCTACAAAATAGGGGTTCGTTTTATGGCATTTTTATTATTCATTTTTCTTTTTACTAATAATGGTGGCGATCTGCGATTTTTTTATTGTTTTGTCATGACTGCGACATTATGGCGGACACATCGGACAATTTTGACACATTTTTAGGACCATTGGCCTTTTTACAGCGATCAGTGCTATAAAAATGCATTGATTACTGTAAAAATGTCCCTGGGCAGGGAAAGGGTTAACCACTGGGAGCGATCAAGGGGTTAATGTGTTCCCTAGTGTGTGTTCTAACTGAAAGGGGGAGGGAGGGGGGCTGTGTAGGGGAAGAGAGAGATCGCTGTTCATACTCTGAACAGACGATCTGTCTTTCCCCCCCCCCTCAGAGAACTGGAAACTGTGTGTTTTTTACACACACAGATCCCGTTTCTCCGCGTGCCCCGAGCGATCGCGACCGTCGGGCACTCGCATTGGCTCCGTGGGCGAGCAGGGGGCGCGTGCACTTCTAGTGGCCCCCGGGAGCGAAGCGACATTACATAATGTTGTTTTGCCCAGCCGTGCCATTCTGCTGCAGTACAACTGCAGTGGCTGGTTGGCAAGTGGTTAACTTTGGATAGTTAAACTTTTTTTTTTTTTCTTTCTGCCAGTAAATACCTTATACAGCCCACTTCCTGTTTCTTGTCTGTTAATAAACCCCTAGCCTTTTGACATCATGCATGGGGGGGGGATGAGTCATAATAGGGCCAATGAGAGCTGCAGAGCTGGAGGTGTGTCTGTGTAAATCCAGGAAGGGCACAGGCAGCAGCTTCAGCTGCCCACAGTTAACATGTGTTAAAATGGATGCAGCCAGACTCAGCGGAGGGAGATTTCTGCAGCATATTTGGCAAGTACAGAATCGTAGTATATAAATAATAATATTCAAAGTGGTTGGAGGGAAGCTTCATAATGGCAAAGACATTTTTATTACAACTTACATGAGCAGGCGGCAGATTCTCTTTACACGGGGGTACACACGATCCGGCTGCCATTTGGTCAGTGTGCACAGCTGCCTATCTGATAGAAGCTGGCTTCTGTCAAACAGGTATTCTGGAAAGCTGGCATGTGACCATCCAATCAGCGCTTGCAGCCAATGGCTGCGAGTGCTGATCTGTGTGTTGTGGGGGTGGGGTGTACCGGTGAAAAAAGGTACCTACTCCCTGTGTAAAAAAAAAATAAAAAAAAAAATGTCTCAAGTGTGTTGGGGGCGGGGAGGGGGCGATGAGCAGTACTTTATCTTTGAAGGTCTGTTTTATTTAGTCTGGCTAGTCTACACACAAGATTAAAATGCATTTACTTATAGCGGGTAAAATAAGTATTGAACACGTCACCATTTTTCTAGGCAAATATATTTCTAAAAGTGCTATTGATATGCAATTTTCACCACATGTCAGTAACAACCCATGCAATCCATTCATACATACAAAGAAAGCAAAATAAATACGTTCAGAAATTAAAGTTGTGTAATAAAAGACCTGCTAATTCCAGGTCTTTCTGAAGCGGTCCTTGGCTCTTGAATAACTCCTTTTGATTATTTTTACTCCTCTTTCAGAAATCTTGCAAGGAGCACCTGGTCGTGGGTGGTTTATGGTGAAATTATGTTCTTTCCACTTCCAGATTATGGCCCCAACAGTGCTCACTGGAGCGTTTAGAAATCATTCCTTCTGTAACCAATTCCATCAGTATGTTTTGCAACAATAAGGTTGCAAAGGTCTTGAGAGAGCTCTTTGCTTTAACCCATCATGAAATGTTTATTGTGGTACACCTTGGTAATGAGACACCTTTTTTTTTTTTTTTTTTTTTTTTATAGGCCATCAGTTGAGACTGAACCAGCTGATATAACCTGACAAGGGGCAGGATTGCTTTCTAATTACTGATAACTTTAAGCTGGTGTCTTGGCTTTCTATGCCTTTTTGCACCTCCCTTTCTTCATGTGTTCAATAGTTTTTGCCTGTGTCATTACATTTTATTACACATAACCTAATTTCTGAACTTGTTTTGGTTTTCTTGTATGTATGGATTACATGGGTTGTTACTGACATGTGGGTAAAATTCCATGTCAGTAGCACCTTTTACAAATATATTTACCTAGAAAAATGGTGACGTGTTCAATACTTATTTTACCCGCTGTATGTTTGTTTATATATGCACATTCTTAACTGCTTTGCGACCGTCGGCTGTCAATTGATGGCCAGGCGTCGCAGCTCTCGTGGCGGGAGGGCGTCATATGACGTCCTCCCCTTTCCGGCCCACCAGGGGGCGCGCGCGCCCGTCGTGTCGCCGGGGACTCCGTGCCTGGCAGCCGCGATGTCCGCCGGGCACCTGCGATTGCCCAGTAAATCAGCAGGACCGTGGATTTGTGTGTGTAAACACACAGATTCACGGTCCTGTCAGAGGAGAGGAGACCGATGGTGTGTTCTCAGTACAGAGAAACATTGGTCGGTCTCCTCCCCTTGTGAATCCCCTCCCCCTACAGTTAGAATCACTCCCAGGGAACATATTAAACCCTGCAGCGCCCCCTAGTGTTAACCCCTTCCCTGCCAGTCACATTTATACAGTAATCAATGCATTTTTATAGCACAGATCGCTGTATAAATGTGAATGGTGTCCGATATGTCCGCCGCAATATCGCAGTCACAATAAAAATCACAATCGCCGCCATTACTAGTACATTAAAAAATAATAATAAAAATGCTATAAATATATCCCCTATTTTGTAGACGCTCTAACTTCTGCGCAAACCAATCAATATACGCTTATTGCGATTTTTTTTTTTTTTTTTTTATTTTATTTTTTTTTTTTTTTTTACCAAAAATATGTAGAAGAATACGTATCGGCTAAACTGAGGAAAAAAATGTGTTTTTTAAAAAAAAAATAATAATTGAATATTTAAAAAAAAAGTAAGAAGTAAAAAAATTGTGTTTTTTTTATTTTTTATTTTTTTGTTCAAACTTGTCGCTCTTATTTTGTTTATAGCGCAAAAATAAATAAATAAAAACCGCAGAGGTGATCAAATACCACCAAAAGAAAGCTCTATTTGAGGGGAAAAAATTATAACATTTTCAGTTGGGTACAGCGTTGTATGACCGCGCAATTGTCAATCAAAATGTGACAGCGCTGAAAGCTGAAAAATGGCTTGGGCAGGAAGGGGGTGAAAATGCCCTGTATTGAGGTGGTTAAAGGAGGGAAAAAGGCAAAGGACTATTAGGGACAAAGAATTTTCAGCAGTGACAAGGAGGGGGTGTACCTGGAAAGCACACTTGACATGAATCTGTAACATTTAAGAAAGATTGTTCCAGTGTGACAAGAACTAAAACTGGTAAAAAATTTTGATTTTGCCAAATTGCTGATGACTTCCAAATGGACTGTGAATTGCTAATGGCTGCTATATTTTATAATTACATGGAGGAAAAAATGTTTTGTTTTATAGTGTTGTTGTGACCTTTCTGAAACCTGGAATGTTCAAAATACAAAAAGGCAAAAATAAAAATCAATATTTATTCCCCCCCACATTGTTGGTCCACACGGCATACTTCATTGTGTAAGAATGGATGAACT
Organism: Lithobates sylvaticus; assembly: GCA_028564925.1. Lineage (NCBI taxonomy): Eukaryota > Metazoa > Chordata > Amphibia > Anura > Ranidae > Lithobates > Lithobates sylvaticus. The sequence goes on from CM053026.1 coordinate 89,726,750, forward strand.
CAGAGAAGGGTTATGGAGGTTTGCCGATATGGCTGCGTAATAAAACTGTCATTCATGCTTCCTCCCACTTTGTTCACTTAAATTTGTGTATGAGAGCAAACTTTGCTTTAAATCTGAATTTTTGTCAGTTGTTTTTAGTGCTCATATTTTTGAAGAAAAGACTAGAACTTGTATTATCCCTTTGTGCCTTCTGACAAGAACTGGTGCTTGTTATGTTACCTGGTTGATGCTGCCTGTTCCTGTGTCCCTCCTATGTGTGTCCTGACCACGGTAATCATGGCTGCTGATCCATGATACCGTGGTCAGTTTACGTGCCTCTCTCCCTGCCCCTCCTGCTGCTTTTCTGCTGCAATATGCAGCAAAAATACTCATGTCCCCTTTGGATTATGCAGTTATTAACTACAGTGTGTGTGTTTGTTTTTTTTTTCTTATTTTAATGACAAGGCTAAATACCTGTTTTCTACGCTTCTGCTGTGCGATCACGTGACATCCCTCTGCTGGCCAGCTGACCTCTTTTTTTTTGAGAGTGGAGATATATTAGACCTGTTGGATTTTTATTTCTACCTCTGCCCACGCTAGGGAGATTCACACGCTCTATTTCTTGTATATACCACCAGGGTTGCTTAGGGGCACCTTCAACATCCATACAAACTTCTTCCAAAATTAGAATTTTTTAAGGTGTCCACTCATACAATATTTATACACGGCTGTTAAGATACAAAATATTTATTAATGCCATAAAAGTAGAGGCGCACCGAATGGAAATTCAGGAAGCACTTGGCCGAAGGTCAGTGGTAGGTAGAACGGTGGAAAGAGGTCGGTAGGATGTAGGGCGACGTACAGAGGTCAGTAGCATGTATGGTAGGGGTCAAGAGAGTATGGCATTGGGGTATTGGATCAGGAGGGCTGGGGTGTCAGGAGGGTATGGTATTGGGGGGGGGGGGGGGGATCAGGAGGGCTGGGGGTGTCAGGAGGGTATGGTTTTGGGGGGGGGGGGGGGGGGGAGGGAGATCAGTAGGGCTGGAGTGTCCATAGGGCTGGAACTTAAAGAAGTTTTATGTGCAGTGGCCCTGACCCCTGCCGCCTATCTCACCTTCCCTTGGATCTGTGAGGGGCGCTAAGCGCCTAGGCGTGTTCGAAGAAGAAAAATGGGCCTATTTGTGACCTTCTGTAATTAGAAGATATTGGGACTGAATCCCACACATCCAGAACACATTTTAATCTATACCAAGACAAACTTAAAACAGAACTAAAGGCAAAAATACTTCTTTTTAGTTCCAATGGTCCGAAGCCCGGGAGGTCCTCTTTGGCGTGGACATCGTCTCCCTGGCTTCTTCTGGGTGCCGGTGTTGCCAGAATGCAAGCTGAGCTGCACATGCGTGGCTCAATGTATATTCCACAGGGAATTGTAAACAGGTAGGTAAGTGTATTTTATTGCAGAAGAGACCTTGCGTGTGTCTTCTACAGTAATCAGCTTGCCTATTCACAATCTATATTTTTCCATGTTATTGTCTTTGTCAATAGGAAGATCCAGCTGCCATTAGAGTGGATTTGCTTTCCAGCAGATGCACGCTACCCATGTGGGTAGATCATATATAATGCGTTCTGGAGGAAGCAAAGCCTGAGATTATAAGGCACAACTGTCCATAGCATGGGGACCTTTGTACTAAGCAGGGAGAACTTTGCAACTTTTAGAGTGAAAACCAAGAGCATTCATTGTACTTGCAGCATCAGCTCTACTCAGATTTTTATCTTTCCACAAAAGAGAAAAAGTCATATTAAAGAACACAGCGTAATATCAGTAAGATTTATTAGTTTGTACCTCTAATTACCAATATGATAGGTGTCGCACACAAATTATATGTTTGTTTTAGTGATTGACGTATAATTGCTCTGGTGTTCTATTATTGTTGTTTACACTTTGCCAACACATTTGTTTTATGAAAGATGAAAGGCAGTTACATGGTGTTCTGAAATGTATCATCCAATCTGGACATTGACTACATTAGTCACTTTCTTTATACAGTAATCCTTTCCAAAAAAATAAGTGAATATATGTCTGTTAAAATTAAACTGGCAGGCTGCTTATGTCCTGTTCTGTGTAAAATTTGAGGTCACTGAACCCCTAACCACCAGAATGTTAAAATCATTATGGCATGTTAAAGTGGAGTTCCACCCACTTTTACAACTCAGCATTCCTCACCAAAGTGTGCACTGTAAACGAATTGGATATTTTTTTATTTTTTTTTCTCAGCACCTACTGTATATCTGCTGTATTCATTTTTCACTTCCTCCTCCCTGGCCGCGGCCCATCGCATCATGTCCTGTTTGCAATGCCTCCTGGGAAGGGGCGGCAACTTCCTCTGACACTGCCATTGCTATGGAAACCTGACCTGAAACCTATTACGCTGCTTGTGCTGCACTGAGCATGTGCGAGATCTGCAAGGATGAGATCCAGGAAGAAATACAGTCTGGCTTCAGAAGCCCACACTTAAGATGGCCACGGCCTGCTGTAAGTTTATAAAATAACAAACTACTGCTATAAACTAACAAAACGGACCTTAGTTTACAGACTAACTTTACTAGACTACATTAGGCTTGTGTATTTTAGGGGTATTTTTATTTAAAAAGTATAATTTCGGCCGGAACACTGCTTCAAACCTGAATTCAAACTATTACATACACAAATAGTCTACATATGTGAGAATTTGTATGTCTCTCCATTCAGTTCTGACAACTACATATTCTGCCTCACAGCACAACCAGGTTGATGACACCACTAAAGCCCCATACACACGGTCGGATTTTCTCATGGATTCTGTCCGATCGGACAATGTTGTTGAAAAATCCGACCGTGTGTATGCACCATCGGACAGTGTACGTCGGATTGTCCAACGGACAAAGTCCTATCTCCTGCTGGATAGATTTTCCGACAACACGGTCCGATCACACCAAATCCGATCGTGTGTACCGTTGTCCGACGGACAAAGTGCTACGCATGCTCAGATCACATTACAAGACCCAAGCTATTGGCTACTAGCCTCTACGTAGTCCCATCGTAGGCAACAAACGTCACCATGTTCAGAATGATCGGATTTTCCGACAACTTTGTCCGACCGTGTGTACGCAAAACCAACATCAGACAAAGTATGACGGACATGGTCTGACGGACCTGGTCCTCGGATAATCCGCGCGTGTGTATGGGGCTTTACAGTTTCGGCCCGAGAAAAGTGCAGGTGTTTCCCTTTAAATCCAATGGGACTCTTCACACCACTGCATTACAGGGGGGGGGGGGGGGGGGGTGCATTTTGAAAAGTCCTGCATGCTGCATATTCGTGCTGTTTTGAAAACCGCACCAAAAGCACAGCTTCCCATTGAAATGAATGGAAATTGCGGTAAAAATGCATCGTGATTTGCATTTTTTTTTAATTGCATGTCCATTTTTCACAGGTGCTGGCAACCCAAAAACACACTAGGAACGGATCTAAAACTCAACAAAATCACGGTAAAAACATATTCTGATTTTGCTGCAGAGCTGTGTGAAAGGGCCCTTAATAAATACAGTGGGAGGATTGAATCGCTGCCTGTACAGATTTTGACCTTTTAAATTAATCTGGAGCTAGGCTTAGGCTGTTGAGTATTACACATTTTATAACCTACAGCAAATGAGCTTTGAAACAAGTCCTCACTGACCCCTGTAACTGCAGCACTGTGGAGCAATTCATCTTCAGCATTCACAAAAGAAGCTGGGAAGTTCTCCTAGTTAGACACTCTGTTCCCCTCTTAGATCTATTTGCTTACATTAAATATTCAAAGTCTGAAAGCTTAGGCTGCTTCTAAGGGAGGGGGCTGAGTTGCTGTGAACTCTGCAGATGAATTAATGCAAAGTAACTGCAGCTACAGGGGCAAATGGGGCTTGTTTTAACCACTTACCCACTGGGCACTTAAACCCCCTTCCTAACCAGACCAATTTTCAGCTTTCGGTGCTCTCGCAATTTGATTGACAATTACTCAGTCATGCAACACTGTACCCAAATTAATTTTTGTCCTTTTTTTTTCACACAAATAGAGCTTTCTTTTGGTGGTATTTAATCACCGCTGTTTTTTTTTATTTTTGCACTATAAATCAAAAAAAGACAGAAAATTTGGTTAAAAAAATTGAGTGTTGGCACAAAGCAGCGCTGTGGGCACTACACATCCAGCCCACAGCGCTGCTGCCATCTCTCCTCCTCTCCGCTTCTCCCCTCACTGTACCGATCGTTACAGAGAGGGGAGGGAGGAACCAGTTTGTTTACATGTGATCTCTCTGTCATTTGACGGAGCGATCAAGTAGTAAACGGTCGATATCAGTGGCCGTTTGCCCTGATTTGTGATGCGCCGGGTCCTTGGGACCCGGCGGTCTCAGATGTTTCCGAGTGCGCGCCCCAGGGGGCAAGGTTCTGGGGACGTCCACCAAGAATAAGCCGACCATGCTGTAGCCGTCTTTTGGCTATGGCCCGGTTGGCACGTGGTTAAAGCACGTTTAATGCTTGTTAATATGTAAATAGCTAAATGCCCATAGCTTTGCTACAACTTAATTTTAAATATTACATTTTTTTTTTTTTTTTTTTTTTTTAATTCCCTTGTTTACTAATGGTGGAGTATCAGAAATGGCCGGAGCCTGCCCCAAATGATAAAGGAATTCACATGGTCTGATCTGGCAGATTCATTCCAGCATAATATTTGCTTATCTAGAAAAAGAGGAAAATGGGCCAAACATAGCAAAATTAACTAAATCTCACTTTGTTAAATGTACCTAATTTTTAAGTTTGCTATAAATACATGTGGATATTTTATTTCATGGAAAGACTGATAGTTGTCACATCTCTGCATAGTGATTGTAAACCTTTTATTTATTTTTTATTCAAATGCAACCCCAATTCCCAAAAAGTTGGGACGCTGTGTAAAATCTACAGAATGCAATGATCTGCAAAGCTCATAAAGCCATATTTTATTCACAATAGAAAACACTAAATGCTTAAAACTGAGAATTTACCATTATAATAAAAAAAATGGCAGCGGCAGATCTCAAGCAAATTTCTGGGAACAGAGGAGACCAGTTGCTGGATGTTTAGGAGAGAAATGTTGTCCCATTCTTGCCTGATATAGCATTATAACTGCTCAACAGTCCAGGGTCTACTTTTGTTTTTTCTTTTTAAGATGTGCCAAAAAATTTCAGTTGGTGAAAGTTCTGGACTGCAGACAGGCCAGTTAATCACCCGCACTCTTCTACTACGAAGCCATGCTGGTGTCATTGTCCTGCAGTTTAGCATTGTCCTGCTGAAATATACAAGGCCCTCCATGTAAAAGACAGTCTGGATGGGAGCATATACCACTCTAAAACCTGGATATATCAGCCATAATGGTGCCTTTCCAGATGTGCACGCTGCCCATTCTATGTACACTAATGCACCACCATGCCATCTGAGATGCAGGCTTTTGACCTGAGTACTGATAAAAGGCCTGAAGGTCTCTTTCCATGTCTAGTCCAGAGGACGTGGCAACCATAGTTGCCAAAAAAGAATATAACATTTGGAATGGTCTTACCACAGCACAGTTTTCAACTTTGCAACAGACCATTTCAAATGAGCTTTGGTCCAGAGAAGATGGCGGCATTTCTGAATTAAGTTCAGATATGGCTTCTTATTTGCATGGTAGAACTTTACCTTGTATATTAGGGTACCGTATTTATCGGCATATAACACGCACTTTTTCCCCCTTAAAATCGGGGGAAAGTCGTGGGTGCGTGTTATACGCCGATACCCCCAAAAAAAATGACAAAAATAGCGAGTGTCGCCAAAAGACCGAACCACCGCCGAAGAAGACCGAGCCGACTGTTCAGCTCCGCTCGTAGTCCCGCCTCCCTGCGCTCGCTCCCGAAACAGCAGGCTCGGTCTTTTTCGGCTGCGGTTCGGTCTTTTTCGGCGGCGCATACGCAGACCTCTCGGCGACGGGAAATTTAAACGTGGGCAAGGCAAATGACGCTGGGCAATGCTGCAAATGACGCTGGGCAAGGCTGCAAATGACGCTGGGCAGGCTGCAGAAAGACGCTGGGCAAGCTGCAAATGACACTTAAATGTATTTTTTTTCTTTCCCCTAAACTTCTCTCCTAAAACTTTTTTTCCTTAAAATTCCCTCCTAAACTTGGGGTGCGTGTTATACGCCGATAAATACGGTATATTAGGATGGCACGTCGAACTGTGTTCAGACAATGCATTTTGGAAGTATTTCCGAGTTCATGTGATGATATCCATCACAGAATTATGGCTGTTTTTATTGCAGTGCGGTCTGAGAGCCCGAAGATCACGGGTATCCATTATTGCGTTTCAGCCTTGTCCCTTGCACACAGATTTCTCCAGATTCTCAAAATCTTTTGATATTATGTACTGTAGATGATATATTTAGAGTCTTTGCAATTTTACATTGAGGAACATTATTCTGAAATTGTTCGACAATTTTAAGATGCAGCTTTACATAGATTGGTGAGCCTCTGCCTGTCTACTTCTGAGACACTCTGATTCTCTAATATACCCAGTCATGTTACTGTCCTGTTGCCAATTAACCTAATTAGTTGCAAAATGTTTTTTCAGCTCTTCCTGGTTAGTGCCGCTTTGCCAGCTTTTTGTTGCCCTGTCCCAACTTTTTTGAGATATTGCCTTTTATTTATTTTTTTATTAACCACTTGCTGACCAGCCGCCATCATACTGTGACAGGTCTGCACGATCCCGCAAACCATCATAGCTATACGTCGGCCACGTACGATCGCTGGCACAAGAGGCAGAATAGGGACGTGTCTGTGTAAACACACAAATCCCAGTTCTCTCCCTAGGGAACACAGTTAACCCCTTGATTGCCCCCTAGTGTTAACCCCTTCCCTGCCAGTGACATTTATACAGTAATCAGTGCATTTTTATAGCACTGATCGCTGTATAATTGTCAAATGTCTGATGTGTCCACCCTAATGTTGCAGTCTCGCTAAAAATTGCAGATCGCCGCCACTGCTAGTAAAAAAAAAAAAAAAAATAATAAAAATGCCATAAATCTATCCCCTATTTTATTTTGTATACACTATAACTTTTGCGCAAACCAATCAATATACACTTATTGCGTTTTTTTTTTTTTTTTTTAATTACCAAAACATATCGTCCTAAAATATAATTTTTTGTTTTATAGCGCAAAAAAATAAAAACCAGAGATGATCAAATACCCCCAAAAGAAAGCTCTATTTGTGGGGGGGAAAAAAGGACGCAAATTTAGTTGGGGTACAGCATTGCATGACCGCACAATTACCAGTTAAATCTACGCAGTGCCGTATCACCAAAAAAATGGCCTGGTCATTGAGCAGCCAAATCTTCCGGGGCTGAAGTGGTTAAAATGGTACATTTTCTCGGTTTAAATATTTGATTTATTTTCTGTTTATATGAGCTTGAGATTTGAAAATCGTTGCATTCTGTTTTTTGTAGATTTTGGAATTGGGGTTTGTGAAAAAGTTGAACTTACCTGCTCTGTGCAGAGGTATTGCACAGAGTTGACCCTTACCACCTCTTCGGGGATGCCCCGCTGGCGCTCTCCACTCCTCTTCTGCATGTGCCCCTATTTCAAGCCTCTTGCTAAGGGGCATACCCGTGGGTGTGCTTTCGAGCCAGGATGTGTGCATCCCTAGACACATGCAGCGAAACTTGTGCCATGCCCCCCCCCCCCGTTCCCTTCTCGCAGGATATAACTGACAGTAGTTAGGAGCCAATGGCTCCTGCTATGCTCCAGCCTGTGATAACCGACAGAGAAGACCTGCAGCTGGGCATAGTGCTGGATCAATAGAGGACTCGGGTAAGTTTGAAGGCGACCATACATGAATCGAAATTCAGCCAGTTCAGTAGGGTAATCGGATTATGGATCGGCTTCTGTACAATCAGGCTGTTGGGTTTTCCTGAATGATCAGCACTGCTGGCTATAGCAGGCAAAGCTGAAGGCTCCCCACCATAAGAACACGATGGTACAGCGGAAGTGATTAGAGTGTGTGAATGGGGTTATGGGATCATTCCCCCAACCTATGGAGTCATGTATGGCCAGCTTTAGGGCAGAGGGGGTGGGGGAACAGGCAGTGGAAAGTATTATAATTTTTTTTTATTATTATTACTACTTTTATTGAATTGCAGAGAATGCATTAAGGTAAAAAACCTTCAGAGTTGAGAAACATTTTAGCCTTATTATTTTGGGGAAAAAATTGCATAGTGTTGGCTTTTGAAAACAAATGAAGCAAGCGGATCTTGTGATTAATTCTGGAAGGGCTGCTTTCAGAGGAATCCATGCCATGTTTTTCTTTCAGCCATTTCCCATCCAACACAACACCATTGTTTTAAAAGTCCTAAGTCAGTCATTTTTCCAGAAGGTCCTGCACCAGGGGAAGATTTTCCACACACCTGGCATTCTCTCCACACCGATTGGCTAACTGTTGCTTTGCACACTGAACAAAATAATCCGACCATCCAGCATATCTTGGAGCTTATATAATATTGCTACTCATTACCATCATTTCCAGGCGTAATACAAAGTCTGTTTTTTATTTGATTAAGCAGAAGACGCAGTAGTATTAATAACAGTGGCCATTGCTAAAGGATGCCTAAATCTCTCTGGCAGATGTTTGTTTCTAGATTATAATCCTATCGCGGCTCTCTTGCTCCCAGTACTTAACCACAGTTGTGACTGAAACCATCTGAAAGTGCCTTTAGTGTGCAAGTGAGGCCTTGATACTTGCTTTAAAAATGATGGATGTAGTAACTTTTATGCTCTTGGAATAGTTGGGGCCACCTGTGGCTATTCTGCTTTTGTTTAGTACAAGACTCTGTCTGCCAGGAGAACTGCAGCTTATAAAACCGCACTCATATGCTGCCAGCCTCTGCTTTTAAACGTTTGCTTACGTATGAGCTTTTGTCATATTTTGATGATTCGCAGGAATGGATTAGCATGTGCGTACCATGCTTCTCTGTTCGGCTACTTTCTGCACTGCTACTTGTATTAACATGTGCACAGGGATGTGTAGCTTTTTATCCTTTTTTTAGATGATAAAAAGATGTGTTCAAGAAGTGCGTGTCCTTCTCTATTATAAAATGTGTATGAGGCCCTTCTAGGCTGCTGGGTCTCTAGTGAGTCTTTTTGGTATTTAAATTGCTTGTCATCCTTTGAAAGGGAATGTGTAATCTCATCATTCTGTGGAAATGCGTAAAAAAAAAAAAAAAAAAAGTTGTTTTTTGTGTAGTTTGTAAATGAACAAAATGTGTACGAAAATGCGTGGAGGCAGCCATATTGGCTTATTACATGTACAGGTTCTTGTAAATAATCACAAAGAAGGTCAATAATTCAGGCAAGCTGTGGAAAAAAATGTTTTTTGCATAAATGTACAATACATGGCACAGGCTGTCATTCAGATTAGATGCTGCACCTTCAAATGTTTGGGAACTGGTAAAGTTATTGTAAAGTCATTACTGGGGAAAGGAAGGAGAGGGTGCGAGGGTCAGTTTTGTGGCGCTTTGAAAGCACTACAAAGATTCTGCTTGCAGGAATTTTCATAACGTCCTGCTAGCGCACCGCCTTAGTGTGTAAAGACACACTGCAGTGAATGATCTGCTTCTAAGAACATGTACTTTTTGTGCTCACACATGTAAATCTAAATACGCGCTTTTTAAGAAACTCCCCCCCCCCCCTTTTTTTTTTATATTGAGCCGTTTTATTTGACCAATCGTTACTTAGCCATAAATAATATCTTTCCTCTCCTGACCCCCAGCAAATTGTTTGTTTTTAATTATTCCTGTTTTATAGGATTTTATTTATTTAATTTTTTTTGTAGTGTAAGCATTTAAAATAATAAAAAAAAAATGACAAGTAGAATAAAACTAACACTTGTAATTAAATAACTGGTTAAGTTGAAAAAAAAATGTTTTTTATTTGTTTTTACTTCTTTCCCCCCCCCATTAAAATAATTACAAAATAGATATATCTTTGAAGACAATACTGTCTAAAGAAAACAGCATATGTCTTGCATCTGTATCATAACTAATAACAATAGAAAAAAAAACTATTGACTATGGCTCTGGAACTCAACTGGTTGCGTAACATTTTAACCACCCCCCCCCCCCTTAATCCTTAGCTTATTAACTCATTCATTCTACCAATAAAAGCCTGGCGGTTTTCACATGCTCATTATGGCTCACATTGGTTTAACTTTGTTGCCACACCTGCCCCCGCATCCAATCTTGTTTTCCAAAAGTGGAAAACGGGACCATTAGCAGCAGTCATTTCTGTACTCTGTGGCAGCACAGCCACTGTATTCTCCATTGAGCACGCTCCAGTCATCTCAGCTTGGGGTGGGGGTGCGCTTGTCTTGGGTGCCATAAAATTGTGTACTACCCACACAATCCTAGGGGGTGCTCCAAAGCAGTATTCCTCCATCATAATGCTGCCAACATGCTTCATGATGAGCATGGTGCATTTAGGATCACTTGCAGTGTTTTGCTTATGCCCAACATAACAACTTAGTCTGATGGCCAAAAAGTCTCTCAGACTATAAAACCTTCCTACAGCTGACTTTAGAGTCTTCCATGCCTTCCGGCAAGTTGGAGGTGAGGTCTCTCCCATAAAGCTGTCTTTTTTTTTTTTTTTTTTTTTTTTTTTTTTTTTTCTGGGCAAATTGTATGATTTGTCTCTGAAATCTTGGCTCCTGTGGCTGTATTGATAGATTTCTTGGTAGACTCCCTTATTAACTTGTGCGCTCACTCACGTTTTGTGGGCACCTGTTCGAGTCAGTTTTTATAGCTGTACTCTTTCCATAAGTCAATGGCTGATTTAAACAGGGGTTTTTATAAGACCTACGAAGACAAGTTGCATTTAACATTGCATTAAAGTGATACTAAACACACACTGTTTAATTTACATTGTTTTTTCTATTTCAGCTGTCACATGACGCAGCTCTTTCCCAGCCTGTCTGCAGGGAAACATGAGCAGGAGGAGCTTCTAGTCCTCCCCTGCTGGTTACATGTTCAAAATAAAATAAACAGTTTTTGGAATATAGAGTAAAAATACATAATTTAATATCAAACTGTAATAATTTAATATCAAATTGTCATACAAATATACATTTGAAATCAAATCTTTATTATTTTGTGGAAATAACATGTTTTGGGCATCTTTATGCCAGTCATATGCTCTGTCACACCCCTCCAGCCTGTATTTTAGAATAAGACAGGTGAATCCTTTAATAATCTACATGTAATATCCCACCCCTGTTGTGCTTTGCTGGTTAGTGGGCATGGAGGAGGGAGGGAGTGGGCTGTCATTTACCACTGTATATACGCCTACATGTGTGACTCTATAGTGACATGTGATGGGAGGAAATGCTCAGCATAGAAATTTACTGAAAACTGAGCATGTGTAGAACTGCCACCACGGCTCTGCAAAATCCCCAACTGCATTGGAGCCATAGAGAGAAAGTGGAGTTCGAGAACAGCAGGATTAACCAGGTTATTTGCTGACTACAGACAATGAATCCCACGGTGACTGAATATGAACAGCATCTAATACACAATTTATTGATTGTTTTTTTTTTTTTTTTTTATTGTAAGTTTAGTGACATTTTAAGGCTACTTTCACACTGGAGCGTCGCAGGCGTTGGCGGTAAAGTGGCGCTATATTTAGCGCCATTTGGTGTTTTAGCGGCGCTATTCGGCCACAAGCGAGGCGGATTTAACCCCCGCTAGCGGCCGTAAAAGGGTCAAAACTGCCCGTAAAGTGCCGCTGCAGCTGTGCTTTGCCGGCGGGTTTGCAGTGCTGCCCCATTTGTTTTCAATGGGAAGGGGCACTTTAGGAGTGGTGAATACAACGCTCCCAAAGATGCGGCTTGCAGGACTTTTTTGACCCTCCTGCAAGCGCACAGCTCCAGTGTGAAAGCCCTGTGGCTTTCACATTGGAGACACAGCAGCGGCTGTTTCAGGGCGCTTTGCAGGCGCTATTTTTAGCGCCTGCAAAGCACCCCAGTGTGAAAGGGGCCTTAGGGAGTCTACTACACATTAGACCCATTTTCCAACGAGGCGCTTTACAGGCGCTACAGTGCTAAAAATAGCGCCTGTAAAGCGCCGCTCCTGTCTCTCCTGTGTGAAAGCCTGAGTGCTTTCACACTGGAGTGGTGCGCTTGCAGGACGTTAAAAGAAACTCCTGCAAGCAGCATCTTTGGAGCAGTGTATAACACCGCTCCTGCCCATTGAAATGAATGGGCAGCGCGGCTATACAGCCAGCATAGCGCTGCTGCAGCAGTGCTTTGCAGTGGTTTTAACCCTTTCTCGGCCACTAACGGGGGTAAAAGCTAGTGGCCGAATAGCGCCGCAAAATTGACGGTAAAGCGCCGCTAAAAATAGAGGTGCTTTACTGCCGACGCACCCACCGCCCCAGTGTGAAAGGGGCCTTATTGTGAAGGTTAAATCTTTTCCTCCCAGATTTAAAGTGTCTCCTTGTCCTTTTGTAATGACCTAAAAGTGAATAATTCTACACCAAGTGCAATATATGGACCACTTCTGTATTAATACATATTGATCATATCCCCTCTTAGGCCATCTATAGACGGTCTGAATCTAGTTCCAGCTGAACCGTCCGAGATTCCAAACCATGTATGGGCATTCTGAATATACCCAAGTTGATTGATCAACTTGGGTACAATCAGCCTGCAAGATTTTACGTATGATTATCACTAGCGGCTGGTATAGCCGCTAGCAATAATCACTGTCACCCATGGGGAGAATACAGTGGCTTGGCGGGGGGGGATTCCCCTGTCAACACCTGCCGGAAATTAGCTTTGTGTATAGCTGGCCTGGCCTACATCTCCACTTTTCCAAAGTGAATAAATTCAGTTCCTCTAATCTTTCCTCATAGCTGAGCTCCTCCATGCCTCTTATCAGTTTGGTTGTCCTTCTCTGCACTTTCTCCAGTTCTCAGATTATCCTTTTTGTTAACTGGTGCCCAAAACTGAACTGCATATTCTAGATGAGGTCTAAGGCCGGGTTCACAAACGCTCTGACATTGGGAGCTCATGTCTCATGTGCAAATCAATGGTTCTCTAGGAGAGCCGTCTTAACTGGTCCAACTTTGAAAAAGGTTCCTGCACTACTTTGGTCCTACTTCAGTCCATTGAATATCATTTGAAGTAGAATCAAAGTTGGATCCTTGACCTAACATTATATATATATATATTTTATACAATTATAAACTTGGAGTGGATTTTTTTTTTATATTTGCAAAACTTTATAACAAACTTATTTTTTTTTTCAAGATTTGTGCTATTTTTTTGTTTAACAAAAAATAAACCAGTGGATTAAATATCACCAAAAATCTCTATTTGTGTTAAAAATAAAATTGTAAAGTTTATGGGGACAGTGTTGCAGGACCACGCAGTTGTCATTCAAAGTGTGACAGTGCTAAAAGCTGAATTTGCCTTGGCAGGAAGAGGATGAAAGTGCCCAGTATTGAAGTGCTGACACACTTAGAAGGTGTTGCGTGCGGATCATGAGGTGAAAGGAAAGAAGGAAAACAAATGCAGCCACCACATTTAGGGATTGCTAAACCACAGTATATTACATTTTTTTTTTTTTTTTTTCCAGTTAAACACAGCAGTGTGTTTTGTGTGGCTGGTAAATAAGCTTGTCTCCTGTGAGTAAACCCTGTTGCACATTGTATGCTTGATCACAGATGTCTATTACAACCTAAGGGACTGAGGCTGGATGTGCATCATTTGTTCATATTGTAACTTTTTTAAGCTCATTATTTAACGCTCAGATGTTGAATCAATTCGGTGGGGTTGGTATGTGATAAACATTCCCATCTGGGTAGGTAGTATGACCTCAAACTATCTGGCACGTTATTTGGAGATCCAAAATGGAGAGAACATCACTTGTTCGCATATAATTGCCACCTCCTCTCCCCTTCAGGAACTTGTAATTGCTGCATATGCTGGATTGTGTATTACAGTCGTACAATTTAATTGCCCTCTGTTAAGTGAACTGCAATTGGTTAAATTACCTTCCATGTTGCATCTCCTGTAAAAGCTGATAGGGAATTATGAGGATGAAACTGTACAGGCCATGAGCTGGACAGTATCAGTTCAGGATCCAAAATAGAAGGCAGATTATGTTCTGTGCTGAAATTTTAATGAGTGCATTTTTAGGCTCCCAGTGGGTTCCCACAAACCAAATCTGGTGGTTTCATTATTATTAGTTCCTAGGTAAACCTTGAATATATTTTTTACTAGGTTTGATGTCTTTACTGTGATTTTCTGCAAATCAGTTTCTTACCAGAAAATCTTGACAGTAGCTCAACTTCCTGTTGCAGGCCAACAATGGGTTGCCTATCAGGTCTTCTAGGCAGCTGAATGGGCAACTTAAAAAAAGTAGTTCTAAAGGCTCAAGGTTTTTATATCTTCATGCATATCTGCGTGCAGCAACCTCCCAGCTTCCCCACCTAATACCTACCGGAGCCCCAATGCGATGTGCATGAGAGCCGTGGCTCTTCGGGGACTTTCCCTCCTCATTGGCTGTCAATCAAACAGTGAGCCAATGAGGAGAGAGAGAGAGAAGGGGTGGGGGTAGAGTCATGGCTTGGTGTGAATTGACATGCAGAGCAGCGGCTTAGGAGCGAGTCTGCTTTGGTGCACCCAAGCTTGCTCTGAAGGCACCCAGCAGGAGGGAGGGGCCAGGAGTGTCGGTACGAAAACCTCAGAAGAGGAAGTTTGGGGCTGCTCTGTGCAAAAGCAGAGCAGGTAAGTATAACATGTTTGTTTTTGTGTGTGTTTTTTTTTTTTTTTCTGGTGAAAGCTGCACATGTGCCAGTGCCTTTCAAGCCTTCCAATGGTTGGTGTCCTAGCCAATCGCATGTGCAGCACCATGGAAACTGGAAGTCTAAATACAAGCTAAAGTGGCACTATCGTTCTTTTCTTCTAGGGTAGTCCTGACACAGCCTGAAGATGTTTTAAGTCATTATTTTGCTTTCAGAAGAACTCTTCACCAACTAGGTGTATTCTAGAAGGTATTACATGGTGCTGGAAAATGCTGTGGTAGTAGTTTTTGGTTCAGGGTGCCACTCACTCTGTGCGAGTTGACGACTCTGGATCCATCAAAAGAGCCCCTGACCACTGCGCTTCTTCCTCCTCCATGTTTGACACTTGGTGGCACAGGAACCATCCTTTCACCTACTTGACAGTGTACCAAAACCCTGCTTCATGAAACTAAAATATGAATATTTGATACCTCAGTCCCTAAGACCACCTTCCAGTCTTCTTATTTTGCCATCTTGGCAATGGCTTTTTTACAGCCACTCAACCTGTCAAATCTGCAACTAGAAGTCTTCTCTTCAGTTGAAACTGAGACTTGCTTACTTTGATCAGTATTAAGCTGTGCTTGACCTCTTTATTCAACGTTATTGTCGGGATCCCTGCAGAGCCTGGACCAACTCTGTGATGTCAGCCAACAGTAGACTTTAGCCCGCTGTCAGACAAATCTGGGTCACAGGAGTGCAGAACTAAGGCCAATAGAGCTTTGATCATACTTCTCCTTTATAATTGACTGACCCAGAACTAGTGTTCAGTCAGCCAGGACACCTCATTTGTGTTTTTTTTTTTTTTTTCACACAAAGTGACAATTTTGAAAAAAAGACCCTACTATTTTGTACTTTTTGCTATATAAAATTCATCAGTTTAGGCCTATATGTATTTTACATATTTTTGGTAACAAAAATTGCAATAAGTGTACGTTGATTGGTTTGTGCAAAATTTATAGCGTCTACAATATAGGGGATCCATTTATGGCCTTTTTAAGTAGTATTTTTGGGCGATCTATTTATTTTATTTTATTGGGACTGCAATATTACGGCGGACAGATCGGACTTTTTTTTTGGGACCACTGACATTTATACAGTGATCAGAGCTAAAAATAGCCACTGATTTACTGTATAAATATCACTGGCAGGGAAGGGGTTAAATGTGTTCTAACTGTGGGGGGATATGCCTGACTGGGGGAGGAGACAGATTATTATTATTATTATTATTATTATTATTCAAGATTTATATAGTTTACAGTTTACGCAGGGCTTTACAATATAAAAGGGAGACAATATACAATAAAATACAAGAGGATAAAGAGGGCCCTGCTCAGAAGAACTTACAATCTAATAGGGTGGGGGAGGTGGTACAAAATGTTGTAGCTATGGGGAATGAGCTGATGGAAGTGGTAAAAGATTAGTTGGAGACGTGATAGGCTTTCCTGAAGAGATGAGTTTTCAGGGATCGCCTGAAGGTAGCTAGAGTAGGGGATAGCCGGACAGGTTGAGGTAGCGAGTTCCAGAGGATTCGAGAGGCTCTGGAGCAATCCTGGAAATGAGTGTGGGAGGAGATGAGAGAGCTTTTAGAGTAGGAGGTGTTGAGAAGTGCGACGGGGACAATTTGGGTGATATTTGGAGACAAGATTGGTGATGTAGCTCGGGGCAGAGTTTTGTGAATGACTTTGTAAGTTGTGGTTAGTATTTTGAATTTAATTTGCTGGGTGATTGGGAGCCAGTGTAGGGATTGGAGGAGAGGGTTGGCAGACACATTGAACAGTTGGTAAGGTGGATAAGTCTGGCAGCAGCATTCATGATAGACTGAAGAGGGGAGGAGCCTATGAAGAGGCAGGCCAATGAGAAGGGAGTTGTAATAGTCAAGGCGAGAGATAACAAGGGAGTGAATGAGGAGCTTGGTGGTTTCATTTGTTAAAAAGGGGCAAATGTTAAAGATGTTACGGAGGAGAATTCTACAAACTTTTTACAACGATTGGACTTGGGGCTGAAATGACAAGTCAGAGTCTAGGATTACACCCAGTACCCTGGCGTGAGGGGAGGGACTGATGGTTGCATTGCTGATTTTGATGGAAAAGTCAGGGAGGGGGGCATTTGCGGGGGGGGGGGGGGGAATATTATTAGCTCAGTTTTAGAGGGATTTTGTTTTTAAGGAAGTGGTGCGACATCCATGCTGAGATGTTAGTAATGCGAGAGGAGACTGAAGGTGTCGCACCACTTCCTTAAAAACAATCTCTCTAAAACTGGGCTAATAATATTGTGAGGTGAGGTGAGCAGTAGACAGATTTTGGGTGTCGTCGGCGTATCAGTGGTATTGGAAGCTGTGGGTAGTTATCAAGTGACCAAGGGAGGAGGTGTAGATGAGAAGGGGTCCAAGAACAGAGCCTTGGGGGACTCCCACAGAAAGGGGCAATGGAGAGGAGGAGACAGAGTTGTGGGTAACACTGAAGGAGTGCTGGGATAGATGGGCAGAGAACCAGGAAAGAGCAGAATCTTGGAGGCCAAGGGAATGGAGTTTAAGAAGGAGCGGGTGGTCAACAGTATCAAAGACTGCAGAGAGGTCAAGTAGTAGGAGTATGGAGTACTGGCTGTTAGTTTTAGCAGTTAGTAAATTGTTAGTGAGTTTTAGTAAGGCAGTTTCCGTGGAGTGCTGGGAGCGAAAGCCAGACTGTGAGGGGTCAAGAAGGTTACTTAGTAGGAACACACAATTTGTCTCTACTCCCCTGACAGAACCGGCATTTGTGTGTTTACAAATCCCGGTTCTGTCAGGAGTGATCACGGGTGCCCGGCGAACATCGTGCGCCTGCCATATCGATTTTTAAAGAGCCAACGTACCATGATGGTGATTAGCTCAGCTGTGCCAACCTGCCGCAGTACAACTGCGGTGGCTGGTCGGCAAGTAGTTAGTGGTATGGTCAAAGCTTTTTTTTTTTTTTTTTTGGCTGTACTTCTCCTTTGGATCACAGGAGTGTAGTTCATTCTACACTCCCGTGTCATGTTTTCAGCCCACTGTCAGACTAACATCACTCAGCTGGTCCAGGCTTAGGAAAGCTTATCCACCAAGTTGCCTCAGCCTCTCGGCTCCAGTAGGCACTGGAGTGGCAAAGCATATAGCTGATGACTGAAAGTCATGGCTGTCTGCTCAGAGCGGAGGGTAGAACTGAGCGATCAGCTGGGTTTGATTGCTTGGCCCAATGCAGGGGACAGATGCGGATCAATTCTTCACCCAGGTGAGTATACATTTTTATACATCAAACTTCTCTTTTTTTCTTTTTTCTTTCGGGCTATGAACATTTTGTATAAAGAAGTATATAAAATACTAGTTGACCTTGCCAGACATGCACTGGCCCTGTCCCTTCCTGTGAGCTGGGAAAAAAAAGCAGAAAACAATGTTGCCTCTCTTGTGTAAAATACTACTCATTACAATGTAATGAAGACAAACAAAGTCAGACATGTTTAAAGAGGGACTGTACTGAAATTTTTTTTTTTTTTTAAAAGCCAGCAGCTACAAATACTGCAGCTGCTGACTTTTAAAAAATGGACACTTACCTGTCCCAGGGTCCAGCGGTGTCGGCAGCAGAGGCCGATCGATCGCTCGGCTCTCTGCTGTAGCCGGTGAGGGAATCAGGAAGTGGCTTCACTTCCCGATTCCCTACTGCGCATGCGCGAGTCGCACGGCGCAATGAGAATCTTCAGCGCTGTCTGCCGGGACACGTGTGTGTCCCAGCAGACAGCGCGCCGGGACAGAAACTTGCGTAAACTCCCGTGGGAGTTTATGCCGGAAGTGGGTGCAGATACCTGTCTTAGACAGGTATCTGCACCCCCCTCCCCCCTGAAAGGTGCCAAATGTGACACCAGAGGGGGGGAGGGTTCCGAAAAGCGGGTGTTCCACTTTAGGGTGGAATCCCGCTTTAAAGTTCAGCCTGTGTTGCAATCATGGCTGCCTCCATAGATGAAGCAGAAAAGTGATTGTAGCCACCCAGAGACAGGAAGTGATGTTCTCCACACAAAGTGTTGCTTCTTCTTCTTTTTTTTTTTTTTTTTTTTTTATAGTGGGGAAAGGTACTAAATACTGGTTATAGTTATGTTTTTTCCATTAGCGTTTTATTCATTGTCTCTAAAAAGTTCTACAAGAAATTTCTATTTTTTTTTTTTTATATTCAGTTAATCAGTTTTATCTAGCCCACTTTTCCTAGCTATTTTGTGGTTGAATGACAATGTACTATAAAGTTGTGCACTCCATATTGTATCACGGAGAACAGCTTATTCTTTGTGCCCCTTAAAGGTATTTTAAGGTGACATCTGGTTTAGGAACAGTGTGTAATGGAAGCCATTGTGTTAAATAGCTTCTTCTGTCTAGCAATTCTCTGACCGTAGGGACGGAGAGAATAAGACAGCATTAGAGCGCTTTGGGCGCACTTAGTATTTTGTGTGGGCAAATTCTCCTTCCAGCTTATTTGTCACAGATTGCTGGCAATATGCTTGGTACAATTAGACTCTCTAAATGTACAAAAATTTAAACCGAGGATTTGATGTCTCCTTTTGTAGAGGGATGCTGCGATTGCGAAATTCTCCTGGGATGTATACATTTTCTGTTCTTCATCCAAAAATGTTGTGGTGATTTCTGAGTAATTTCTGTAATGTGTTAGCAAATTGTTCACATGGCAAATGTGGGTTTTTTACTTTTCTCTATTGTAAATCATTACCAAATGACTTGTCATTGGAGGAGATGCACATTATGATTTTGTCTTTGAGCAATAACTGTAACATCTGTGTGTGTGTGTGTGTGTGTGTGTATATATGTAATAAAAAAAAAAAAAAAAACACACTATTTATTATTATTTATATATATATATATATATATATATATATATATATATATATATATATATATATATATATATATATTCGCCCCTTTACGAATTTTTATTTTTTTGCATATTTTGTCACACTTAAATGACTGATCGTCAAAGACTGTTATTACACAAAGATAACCCGAGTAAATACAAAATGCAGTTTTTAAATGATGGTTTGTTATTCAGGCAAAAAAGCTGTCCAAACCTGCAAGGCGTTATGTGAAAATTGCCCCCCCTAAACCTAATAACTGGTTGTGCCACCCTTGGCGGCAACAACTGCAATCAAGCGTTTGCAATAACTGGCAATGAGTCTCTCACATTGCTGTGGAGCAATTTTGGCCCACTCTTCTATGCAGAATTGTTTTAATTCGGCCACATTGGAGGGTTTTCCAGCATGAACAGCCTGTGTAAGGTCATGATACAGCATCTCAATTGGATTTAAGTCCGGGCTTTCACTAGGCCACTCCAAAACCTAAATTTTGCTTTGTTTGAACCATTTGGAGGTGGACTTGCTGTTGTGTTTCGGATAATTGTCCTGCTGCATAAGCAAAGTGCACTTGAGCTTGAGGTCACAAACTGATGGCCAGACATTCTCCTTTAGATATTTTCTGGTAGAGCTCAGAATTCATGGTTCCATCAATTATGGTAAGTCGTTCAGGTCCTGAAGCTGCAAAGCAGCCCCAGACAATCACGCTACCACCACCATGTCTGACTGTTGGTATGATGTTCTTGTTATAAAATGCTGTATTCGTTTTATGCCAGATGTAACGGGACGCACACCTTCCAAAATGTTTAATTTTTGTCTCCTCAGTCCACAGAATATTTGTTTAAAAGTCTTGGGGATAATCAAGATGTTTTTTGGTAAATGTGAAATGAGCTTTTTTGGTCAGCAGTGTCATTGGACTTGGAACTCTCCCATGGATGCCATTTTTGCCCAGTCTTTCTTATTGTTGAATCATAAACACTGATCTTACCTGAGGCAAGTGATGCCTGCAGTTCTTTTAGATGTTCTGTATTCTTTTATGACCTCCTGGATGAGTCGTCATCATGCTCTTGGGGTAATTTTTGTAGGCCGGCCACTCCCGGGACGGATCACCACTGTTCCAAGTTATGTCCGCTTGTGGATAATGGCTCTCCCCCCGTGGTTCATTATAGTTCCAAAGCCTTAAAAATGGCTTTGAAATCCTTCCTAAACCGATACATCAATATTAATTTTTGTTTCTAATCTGTTCTTGATTTTTTTTTGATTGTGATCTGTTGGCATGCTTCACTTTGTCAGACAGCTAATATTTATGTGATTTCTTGATTCAACAGGTCTGGCAGTAATCAGGCCTGGGTGTGGCTAGTAAAATTTAACTCGGCTTTCCAAAAAAAGTGGTTATCACAGTTCATTCATGATTTAGCATGGGAGGGGGCAATTACTTTTCACATTTCTCTTAATAAATGAAATAATTAATTTTAAAAACAAAATTTTGGATTTACTGTGTGTATAATGTATTAATAATATAATATTCTTTTTTATATATTTATAGTAAATGGGGAAAGAGGAAGGGATCATTACGGTGCTTACAAATAATGGAAACCAATATATAAAAAAAGTATAAGTTTAATAGGATTACAGTTAAAAACCAAACTGGGCCATATGTTCAATGATATTCAACATTTCATGATGAAGGTGGTCATAAGGCAGGTGTTCAATTGAAACCAGGAAATTCATATTCGTATATTAACCCGACATGTTTCGCCTAATGGCTTCTTCAGGGGATATATGAATCACAAAGTGCCTTTAACTGTACAGAAATGCACAAAAGTAACAAAATTAGTATAATCCATTATAGCAAAGTTAAATAGCATTATGTACAAAGTAGAATTTACATCAATTGCCAAAGCTCTCCCCAGAGGAGAGGGAACCTACTGCCTTGAATCTCCCGGAGCGGGTCACCGCCAAAAAGGACCAACCAATCAAAAGGGGGGAAAATGAGCCCTGCGCGGCCACATAGGACACTAAAGGACCAGACTAAGAAACGCAACAAAATAAATATGTTTAAAAGGCCTAAAGAATATGGATGGATAGATAGATCTCTATCTCTTCGGTACCAAACAAAATACTTTAAAGCAAACAAATGCAGAGCATGGGGTGAAGAGCGACTGGGATATAGGGTGAATTATATCCGATAGGAACAAAATGAGCAACTCTAAGTGGGGGAAAAGCAATAATAAAAAGTAAAACTAAAGAGGAATAGGGAGCGAGTATGGGTCGAATTTGTTGAAATAGGGGCCTATGGTCCTGTATGAGAAAAGGGGTCAATTTAATTTTTAAAGAAACAAAGAATGTGTAGGGATATTTAAGATGATTTATGTTAAATATTTATGAAGTATAAAGAAACGAAAACAAGATTAGAAGTGCTACCATAATATGGAGTGCACCGGACAATTGTCTTTATATTATTAATAAAATAAAATGTAAATTAATATGAAAGCACTAAATGTTTTATGAACAAGTACATGGAATAGGACTGGATGTTCAATATAAAATAAGGAAGCCTAATAGGAAAGCACTATAAATGGTAAGTAATAAACTAAAAATCCTCAAAGAAATTGGTTAGATAATAAGGTGAACACGGACCTCAATAGTTAATAAACTGTAGTAGAGTAGTGAATATAATTTTTTTTTTTTTTTATTTTTTTTTTTAAATAATAATCCCACCTTAAACAGCGCAGAGATATTGCAAGAGATGCCCTCTGTCACTGGCAATTGTTTCCTCCATTTGGTCGGCATCTGACGTCACCGACCAAATGCACACGAGCCCTGCTGGTCCCTCGAACCACATCAACCACAATTCCCCTGAGGCAGGCGGAAAGGGGGGCAGGCACAGATACGATACGAGACCAGCCGAGCACTGCAACCAAAGGACCGCCCCCTCTCCCCGCAACCCCACAGGCAAAGGGGTGGACGAGGGATGGGAGGGACAAAGGGGAAGGGGGTTGCAATGGGGACCAAATGTGCCACATCGTATGCCAACCTGTACCTGGGGTGGTGGGAGAGGGACATTTTTTATTTTTTTTTCCTGTGATAACCTTACTGGCCTTCTCGCCAATATCATATCTTGGTATCGTGCATTGCTGTTTGCTGTAGGGGTAGCAGGAGGGAGGGGCCGGGAGCACCAACGAGGGTTCCAAGAAAAGGAGGATCTGTGCAAAACCGCTACACAGAGCAGGTAAATATAACATGTTTGTTTTATATATTAAAAAAAAAGGTACGTCATTTCCATGATCACATTGTGGTTGGCCTTTATCTGTTTATTTCGTCTTCACATACCTACTTCTAACAAATCCATTCATCTAAAGTGTTCCTTTTTTGGGGTTGCTATTGAAGTTACTCCCACACAATCATTGCTCCTTGCCTATGAAATGCAGGCTCGTCATGTAATTTATCTCTCTCCCAATTTCAATATAAGCAGCCACAACCTCCCTGTCTCTCCTTATAAGCTTAACAGTCTAGATGTAATTTTGATCCTATATTTTTTCATAGTTTTAATGTGTTAAAACCATGACCAATTCTGAGATTTCTTTGAAGATGCTACTCAGTTCCTTTTTATCAGACCTCTTGTCTCTGTTTTTTTCTTGTTGCCAGTGACGTTTGCTTCATTAAATATCTATATGGAAATAAAGGTAACCCATCTGGTGAATTATGCAGAAATTTGCTTAATTTTGGCAGTAATAGGCACTTGACATGTTGAAACTTCAGATCTGGAGAGTCACCATAGCACATGAAATACCAGTACAGTGTAGTACCTTGGATTACGAGCATCATTTGTTCCAGAAGCATGCTTGTAATCCAAAGCACTCGTATATCGTATAAGTGAGTTTCCCCATGGGATTCAATGGAAACTTGGTTAATTCCAGTGTCACTGCTAGTGTATGCAATACCGCATGTAGCCAGAGGTGGGGGAGGGCAGGAGACGTTCGGAAACACTCGGGAACCAAGCTTGAATCCTGCTAGTCTTGTGAGACAACAACCCAAACCCAAATCGAGTCAGGATTTAACAAAAAAAGCTTGTTTTGCAAAACGCTCATGAACCGCGTTACTCGCAATCCAAGGCAGGTTTTCTTGGTATAAATTTTGAGAATATTTCGCATGTGACCAATAAAGTGTTTTCTTTCTAGTCCATTGAGGGAGGGACAGTCATATTCTGTTGAGCTATACTACTGTCTACAGGAGGATTGGACCATGGCAGACAAAAATCTGTAGGCAAAGCCAGGATAACTCCTCTTCTACCCAGCATGCTTCCGTTATTTGTAGTGCCCTTGCAGGCTGGACGTCTATTATTCAACTCTGTGGGGAAATCTTTCACCCTTTTCTGCTAGTTTATTCCTTGATTCTTCTGCAAGCCCCTTTTCAGCTTCTGGTTAGGGTCTACCATTCATTCCTGCCTACCTGTTGCAGTGTTCTCAGAAACCTTACCCCTTAAAGCGGAGCTCCATTTTAAAGTCAGCAGCTACAAATACTGCAGCTGCTGACTTTTAAAAATCGGACACTTACCTGTCCCAGGGTCCAGCGATGCGGGGGGAACGAGGCCCCCCCCGTTCCACGAGCCGCTCGCGGCGCCGGCATTCCTAATGTGGGAACCCGGCTGTGGCTTCACAGCCGGGCACCCACTGCGCATGCGCGAGGGGGAAGTGACGTTTAGCCCCGGCAATGAAGGTGGCAGACTACGAGGGACCCCATAGCAACAGGCATTTGGAGGCGAGTAAAAATTTTTGTGTTTTTTTTTTTTTTTTTTTTTTTTAATGATTTTTAAGCCCCCCCTTTTTTTTTTTTTTGACTGCAACCCCACTTTAAGTTATGCTGACTTCACAAGATTAAATCCTGGGTTCTCTGCCGGCCTTTAGGAGTCATTTTCACACCCTTGGCAGGCTGTGGTTCCTTGTCATTTTCTGTGTTGATCCCCAGTGAATCTCGTCTTGGCGAGGTGGTTGTCTGTTTTGACAATTAAGGTACAGTGTTGGAACAATCATCAATTCGTGACTCGGCTACGCAAATTCCCTCTACATAGAACTACCTAATTACCAGAATGCACGCCTGCAAGTCATCCAAAACACAGCAGCAAGACTAGTTACGGGAAAGAAACCCTGGGAATCAATCTCTCCATCCCTAAGGACCCTCCATTGGCTCAAGGTAAAGGATAGGATCACATTCAAGACCCTCTGCCCCACCCACAAATGTACACAAGGAAATGCTCCTTAATACCCATGTGAGAAAATAAAACAATACATACCCAATCGCAGCCTCCGATCAACAAACCAAAACCGCCTTCTCATCCCTATAGCCCGCTACAAATCTAAGGGAGAACAAAGATTCGCAGTCCAAGGACCTCGGCTATGGAACGCTCTACCCACCAACATCCACATGGAAGAAAACCATGGAGCCTTCAGAAAAAAACTCAAGACCCACCTCTTCTAATAAGCAGGACAACACAGGACAGACCAAGCGCCTTCAGGCGATTCAGTTCTCATTTGCATCGCTATACAAATCATTCATTCATTCATTCATTCAGTGTTCTAATTTATTGACTTTTATGGGGTTGGTGAGTAGAAGCTTGGGGTCTTTCTACTTGCGAAGATCTACCTGCCATTGCAAGAATGATTTTCGGGTCTCTTGTCTGGTTCCTTGTTGGCCATATTTGGGTTTTGGTCTTTTCCTTGGTGGTGTTTCACTGCTTGCTGAGTTTAGATTGTCCAGCTTCTTGCTTGGTCTGGTTTCATGCTACCTTCTGTGTTGGGTCATTCCTGGTGATCATGTTTGTCTTGGTCTTGGGCATCAGATGTTTTTCCTCAGCTTTTGTTGCAGGTTCCCCTGTGAGGAAGGGGGTTTTGCTTTATCCAGCGTCGGATTCTGGCGTTCGCTCTTCAGATGGCTCTTTGGCTCACCCACCCCTCAGACTGCTTTTGGGGGGGTCCCAAAACAATATCACTTGCTGTGTCCCTCTACACAGGCTCCACACTTCCATGTTATGATCATACTCGTAGTACTGCTTGCTACAAACTGAGGCATGCTGGGCAGAGGTTTTATTTTCCAGTGTCCAATCCTCCTGTAGCAGACAGTATAACCTGACAAAAAGCTAACTTCTTGTGTCCCTCAATGGACTCCAGGAAAAGAAAAAAAATTGAAAGGCGCACAAAATACAATTTTTTGCAGTGATCTAATGCAATAAATGTTTGTAAATCCACATGTTGTAATCCGGATGTCAGACCTCAGATGACGTCTTTTTGATGCTTTGATTTGGGTTGGGGAGCTCTTCCCGTACAAAGTTTATTATTCGCCTCAGGAAATTAATATGTGCATGTCCAATGATTCATCCATTTGTAGCGCTCGCTCTCTAAACATGAAAGTCTTTCATTTTAATAAGAAACAATACTAGGAACTACATATTTATCCATTCTCCTTTTAATTGAAGTCTAACTTTTTATGGTGTCTGAAACTGTCATTTTGTTGGTTTATTTTGATATTTGTAGTTTGTTTCACGGGGTTGTGACAGGCAGAGTACACAATGTCTTGGTGTATCTTGTGGTCAAAATTTAACGATCTTCAAGTTTGAAAACTCGTATTTTGAAGAATTACTGAAATCAAGGAAGTATATTTCTGGGACACATATTCACTATGCCCTGTAAATAATACATTGCTGCGTCACACATTTCACAGAGCCTGCCTTCTGAACTACAATAGGAAGAGAAGTTTCAGAAGGCAGAGTCAGTACATGAATCCCTTCTTTGTAGGCAGCAAGGTACCCTGGATTATGTAGTCCTTAGAAATTGAAAATAGAGATTTAGAAGCTGCAAAGCATGCAGGAAGTTATGAAAAGAGATGGCCATAAGACAGGCAGCTATGAATGAATTGGTTTAAAGTGTTACTAAACCCAGGACCCTGCAATCACTATATGTGGTCTCTAACAGTACACAGGACATGGAAATGCAATTATTTTAATGAATATAAACTACTAAATACCTTTTCTCATCAGCAGTATATAGCAGTCTTGTGACTTCTATCAGTGTTCTGGTTAAAGTGGTTGTAAACCCTCTGGGACCACTTTGACCTACAGGTAAGCCTAGGTCCAAGAAATATCTCCTTAACCTACACGGTTAAGGAGATATTTTAGAAAGTGCACCGCTGTCTACGGCGCTTGTGCGTCGTAGACAACGGTGCAGGCGCACTTGGTGCGCCGCAGGTGAAGGCAAACATGCCGTCACTTGCGGCTCCCGCGCGCAATCGCCGGAGCCGCGATACACGGAAAGAAGATGGACGCTCTGTGGAAGAGGGGACAGTGGTGACATCGCTGGCTCCTGTGTCAGGTAAGTGACACATAATGGACTACTATGCGATGCATAGGAGTCCATTATGCTTTACCTTTGCCGGGAAATGGAGGAAGTAAACCCATCAGGGTTTACTTCCTCTTTAAAGCTTGTAGAAGGAGTTTTCATTTCCCTCTGGCTGTGTCCTATAAGGGCTGTAGGACCCCTGACCCATTGTCTGGACAGTGCCGATCACATCCCTCCCAATAAAAAATAAAAAATAAAATACTTTCTAGCAATACACATCAAACTAAGCATGTGCAGCGTGACTCCAAAGGCTCTGTTCTATCGGGAGATAGATTGGGGGCCGTGGAAGAAGGGGAGGATCAGAGAAGGCACCATCAAACAGCCTTTTTACACAATGCGCAGGATTAACCCCTTATGTTCCAAAACGGGTATAACAAGCATGCTTTACTGCATATACAAACTGATTTTACTGTTGTGGGTTTAGTAACACTTTTAACTCCAGTATGAAAAAAAGTTATTTTGATTTATAACTTTTATTGGAAAAGAAGCATTAGACACAACAGATACATCATTCCATACCACGTATAAATGGAAAAAAGTAACATTAGCGTCATTTTATTTTATTTTTGACAAGGACGGTATTTTTTTTTTTTTCCATGTATCGATTCCTGTGGATTAATTGTCAGGGCCCGATGCGTTTGTCTGTCAGGGGTATCCAAGTACGTGTAATCAATGAACAGAACCGCAGAGGCCAATATGTTGATGGTAATTTAAAACGGTAAAGTAAACGCTACAGTTTAAAAGGAAAAAAACCTGTAAGGCGATTTGCTTGACCACTTGTCTACAGGGCACTTTCACCCCCTTCCTGCCCAGGCCAATTTTCAGCTTTTAGCGCTGTCGCACTTTGAATGACAATTGTGCAGGCATGAAACGTTGTACCCAAACAAAATTTTTGTAATTTTTTTTTTTTTAGACCGCTAGAACTGTCTTTTTGGTCGTATTTAATCACTGCTCTTTTTAAATTTTTTTTTTTTTTGATAAAAAAAAAGTTTGTTTGTTATAAAATTTTGTAAATAAGTTAATTTTTTTTTCTCCTTCACTAATGTGCACTGAGGAGACACTGAAGGATAGCACTGACTGTCATCACTGATGGGGCACTGTTGGGGCTGCACTGGTAATCAGGGCAGATATCCCCTGTGAGGAAATGCCACTGATTGTCTCTCCTCACACGCTGTGTGAGGAAAGGAATGCCGATAACCAGCATTTCTTCGTTTTCCCTTGTGATTGGACACAGCTGATCACATGGGTAAAGAGCCTCCTTATCTGCTTTTTACTGATATCTGTGATGCGCAGTGTCCCAAGGACAAGGCACACCACAGATTGCTGCACACAAGCGCTGTGAGTGGTACGATGTCCTATGACTTTGTGCCAGAACAATACGGGGGGGGGGGGGGTGGTTAATGTGCTAGTATACATTGCATAGCACATTATAAAATACCTTAGAACAAAGCCCTCCAGCGGCGCACTGTCACTGCTGACAAGGCTTCCATCTTGTCCTGGTCTGTCTTCCACGTTCACGGGCTCCAGCTGTATGATTGGCCAAAGCCACGATGATGTTACTCCCGCGCATGCCGGACCTTCAGATCGCATGCATCGGTGATGTCCCCAGCTGCATCAAGGGTGAATATCTCCTTAATGGTGCATGTTTAGGACATATTCGTTTTATCTACAGATAAGCCTTATTATAAGCTTCTCTGTAGGTAAAAATCACAAAGAGGACTTTACTCCCGCTTTAAATGGGAGTAGATTTGTATCCCTAGTAGTTTTGGTATTTGATTTAACCTGCCCAGTTGCGTAGGTATTTGGCAGCCTGTCTTGGGCCATATAAATAAAGTTCTTCCATCATTCTTGTCTGTTCATTTCTCAAGAACCATTGTGTAAGCATTGGAGGTTTTGTTTGCCAAACTTGGGAATGCACATATGGGCGGCATTAATTGTCACTGTGATCATCTTGGCGTATTGAGTTGGCACATGGATGATGTAGATAGAATTGGGCTGCCCTAAATTGCAAAGATGCCGTAGTAATCCAAGCTGTAAGTCAATGGACTTGTAAATTCCAGAAAAGGTCAGCACTGTGGCTGCCCCCGGGGCTTTTGGCAGTATGTGCCAGGGCTACAGATACCTACAGTATTGAGGCACCCCATTTGGGATTTGTCATAGGAGATTCAATGCTTCTTACATGCCCATCAGCAGCGGATCAGGAAGTCATTATTAGGCAGAATCTACAGGCAACTGTTTTTAATATAAATCTGGTTAAAAAAATGTTTCTTTAATCATGACTCTCCCTTCTCCATGACCGATTATTTGCTGTTTTATATGTGAGAATAAAAAATAAAGTCCTAGATGGGTTTGGTTTTGCAGTGTCTGTCTCAAGCCATGCAGCTAACGCAACTGAACAAGGGCTTTCTTTTCCTTGCCTTTAGTTCTTCTTCACCTCTGATGCCATCATTTTGGGTCCATGCTTGTTGCAGCTTTGTGTTGGTCTGTTCGTGACAAGTCTGCTGCTGTACATTCATATAGAGCAGTACAGTTCTTGCCAGTGGCAGTCTATCTGTGTTACGGGGAGCCTGTAGCAGACATAAAGTGCAGCCTGTTGTAAACTGCTTAGTGGGAGTCTGCCAAGAACGCAGCAGACAGAACTAATTGGGGAGAAAAATTATTTTGATGCCCTCCTCCTTTTCTTCTTTTTTTTTTTTTTTTTTTTTTTTTTTTTTTCCCTTACTAGGCTTATGTTAAAGTTAACTTTTTTTATATAGGATTTATCTGCCTTTAATTTTTTTGATGCTTGAATTATTTTTTAACTTTTTGTGTTGTGCACTGCAGGTCACTGAACACTTCCACATGGAGGCTGGCACAGACCCAAAGTCAAGACACGCAACTCATCACTGTGGATGAAAAATTGGTGAGTTTTCTTTTCCTCAAGCTGCATCTTTCCTTGAGGGGCTCCG
Source organism: Lithobates sylvaticus (assembly GCA_028564925.1). NCBI lineage: Eukaryota > Metazoa > Chordata > Amphibia > Anura > Ranidae > Lithobates > Lithobates sylvaticus. The sequence goes on from CM053026.1 coordinate 89,756,832, forward strand.
ACTGTGCAGTGGCGAACCCGTACTCTTCTATAGGAAATCTGGGATGAGCAAGGCAAACACTGCTGGGATGGGGGGAGCAAAGTTTGCAATGTGCAAACAGTTAACTTGATGAGCAGATCCATGTCATAGTTATCTGTCAGTGAACACTAAACATTACCATAACACTGTGCTGGCACACTAATTGTGTGTACACTATGATCATCCGCTTGTAGCAGCTTATGCAGCGAAACTGACAAATGGGAATTTAAGCTTTTGTTTTCCGTATATCCTAGTAAACCATATTAACCCCTTATGTAACCATCAGCATTTTGGCATTTTTGCAAATGTGGTCAGCCTAGGGACTTTGTTTTTTTTTTTTTTTTTTTTTTAGAAGAATCTGGGCATTCTTGTGAGCATTTAATGTGTCAAAAAAGCAACACACTTGTTTCAGAAGATTCTGATGGAAGCTGATTTACAAGCAGCACCATAGTTTTTAAAGGGATTTTAAACATTTTAAATTTCTTTTAAATAAGTCATGTCATGCTTTTGTATACTTTTGCAGAGAGCAGCCTGATCCTCCTCTTCTGGGGTCTCCCGCCAGTGCTTCTGGCTCCTCCTGCCCTTTGAATACCCCCCTAGTAAGCTGTGTGTGTGTGTGTGTTCGCTCCCTCGCTAAAAGATTAATTGGTGGCAGTGGGGAGGGAGAGAGCCTGAGAGAGTCGCTGCTCTCGTGCATAATGTTGGATCAAAATGGGAGGGGACGGGGGGCGAGGGGATCCTGTGCGCAAAGTTTTTACCTTTTTAATGCAGAGAATGCATTGAGGTTAAAAAAAACATTTGGCTTTCGAACCACTTTAACTGACCTTATTTAATGTCATTGCCCTGGAACTAGAATGTGGCCTTTTAGGCAGAGCGTGGCATCTTGCATCTTCTTGTGTCTATTAATTGAAATGAGTAGAAGGCAAATATATACAGATCCCTAAAATAGATTCCTGATTGAGAACCATGGTTAATTATTGTGCCTCCCAAAAAGTTCTCTTGGGGTCTCTGCAGGCTGTTTTTGAAGGTGGAAGCGGGAAAACTTGGATGCTTCAAAGTACTGAACTGTGATGCTCTGAAAGAGCTCATGTTGTTGTATATTATGATTTAAAAAAAATAAAATCTCCACCATTTAGGCCCTGTTCACACTGGTGTGACATACACTCCAGCTTTGGGAGCACATGTTGCATGATGTGTAAAAAATCAATTTAAGAGCCGTCTTAACTGGTCCGACTTTGAAAAATGTTCCTGCACTACTTTGATCCAACTTGGGCACGATTTCAGCCCAGTGATTTGATGAATAAGTCGCATCATCATCTTAACTGATCCTACTTGTGGTATGCAACTTGTGCTCTGAGGATCTTGAAGGGGAAATCACACGCCAACATCTTTAAAAAATATGCTACGCCATTTTTTTGTGTTTTTAATTTGACCCTTGTACAGTAATAGGTATTTGGATGTCCTTTTTGCTTGGGCACGGCAACCCATTTATTTGAATGTGCTGCCGTGACTGCGTTTTCTGCAAAAAAAGGTGCATGCATTTCAACCATGTGATTTCTCTGCGGTTCCTGTTCCCGCAAATGGGCTGTGTTTTTACATGCGTGGGGGTGCCATTCAGAATAAATGCAGCCCGCGCGTTTCTCACAGCAGCACCTATTCACTGCAGGTGGTTGCTGGTGCAGGAATCGCTGTAATTCCTGCACCCTCATACATGTGAACGAGCCTCAGACACCTGCGAGGGAATCTTGACCTGCACTCTGGTCTTAGGGTCATAACTGGTTTCCAGTAATTGCAGCTCCCTGTACACATTGGCTGTGGATTCATTTAATACATCCAGTTTTGAGCATGCAGTGTGTGAAGTGATGGTCCAAATGCAGAGGGTAACTTTTCCAAAATTAAACACAGATGTTAAAGCATAACTCCACTTTTGTTGAGAACCCCCCCGGGGTGATCTATGTAAATTGCAAGGATTATAACAACCTTTGTTGCAGATTCCTGTGTTATTTTGAAGTAATCCTATATGTATTTGTCTGTGCCTCTGTTCTGAGTGGGTCTAATGCAGGGATCTCCAAACTACGCCCCTCCAGCAGTTGTGGAACTACACGTCCCATGAGGCATTGTGAAACTGACTTTTACAGACATGACTAGGCATGATGGGAATTTGTAGTTCCTGAACAACTGGAGGGCCATAGTTTGGAGACTCCTGGTCTAATGGGAGTGGTTTCGTAATTAACTGTCAGGTGGCAAGCTGCAGGGCAATAATGAGGAAATCTGCTGGGCCTGCATCTCTTTAGACATGCTCCTATTGAATGTATCTCTCCAAAAATGACATTTTTGTAGCAGGGGATGCCTGAAATCTGACTTGTATTTTAAACAGACTTCTGGGAAGATTGAGCCAATCACACAAGCAGGAAATGATGTTTCTGGGGAGTGGTCAGTACACACTCTCTGTACAGAACAACTCCAGGTAGCCATATTGCAATGCATTCTCAGAAAATTACAGCGGCTGCAGATTGAACAGTAAAAGTAATTTTTATTAACATTCAATTACAATGTGATTAGTGACGCAATTTTATGTGCTATATTTTTTCTTTCTTTGCTATCTTCCCCCCAAGAAAGTGGAGTTACCCTTTAAAGAGAAGAAAAATCACACTGGTAGGTGAAACGGTTTTCATATGTGTGGTACCGGTGTAGCAGCTTGTATGATGTTCTAATGTAAAGCTTGTTGTCCACTAGTAAGATGTTCAAAGGACTTACTAGCTATATATAAGTAAATGATGTCCTAGCTGGAAATTAGGTTCTCACATCAAAACTATAACGGTGCTTTCCCACTGCTCTGTTGAAAAATAACATTAAAAATGCATATGCTTTTTCAATGTTTTTCTGGTTGGCATGGACATGTGACTCAAAAACGCACCAAAAACTCAAACCGCTTTGGGCTCCCATCTCTTTATTTGACATTGGCAAGGATTGTAGTAGGCACACTGAGGTCGCCTCATGTGAGTTGTCTGTAGTGGCCAGGCCTATTCTCCATTGTGAAGTACATGCAGGTAAAACAATTGTGCTATTCCCTTGCAGGTGTGAGAGGGTTGTGTCTGGGCCCCCTGAACATCCACCTTCGCCTTGGACATGATCTGGCTCAGGCTTACTGCGACAATTAATAAAATGTCCAACTAATGGCATTAAAATTTGGCATTCACCCCTTGACCACCTTCAACATTTGTATTCCCAACTACCTTTTGCCTGGCAACCAAGAACTTGATTCTTTCAGTTTAGGTGAAAGATCTGAACTGGATCATTTGATGGAGAGAACTCTCACTTAATATACCCAAATCTGAATTCTTACTTTAGATTTAGGCAGGCCATACATTATGCAGTTTTCTTTCCTTCAACCAAGGTTTGAAGGAAGGAGAATCGCTCGATTCCCGTATCAACACAGTCAGTGTTGATGGAGCAATCCTTCCCGCAGCGCTTTTTTGTTCTGCCGGTGGGGAGCACAGAGAGCCACCCCCACCAGCAAAATACAGCGATTACTGCTGGCAGATATAACTACTGGCAAGTGATCAGGCGGGAAAAAAAAACAGACAGGCTGGTTGTACTAAAGACAATCGTTGGATCCACTTCTGTACAACCAGCCTGCTCTATAAACGGATCGACGTTCGGCCGGTTCCTGCTGAACCAGATGAATTTCGATCAGTCTATGGCTGGCTTTAGCATTTGCAATCAAATTGAAAACTTTATTTAGACTGGGTGTTTGCTTTTTCACTTTTTTTTTAATTTTTTTTTAACAATTTCCTTTTTGTATACAGATCAGAAATATTTTTCATCCTGCTAACCAAATAAATCAGACACTGGAAGACTGTCTTACTATGGTACACAGTGATACACCTGGAAGCACATCTTGTATTTGATTGTCCTTGGCCCACAAATATTTACTTCATAAAGAGCAGAAAAATAAATGGAAAGGCGCATAGAATGGTTTTATAATGTCCATTTATTATTTTTATGTGTTAATGTGATGACAGAAGTGATAAAACCTTCCATGCGTTGTCCCAAGGCAACTTGGGTGAGATTACGGTCATAAATGTTGCAAAATCCAGCAAGTTCCACATGGTACATGGTGGTAGGTTGTCCTTTTTTACTGATTCATGCTAATTATGAGATGTATTAAATATATGTTTGGAATCAACTTGTTAAAGGATAACTCCACTTTCATGAGGGAAAAAAAGGCAAATAAAAAAAATAAATATAGCGTATACAATTGCGACGCAGGTCATATTGTAGTTTAATGTTATTAGAAATTCCCTTTCTTTTTCACTCTGCAGCTCTGTAATTTTCTGTAAAATGCAATATGGCAACCTGAAAGTGCCCTGTATGCAGATGGTGTACAGAACGCCCCCCAGATTTGTAATTTCCTGCTTGTGTGATTGGCTTACTGATTTTCCCAGAATTATGCACTAAGATACAAATCCAATTTTGAGCATCCCCTGCAACAAACGTGGCATTTTTGGTGAGATACTCTCAAAGGGAAATCTTATGTAAAGGGGTAAAGGCTCTGCAGCTCTGCTCATTGGAATCCTGCAGGTGCAGCAGCTGATTTGATATTTATAAAATCACTCCCATTCACATCCCACATGGACACAGAGAAAAACAAACCACAATTTCTTCATAACAAAAGGTAGGAATCTGGAACAAAGTTTGTTAAAATCCTCAATGTACATAGACCACCCAGAGGTGAAGGTCTTTTTTTTTTTTTTAAACAAAAGGGGAGTTACTCGCTAAAGAAGCTAGAACTGTGCTGCCGTCAGAAATTTACAAAGATTCAGAAAAGCTGCCACCTTCAACTGCTAGGCAAAAGTTAATTCTCCAAAAAATGCAAAAAAAAGCTACTTTCACACTGGGGCAGCGGTAGCAGTAAAGCGCCGCTCATTTTTGCGGCGCTTTACCGCTGTTATAGCGGTGCTTTGGTGCCACTTTCTGGGCAGTAGCAGGGCGCTTTAACCCCCAAGAAGTATAAAGAATGAACATTAGATAGATGGAAAGAAGTACCCCCAGAATAAATGGGACTTTGGCGGCAACAAGATAAAGGTAAAAAACAGTATAGTTTATTACAAAAAATTGTATACATAAATAACAATTCAAACCAATAAAACATGGATGTTGATGGTATTGATTCCCATGAGTGTCCAAACGCCCCGACGCGTTTCGAGACAGTTAACGTCCCTTCGTCAGGGGAAAAGTGTCAGGACGGGATCACACTATGTATTAAAATCAAATATGTTAATTAGTAACAATATACAGCAAACTATTAAATCAATTGTTTGTAGCATGGGACATATAGCACAATAATTACAGTAGCAAGGAACATACCCAAAAACGATCAACATAAGGATTCACCGCTGAAACTATGGTCACGACTAGACACCATACATGTTCAAAGGACAAAGATGTAACCACTGGGTCCACACTGTCCCCCCATGACGGCCGTAGCGGAGATCATACACTTTCCTAGATGTCACGCCCCTGTATCTCTCAGAGTATTTTCTAAATAAGTGATCTAATAAAGAGATATAACAGAGTTTGTATTCCTACATTGCATATGTCAGCTGCCCAGCTCTGAAGAAAAACTCTTTAGACAGAGATGGGTCAATTTAAATAGAGAGTATAATTGCGTGTGTGTGTGTGTGTGTGTGTGTGTGTGTGTGTGTGTGTGTGCGTGCGTGCGCGTGTATATTTATAGGCATGTCCTACCTTCATACACTCCACTTTCAGGATAAGGCAGATACTAATGGCAAACTCAGGAATACACGAGTAAGTCCAGAACTCTCCTCCCAGATCACTAATAGGTGTACTTTTATATTGGGGCAAAAAAAGCATCTAGTAATGTTCAGCAATTTAGGGGTTAAAAGTGCCCATGATGCGGCGCTTCCGAAGTGCTTTTCAGGCGATTTGGAAGTGGTGCCTACTCATTCCAATGGGCAGGGGTGATGTATACACCGCACACACACTGCCCAAAGATGCAAGCGCACCTCCCCAGTGTGAAAGCACTTGGGGTTTTCACACTGGGGTGGCTTGAGAGGCAGTTTTCAGGCGCTTTACAGGTGCTATTTTTAGTGCTAAAAAGCCTGAAAACTTCCTCAGTGTGAAAGGGGTCTTGCTGATCCCAGTTTTTACATTCTGGAAAAATGTCCTATCCAAATGGTTTCAATTTGGCAGAATGTCCAATCTTGGGCTCTGTTCACACTAGTGCAACTTCACCTGTGTGTGCTGTCGTCCTGCTATGCAGAACAATGGGAATCACATTTATGCTCTGGTGCCCATTCACATCAATATAACAATGCAGTAGCCCAATGAGTGATTATGTAGGAGCCGCCATGATTGGCTGCAGGAACTGTTGGCCCCTCATTGCTTTCAGTGGCTATTCGTGGGGAACCTCTGATGGGTCCCCTTCATACAATTGCTAGCGGTCCCATTCAAAAGGGCGAATGAGGCCTTAATGTTTCCTGTTTATCATGGTGGTCTTTGGATTGCAGCAGAACTTGTATACTAGCCATTAATTTGAACCCACTTAAAGTATCCATGTATTATATATTAAACTGTAATTTTTCATCTTATAATGGAAAGTTGCTGTAAGAATGGACCTAGAATACCCAGGTAAGGAGCTAGTTGGCAGAGATTTATACTTGGCTTAGTGACACTTCCCACACCACGCTCATTTTGTATTCCAACACAGAAAAATTCCTGTCATTCTTTTTCATTATTATTGTAACCCAAGAGCTTCACACAACTTCTGGGTTACACATTTTTGTTTCAATGCCAGGCTCGTTTGGAATTAGTTTTATTGTTCTTTTATTTGTGGATATTCAAAAAAAAATGTATGAACTTGTAGCTTCTCCCAGGACTAGTTATGGCTCATAGACATCTAGTCATGGATTTCAGCATTTATAGTGATGATTTTACATGCGGATTTCAAGGTGGTCATACATATACTGGCCATCGGCGCATAGTGACGGCTGTTTTTTGATTTGGCTCTCATGTACTCGGCTTGAGCGATTATAGGCTTATAGCGTCTACAAACTATGGCATATATACTGGAATTTTACATTATTTTTTATTTCTACTGTTTACCAGCTTATAGCGGGACTGCGATATTGTGGCGGATGATCGGACACTGAATTTGTGGGAACCAGTGACACAAATTTAGTGATTAGTGCTAAAAATATGCAATGTCACTGGTACCCAATGACACTGGCTGGGAAGAGGTTAAACAATCAAAGGTTTAAATGTGTGTGCCTGGCCAGTGTTTTTTGTACTGTGTGGTGCTTTTACTAAGGGATGTGATGGATTTGATTCTCTGCCTGCACAGCAAGGAGTAAATCAGATTCCTGCTGTCAGAACAGAGCTCTACCTTGTTTACAGAGGCAGAGCTCCGTCCAGCCTCTCTCCTCAAGGATCGGTGGGTGCCAATGGCCATCCATTCGCCAGCACCCGCTGATCGGCTTCTGCCTAGGTGTGTGTGTGTGTGTGTGTGTGTGTGTGTGTGTATATTATATATATATATATATATATATATATATATATATATATATATATATATATATATATATATATATATATATATTATTGGAGTTGCACTGAATGGCAATTTTGGTACCACAAATGCAGAATACGCATGGCAGAAAACTGCAGTTTTTAAAAAATATTTATATTTTTATATAGAATTGTATTCGACTATTTAAAATAAATTTATTGGCACCTTTTTAGCGCAAGAGAAATGTATCCCTTTAAATGTAGGTCTGCACACTGGCTGGTTGGGCTTCCATTGTGGTGTTAAAAATCCTGCATGCTGCATTTTTGGGCAGTTAAAAATACGCACCTCTCAGTTGAACTGCATTGAAAACGCAGCAAGAACACATCAAGGCACCTGTGTTAAATTTTTTATGTGTTTTTTGGAGTCGCATGACCTATGAAAAAAACACCATAAGCACAGTAAAATCTGAGAGAGTTGGTGGCAAAATTGCCATACATTTGTGCATTTTTAGTGCACACACACACACACACACACACACACACACACACACACACACACACACACACACACACACACACACACACACAGCCTTGCGAAAGTATTTGGCCCCCTTGAACTTTTCAACCTTTTGCCACATTTCAGGCTTCAAACATAAAGATATAACATTTTTATTTTTTGTGAAGAATCGCCAACAAGTGGGACACAATTGTGAAGTGGAACGAAATCTATTGGATTGTTGAAACTTTTTTAACTAATAAAAAAATTTAAAGTGGGGCGTGAAAAATTATTCGGCCCCCTTGCGTTAATACTTTGTAGAGCCACCTTTTGCTGCGATTACAGCTGCAAGTCGCTTGGGGTATGTCTCTATCAGTTTTGCACATCGAGAGACTGAAATTCTTGCCCATTCTTCCTTGCAAAACAGCTCGAGCTCAGTGAGGTTGGATGGAGAGCGTTTGTGAACAGCAGTTTTCAGCTCTTTCCAGACTCCAACAGGTTTTCATCCAGAATGGTCCTGTATTTGGCTGCATCCATCTTCCCCTCAATTTTAACCATCTTTCCTGTCCCTGCTGAAGAAAAGCAGGCCCAAACCATGATGCTGCCACCACCATGTTTGACAGTGGGGATGGTGTGTTGAGGGTGATGAGCTGTGTTGCTTTTTTTCTCCAAACATATCGTTTTGCATTGTGGCCAAAAAGTTTGATTTTGGTTTCATCGGACCAGAGCACCTTCTTCCACATGTTTGGTGTGTCTCCCAGGTGGCTTGTGGCAAACTTTAGACAAGACTTTTTATTGATATCTTTGAGAAATGGCTTTCTTCTTGCCACTCTTCTATTAAGGCCAGATTTTTGCAGTGTACGACTGATTGTTGTCCTATGGACAGACTCTCTCACCTCAGCTGTAGTTCTTTGCAGTTCATACAGAGTGATCATGGGCCTCTTGGCTGCATCTCTGATCAGTCTTCTCCTTGTCTGAGCTGAAAGTTTAGAGGGACAGCCAGGTCTTGGTAGATTTGCAGTGGTCTGATACTCCTTCCATTTCAAAATGATCGCTTGCACAGTGCTCCTTGGGATGTTTAAAGCTTGGGAAATCTTTTTGTATCCAAATCCGGCTTTAAACTTCTCCACAACAGTATTACGGACCTGCCTGGTGTGTTCCTTGGTCTTCATGATGCTCTCTGCGCTTTCAACAGAACCCTGAGACTATCACAGAGCAGGTGCATTTATACAGAGACTTGATTACACACAGGTGGATTCTATTTATCACCATCAGTCATTTAGGACAACATTGGATCATTCAGAGATCCTCGCTGAACTTCTGGAGTGAGTTTTCTGCACTGAAAGTAAAGGGGCAGAATAATTTTGCACGCACCACTTTTCAGTTTTTTATTTGCTAAAAAAGTTTAAAATATCCAATAGATTTCGTTCCACTTCACAATTGTGTCCCACTTGTTGGTGAATCTTCACAAAAAATTAAAATGTTATATCTTTATGTTTGAAGCCTGAAATGTGGCAAAAGGTTGAAAAGATCAAGGGGGCCGAATACTTCCGCAAGGCACTGTATATGTATATGTGTGTGTGTGTGTGTGTGTGTGTGTATGTATGTGTATATATATATATATATATATATATATATATATATATATATATATATATATATATATATATATATATATATATTGTGTGTTATATTATTATATATATATATATATATATATTTGTGTGTTATTATTATTATATATATATATATATATATATATATATATTTATATATATTGTGTGTGTTATATATTATTTTATATATATATATATATATATATATATATATATATATATATATATATATATATATATATATATAAAAATTGCTGCACAGAACTGCTCATCTGGTATGGGGTGGTTAAAGTTCACCCGAAGTCAAAAAGGGAAAAATTTCCAACTGATATGAAATATCTAGAATTGTTTATTGTGCCTAAGCAGTGACTATATATATATATATATATCATCTACCTTTTTTTTGTTTTCAATTCTTACCAATTTCTTCCAATATCAATCTTTTTAGGCCCCTTTCACACTGGGGTGTATTTCAGGAGCTACAGCGCTAAAAATAGCGCCTGTGTAGCTCCTGAAAAAAGCCGATCCTTTCAGTCCAGTGTGAAAGCCGGAGGGCTTTCACACTGGAGCGGTGCGCTAGCAGGACGGTGTAAAGTCCTGCTAGCAGCATATTTTGGAGCGGTGTATTCACCGCTCCTATACCGCTCCTACCCATTGAAGTCAATTGGACACCACGGGGATACTGCCGGCAAAGCGCCGCTGCAGTATCACTTTGCGGGGGGTTTTAACCCTTTTTCGGTCACTAGCGGGGATTAAAACCACCCCGCTAGCGGTCGCATACCGCAGCTAAAACGACTGTAAAGCAGTGCTAAATATAGCGTTGCTTTACCGTCGCCGCCTGCACCGCCCCAGTGTGAAGCCGGCCTTAGACACAAAAGTTAGTATTAATGTATCCCTAGAATGGCTGTGTGCTAAAAAACAAAACAAATCCCCTAAAGCCATATTAACCCAGAGCCGTTTTTGGTGTGTGTGTGTGTGTGTGTGTGTGTGTGTGTGTGTGTGTGTGTGTGTGTGTGTGTGTGTGTGTGTGTGTGTGTGTGTGTGTGTGTGTGTGTGTGTGTGTGTGTGTGTGTGTGTGTGTGTGTGTGTGTGTGTGTGTGTTTGTTTGTTTTTTTTTTTTTTTTTTTTTAAATTAATTTTTTTCTTGCACACATGCTTAAAAATAATTTTACGCCTGAAGATTACATAAAACCCCCAAACATATTTTTCTGAAAGCAGACACCATACACTAACTTTTTTTTTTTTGCACGATAGTACCGCAGACACTAAAGTAAATTTTTAGGGCACATAAACACAATAAATCACCCAATTTCTTATAAAAGATCAGGTTGCATCGAGTAAATGGATACCCAACATGTCAAACCTTCAATTTGCGTGCGCCCGTGAAATGGCGACGAACTTGAGTACCCTATATTCTCCATAGGTGACACTTTAAAAGCCCCCTATAGGTCATCAGTGTAGTATCATGAAGGAGATCCGGTTCTAGAAATATTGCTCGCTCCAGCATCCGTGGCGATATGTAACTTGTGTTATGCAATCAATGCTTTAATGCGTAGATGTCCTCGACACCTGTGTCTACGTTTGTGCATGGGGGCCCCCATGGGTGGCGCTTGGATTTTTTTTTTTTTTTCATCGGAGCACAAAGTCCCATATGTGATGAGTTTTGGTGACAGGTTCTCTTTGAGACCTCCAGGGTCCCTGCATGTCTCCCCTGTGCTCCACTGAATGTAGTGCAATGGAGATCGCACTGCATTACATTGTTTCCTGGCCATCCTAAGAGACGGACCCGACAGTGATGTCATAGGCATCAACAATGGCAGCAGCAAATGTCTTTTATAGTGGGGGATGAATAAGCTGTATTTTTACAATTATTATGGATCTGTCATAAAGTAAATCATATGCAAGTACATTTTACTATAACGCTGCTCGCTATTTTACAATGAAACTTGTCATATTGTGTAAAATTGTACCCTGGAAACGAAGAACCTCTAAGATTTGGAGACCCTCTGAACACATTCGGCAACAGTTAACCTTAAATATTTACAGCTTTCCTTTCCTTCGGAGCTGCTGACTTGAGAACAGGTCTGATTTTCTTTGAGATGACTTGTAATTTATCATCACAAGGCAGGATCAAAGCAGAGTAAAATCATACACTTCTTTCTTATACCGCAGTTTTAGTTTAACCTTTCCGATTATGATAGTTGGAATACAATTAGAAAAAATAGATGACATTCCAGTTCTAATTAGTAGCAGATTAGACTTTTGGCAGGTCTGTCTTAAAGTGCTCAGCTATGTGTGGTCTGTTATTTCATGTGCAACCTGATATTTGTGCTTGTTTTATTCCAAGCACAAGATTTGGTAAGCTTTCCAACTCTTCCTAATGGGTCACAGAGAATGCATGTTTGTCACTGAGTTTTCAAACCTTAGTCTTCATGCTCTTTAATTGTATTTTGTTCTGTCCACGTTTATCTGTCTAAAGGGAGTAACAGTTTCACTCGGGTGATTCATTATAAATGGATTCTTTGAGTAAAACTGAAATCTGATGTTTTAGACTATAGATTGCTTTTGCGAGCGGTAGTATTTCTGGGAGTATGATATGTAAATAACGAATACACATTTTGTACATCTTTTCATACATGTCCAATTTCTGGATTGTAAAACACCTTGAACAGTGGGAGAAATCGTGACCCATTGTTTTAGTGGGAGGAATGGTGACCCATTGTTTTTTAGTGGGAGAAATCGTGACCCATTGTTTTAGTGGGAGGAATGGTGACCCATTGTTTGTTTTTAGTGGGAGGAATGGTGACCCATTGTTTTTAGTGGGAGGAATGGTGACCCATTGTTTGTTTTTAGTGGGAGGAATGGTGACCCATTGTTTTAGTGGGAGGAATGGTGACCCATTGTTTTAGTGGGAGGAATGGTGACCCATTGTTTTAGTGGGAGGAATGGTGACCCATTGTTTTAGTGGGAGGAATGGTGACCCATTGTTTTAGTGGGAGGAATGGTGACCCATTGTTTTAGTGGGAGGAATGGTGACCCATTGTTTTAGTGGGAGGAATGGTGACCCATTGTTTGTTTTTAGTGGGAGGAATGGTGACCCATTGTTTGTTTTAGTGGGAGGAATGGTGACCCATTGTTTTAGTGGGAGGAATGGTGACCCATTGTTTTAGTGGGAGGAATGGTGACCCATTGTTTTAGTGGGAGGAATGGTGACCCATTGTTTTAGTGGGAGGAATGGTGACCCATTGTTTTAGTGGGAGGAATGGTGACCCATTGTTTTAGTGGGAGGAATGGTGACCCATTGTTTGTTTTAGTGGGAGGAATGGTGACCCATTGTTTGTTTTAGTGGGAGGAATGGTGACCCATTGTTTGTGTCAGTGGGAGGAATGGTGACCCATTGTTTGTGTCAGTGGGAGGAATGGTGACCCATTGTTTGTGTCAGTGGGAGGAATGGTGACCCATCGTTGGTGTCAGTGGGAGGAATGGTGGCCCATCGTTGGTGTCAGTGGGAGGAATGGTGGCCCATCGTTGGTCAGTGGGGGTCCCCCTCAAGATCCATACCAGACCCTTATCCGAGCACGCAGCCCGGCAGGTCAGGAAAGGGTGGCGAGCGAGCGCCCCCCCCCCTCTCCTGGACCATATCAAGCCACATGCCCTCAACATGGAGGGGTTTGGTGCTTTTTGGGCCCCTCCACCCTAAAGCACCATGTCCCCATGTTGAGGACAAGGGCACCCTGATCCCGACCCCCCCCCCCAATCCTATGTGAATGATTATGGGGTACATAGGGGTACCTGTCTCTCAAAAAACTTTTTTGTTGCAGGGGGATGCCTGAAATATTTAGAGGATAGGCCAAAGCTTATGGGAAGAACCTGTATAAAGAGATGGCAATGGGCAGGAATAGGTGGAAGTGGGCGGAGCTCCTGGGTCAATCATGAGTGGGAGTGGGTGGAGCCTCCTTTCTGGGGCTTTTGTAATAATAGAGATGCTGGTGTCTTGCCGAGTTGGTTCCCCTGGCGGATTGGTTCCTCTCTGTACTGCGCAGGCTCAGCGCTTGCGCAGTATGAACGACTAGGCATCTTCCGGAAATTGACGAGTGAACTCTACACCGTGCACGCGCACGATGATTGCACTAATAATTATACACACATATAAAAAAAAAATATATATATATATATATATATATATATATATATATATATATATATATATATATATATATATATATATATATATATATATATATAACCCTTTTTTCATTTTTCTCCCATACATTAAATCATTTTTTTTGTGAGTTCTTGTGATTAGTATGCTGGGATTTACAGTCCCTCAGCAGTCGGAGCACCACTCGGGTGATTTATTTATGAGCAGTATGGTGTATATATAGGAATATTAATTAATAAAATTACATTAAATATACAATTATAGTCTTTGATGGGAAATCTTTTTTTTTTTTTATTGGACGAATATCTCTATCTATCTATCTATCTATCTATCTATCTATCTAATCTCTCTCTGACACACACATGTATATTGCAGATAACACATTGATGCAGTGTACACATGACACCCCCCCCCCCCCCCCCATTAAATGAAAGCCCCTAATTGGTGGAAATACCCCCAAGCCCCCCAGGTATTACGTGCGGCATCGTCTCGTACACCACCTGCACGGTGTACACTTCACTCGCATCTGTTTAGGTTCGGAAATTTCGCTGCGCATGCGCAGTACAGATCTGCACTAATGCGCCATGGGGGAACCATCTCGGCAGAACACCGGAGCTTTTCATGGAGTGTAGGAGCACCTCCCCCGTGATGTCAGGACGACACGCTGTAGTCTCTTCAGAGGGGCAGCACGGGAAAAGGGGACAACAGAGGCATTTACAGACAGGGGAAACAGCGTTGTCTCCTCCTTAAAGGAAGTGGACATGAGAGTTTTGAGCTGCAGGGGAAAAGGTAGATATCTCACTATCCTTACTGCTGTTTGCAAAACAACTAAGGAGATGTTTAACAGATTGCAGTGTTGCATAACATTGATTTTTTTATTTTATTTTTCATTTTGACCATAGTTCTACTTTAAAAGTGGGAGTAAAACCAGTTTCAAAAAACACTTACATTACCGACATGCCGGAAATGTTAACTTTCATATTGGTTGTGCTCTCAACCAAACTTTCAAACCATCCAATGGCTGGTGTCATAACTGATCACATGTGCAGCATTATGGCAGTTGAAGAATTATTAGAGGCCAAGATGGCAGCTTCCTTGACTGAAAACGATAGAAGGGCTTACTTCCACTTTAAGTAAATGAAAGCATTGACCTATCGCTCCTTTCCAGTTATCTAGTTACAGTAGTTCCTCTTGAAGTGTCAGTTACAATAAACCTCATTATTTGTACATATTTTTATGGCCTTTTATCGTTGCCTTGTTACCGGCTAGGATTATGTCTCTTCTATTTTTGAATATCATTACTGATGAGCATCGTCCAGCCTGCCTCCAAAATTCTTGTACTTTACTAAATATAAGCCCCAGTTTGTTTGATCGTGTGTCCTTAAATTCCAGCAGTGATTATACTGAGGACAAACTGTTTTGGAACAAAGCCTGTAACTCGGAGCAGAGTCAGAATGGATGTTTCATTCTTTGGGTCTATTTATACAGATCAATAATACATATTTTTTTTTTTGGCCAAGGGAACAATTTTGCCTATGTGTCAATATAACTGGTCAATTCTTGCCCATCTTATCTGTCCCCTGGTGCCTCTAACATTGAGAACCGCTCAGTTCTAATGGCTCCCTGAGCAGAGCGCCATCAGTCAGCAGCTCTCTGCTCAAACACCCACCCCTGCTCACTGCAGTGCTGGGCTGGGGCAGGGGCGGCTGGCTCGGAGCCTGAGTCGGGTGCCAGTCCAGGCATGTGGGTGGATCCCGACTTCATTGTCGCGATCTTGCCTGAGCCTGGATCGGCTATGTGAAGTCAGCTGACATCGGGCTTCAGGCTGCTGTCTGATGAAAACGGGTCACAGGAGTGCAGAACAAACTGCACTCCTGTGATCCATAGAAGTACAGCCAAAAAGCTTTGGCCGTACCTCCCCTTTTTTTTTTAATGCCATTTTTATAGAACAAGGTGAAAAAAAGAGAAATGTCTTCTGCAGTTGGCTTATTTTTTTTATTTTTTATTTTTTCAATTTCACCAGTAATTTACACCAAACTAGGTACCGTATTTATTGGCGTATAACACGCACCCCAAGTTTAGGAGGGCGTTTTAAGGAAAAAAGTTTTAGGAGGGAAGATTAAGGGAAAAAAAAAAAAACTTACATTTAAATGCCCATCAATGCAGCCTTATCAGTGTGCATCTGCAGCCTTGTCCATCATTGCAGAATAATCAGTGTCATTTGCAGCCTTGCCCACGTTTAAATTTCCCGCTGCCGCGACAGACCAAGTGAGCGCCGCCGAAAAATACAGAGCGCCGGCAAAAAATACCGAGCCGACTGCTCGGCTCTGCTCGCAGTCCCTCCTCTCTGCTGTTTCTGGAGCGAGCGCTGCCGAAAAAGACAGAGCCGACTGTACTGTGTACTCTGCTCCGCTTGCAGTCCCGCCCAGTCTGGCGCTCAGTCTTTTTCGGCGGCGCTCAGTCTTTTTATATATATATTGTGTGTGTAATAAATATATATCATAAGTGGGACACCAGCATTTACACGCACATGAACTTTAGAGCTGAAGCTGCAAAGGTTGGGCCAACTCAATATTGAACCCTACAGACTAAGACGCCATTAAAATTCATATGGTGTAAAGGGAGGTGTCCCAATACTTTTGACAATCGTGTTTTTTTTTTTTTTTGTTTTGTTATATAGGCTTTTTTTTTTTATGTAATTTTTGGCACACATGTGATTTGCTGCCTTCTGAGACATGAGTACCTGATTGTTTTTTTGTTGCCTACATGTGACCTTGGCCCACTGCACTAAATGCTGAAAGAGAATTCACAAAAAAATATCTTCTGTGCATAATCATCACTGGCTGAGGGAGGAATATTTCTCAATTTAGGGAGAGGAAATCTACAAATTAGAAACATGTTGACAGATAAGGAAATAGATTGGCGGAAGTCTGACCTTGATAAAGTTGACGTGGCTCATGTTTCACACAAGGCATGTCCTGTATCGCTGTGAGGAAAAAGAATAGGTATTGATGAAGAAGGTATTGCATATATTTTTACATGTATGCTTTGATCAGAAGACGGCAAAATGCCTGACACTTTGTCATTTAAAGCTCAAGTCCTAAAAGAATTTGGATCCACGTCAACATGATGTGATGGGTGTTATCACCCGGCTCGAAGGCTTTCTTTTGGATTAGCACCAGGAAACATTCTTTGCGGTATGCACATTCATTTACACTCTGCATATTGAAAACTATACCCTGGTTACAAGTTGTAGGACTTGAAACTCTTTCCTGTTATCTTTCCATGTATAGCCCCTAATAATTACAGAGCCTGGAAGTAAATGTTGCCAGACGGGCCTGCAAATATCGAATATTGTAGATTTTTTATGTTCTCTCTTGGTCTGAGATTTATATGTCTTGGGAATGCCAGTGAAAATTTCCCTATCAAAATTTCTGGTTTTGTCCAACTGCCTTGGCCATTACAAGGCCAATAGAGGACATCGGGATATCATTTTATTATAGTCTTGTGTGGGAAGGTAGAGAAGCAGCCTAATAAAGAGGAATCTGGCTAATGTGAATGATTCAACCTAATTATGTTCACCATAAACGTAATTGATAACTATCCTTGTAGCACAGTAGCATCTGGGCAACTTCTTTCCTTTGGCGAGTCAGTCTGGTATGCGTTCCAGCGCTGGACATCCACACCAAAGGACTGAATGGAGGTATTTTTGCAGTGGAAGAAGCTGCCCAGCCAGGAGACTTTGCAGAGGCAGCTATGTGGTCCTTGGGGTAGATTTGGCAGGAGTCAAACAGGTAAGGGTTTTTTTTTTTTTTTTTTTTTTTTTTTTTTTTTTTTTTTATAAAAAAAATTTGGGTGGGGGGGTTTGGTATAGTGTTGCAGAGGGGTCAGGTAAAGTAATTCTATAAGGTATGTTGTGAATGTTTTTTCCTTTCATACACACTCATATTACAGAACACATACAGCAATTTTACTGAATGTGTTCAGATTCTTGTATAAACTCAACTGTGATTTTCTTTAAGACCCATTTCACACTGAGACACTCAAACTGCCCATAAAACTTTATTTTTTTTTTTTATTTTTTTTTTAAGGTCGCATTTCTCAAACTTTTTGTGGTGCTTTTGAGGCGCCTTTCGTGCACTTTGCAGGCGCCTTTGAAGCACTTCCTATTTATTTCAATGGAGAGGGGTGTTTTTCAGGTGCTCCAAACGTGCTCCAAACAACCATATTACACTTAGGCCCCTTTCACACTGGGGCGTGAGCGGTGTCTGCGGTAAAGCAGCGCTATATTTAGCGCTGCTTTACCGTCGTTTTAGTGGCGCTAGCGGGGTGGTTTTAACACCCGCTAGCGGCCGAAAAAGGGTTAAAACTGCCTGCAAAGCGCCGCTGCCCCATTGATTATAATGGGTAGGAGCATATTAGGAGCGGTGAATACACCCTTCCGCCGTGCTAGTGCACCGCTCCAGTGTGAAAGCCCTCCAGCTTTCACACTGGAGTGAAAGGGGCCGTTTTTTTTTTTTTTTTTTTGTCAGGCTTTTTTTTTTTAGCGCTGTAGCACCTGAAACGCCTCGGAGTGAAAGGGGCCTTAGAGCAGGGGTCTCAAACTGGCGGCCCTCCAGCTGTTGCGGAACTACAAGTCCCATCATGCCTCTGCCCATGGGAGTCTTGCTTGTAACTATTAGCCTTGCAATGCCTCATGGGAATTGTAGTTCTGCAACAGCTGGAGGGCCACCAGTTTGAGACC
This sequence comes from Lithobates sylvaticus, assembly GCA_028564925.1. Classification (NCBI taxonomy): domain Eukaryota; kingdom Metazoa; phylum Chordata; class Amphibia; order Anura; family Ranidae; genus Lithobates; species Lithobates sylvaticus. The sequence continues at coordinate 89,775,398 of CM053026.1, forward strand.
CCTGCCTTAGAGGCATCTCTCTTCTTTTATACTCTGTAGCTTCTGATGGATTTAGCTTCTAATCCCCTTTTGGAGGCTGCCATTTGTGGAAGGACATTTTATATGGACCATAAACTGAAAGACCTATAAATAAATGGTTGTGGAACGAATCATTTGAGTTTTCATTATTTCTTTTGGGGAAAATTTGCTTCGATATACAAGTGCTTTGGATTACAAGCATGTTTCTGGAACGAATTGTGCTCGCAATCCAAGGTTTTACTGTAATACGTGTGTGTGTGTATGTGTATATGATAAATATGTGTGTGTGTGTGTGTGTGTGTGTGTGTGTGTGTGTGTGTGTGAATATATATTATATAATTACTTTTTTAATTAATACCATGAATTTATTGTTGGCCATTATCGGCAACTTTAGTGCAGGAAAAGCTCAAGAAAAATGCATCCCTTTAAATTCTATGTCTTCACACTGGTCTGTTGTGCTTCTGTTATAGGGTTAAAAAAAAGTCAGTTAAAAAAAAATCGCAACTATAAAACAACTCCGCATTGGAAAGCAAGAACGCGTCAATGTACCCACCCGTGTTAGGTTTTATGCAGTTTTTGAGTCACGTGACCTATGAAAAACACACCATAAACACAATAAAATCACAGCAAAATCGTGCACGTTTTTGGCGCAATTATCAGCACCTTTTTCGCTATCAGCAAAATGCTGAAAACGCCATTTGACTGATATGTTTCGGCTGCCGAAATTTCGGCGCATCATTCTTAAACCAAGTAAGACGAGGATTTGGTTATATTTAAGCTCCATTCGCACTTGTGTGATTTGTCATGCGATTTTGAACATTAAAGTTGCAGGACAAGTCGCACCCCATTTTTTTAAGGCATCGGCGTGACTTGGAAAAGGTGCCTGTACTACTTTGCGACTTTTGATGCAACTTGGATTCATTGAGTCTAAAGTCAGATCAAAACCGCACCAAAAAACGCTGTAATGTGACTAGAGCCTTATGTTCTTGACCTTCCAATAATGTGTTTAAACCCCAGGTTTTATAGCTCATGGTGAAAAGGAAACGTTTGCGCTGTCCTTCTGTTTAGAAATCTCCTTGGCACTTTACCATAACCTTTATCTGTTGTATATTTCAGGAGGGCTGATGTTCATGTTTGTCTCTTGTATATTTCTAAAGAAATGATGTTCATGAGCTGTGGTGACATAAGTGCTGTCTAATAATGCTTAGAATGGCCGCTGAGGCTATAAAAAGACTTTTATTAGGCTCCTTTTTCCCAAATGGCAAATCGTGACACTCCTTACAAGAAACATGTGATGTGTATCTGCGTAATCGTCGGTTAATGGATCAGATGGTATCGCAGTGCTAAATGCATTATATGGAGGTATCAGACAAGAATTGCCATTAGGGGAATTTGTTTGAAGCATTTTACATGGCATATAGTTCCAGCTTTGGATGCTTCTTGGAAGCTGCAGTTGTAAGACATCCCTGCAATGTTTTGTCTCTGCTCTTCCCTCAAGGCCATAACAATAGTGTCCTTCTCTTCTCTTCTATCTGGACTCCACATTTGTTCCTCCTTTCCTCTGATTCCTTGTTTCTGATATACAAAACCCTTAGATATATTTGTAATGGCAACAGCAGGAGTGGGCTTCTGTGGAATACTGTTGTAAGGGATATCTTGCCAGAGAAGTCTGATTCCGTTTTCTAACAACCGTACGCAGATATAGCGCGTGTTTTGGGTGAGCTGTCCCTTAAAGCACAACTGTGATTTAGTAAGAAAACAGCTGTAAAAAGGAACACAGAGGTAGATAATTTGCTGGAAGAATGGCCTCTGGTCAAATGTTGGATCAAAGAATATGGTATAGGGGTACCATCATCCTTAGAGTAAAGATTAAAGGGCAGGAGACAATTACACCCCCCCCCCCCCCCCACTTCATGTGTCCCTAAATAGTTTGAATAAATGGACTCTCTCTGTACCCAATGATTACTGGTTAAGGATAAAACATAAATTTCATACATCATGGGACACAGGCTAATATTCATTACCTGCTGGGTTATACTTCATCTCCGGTGAACGGACACTGGTAGACCAAAGGTCTTTAGACAGGAAGTGATCCCCTATATAACCCCTCCCACACAGGAAGCACTTCAGTTTTTTTTTAAACCAGTGTCTGCAAGGTGGATGGCACGGTTTGTTTGAGCTCTCTGAGCTCCAGGTCTCTAGTCCCACAAACAGTTCTTAAATGAATCAAGGGATTGACCAATCGGATCCATTTGACACAGGCTTTATATGCTTAGATAAATAGTACCTGAGCCTCGCAAAGAAGACTCAAGATCCTGCAAGGTTTAGCCTGTAATGCGGTTTCCCAGCGCTGGACCCTGCAGAGTGGAATCCTGGATACCACAGCGCTAAGGCATTCCTGCAGGGTGCTGCACAGGTTCAAGGGAGTGGACCCTAAACATGAAAAGGGTACAAAGTCCTTGAAGGTCTTCAAGTGATGCCGTGATGGGTGAAGTTTGGGCTCTTAGTTTCTAAGCGGCCCTGCGCCTGGACGGGTAGGTGAAACCCCTTTTACTTATTATTGTGGGGTGTCCCAGCGATTGTAACAATCAGTCAAGCTAGTTAAAAGCTGGACACCTGTGTGCGGTGACCATATGGGGGGGGGGGGGCTAGCTGTCGGTTTTTGCAAAGTGTGTACTTCTTTTTTTTTTTTGCTTGCGTTTGGCTGTTTTTTACCTGTATGATGGTGCGCGAGTTCGCATTTGCAAAAGCACCACTGGACTTGGCAGTTTGTTTGGCGGCCATGGCACACGCGGCTTTGCCGCACATGCGCAATAGCCTTTATCTGGGCGCACAAAGATTTGCATCAACAGCCACCCCCTTTTGCCAGGACCACACACGTACATGCGCACGCATGCACAGAACGCTCCGGTGCACAGCCAGCTTATTTAAGCTGTATATGCCAAGCATGCAGTGCTTCCAGAAGGCAGCTGTGGGACACAGAGCAGACTCTGAACATGCACTTGCAGTGGTTCATTTCTCCATACCCAGGTCAAGTGAGTCACCAAGTGTTGCTTGGCAGGCTAAAGGTGCTTGGCAGAATTGTTGCATAGGGGCTTGGTGAGCACTATTAAAGGGTCTCCCTTCTGAGGTGTTTTTATACCACACCCAAGTACATTTCTTTTTGCGGCTAGTAAATGTCTTCAAAAAAGAGGAGCGGCACTAACGCTACAGGGAAGGGCACTCCTATGTCGTCAGTAGTTCCTGATGAACCTAGTCGTATCCCTAGTGTTGTGTCCCCTAAAGGACCAGAGGCTTCCGGGCAATCTGAGCTGCTGCGCCTATCTGGTATTGTCTACAGTCAACGCTGCTGCTTCATTCACCCTTTATCACCAAGAATGAACTGTCCTCTGCCCTAGCCATCCGCAGGTTCCTGCTATAAATCGGTGGCTGGGACCCGCCGACTGGCTTGTACTGTAGTCAATGACAGCACTCACCCGCCCCCTGCCCCAGTTGTGCTGTCATTCACTACAGAACAAGCCAGTCGGGTCCCAGCCACTGATTTATAGCAGGAACCCGCTGAGCGAATGACAGAAGAGAGCCCCGTGTTGGTAAACACAGGGCTCTGTACAAATAGCAGCGATGTGCAGGAAGTAAACACCGGCACATTGCTTAGTAAAAGCGGCACGCACCATAAGGCTGCATTCACACATGAGCGTAGCTTTTCAGGCAGAAAATTGCGCGAATTGCAGCGTTTTTTGCCACAAATTTTGTGCAGAGCAAAAGGTCACCAATGTAAAAAGAATAGAAATGCCCAAATCTGCCTGATTCGCGCGACAAAAAAGGGTCCGGAACTTGTTTGAGCTTCAGGCGTTTTGGAGTGGAGATGTGAACCATCTCCATAGAGAATAATGTATTTTTTCACCTCTAGCGTTTTGTAGCTTCAGGCGACAAAACGCTCAGGTGTGAATGCAGCCTAAGGCTCCATGCACACAGGACATTCAAAAAAGTATTTCTGGATGTCAGATTGCTGGAAGTAAAACGCTGCTTTAAAAACTTGCTTTTAACAGCGTTTTTTATTTAAAACGTGCTTATGTGCGTTTTTCAGCATTTTTGGGCTTTTTTTCAATTACACCCAGCTTACATTCAGCTCTGCAATGTAAACAAACACTGATAAAAGCGTGTTGATGCGCGTCGTTCAGTATTTTTTGTGGTCAGAACTGCTCTTGAACGCGATTTTAGGGTGTTCAGACAACAGCCCATAAACTTCCCTGCTGATAAACATGTGTGCATGGACGCTTAAAATACATTGAGGGGAGTTTAAGGGCTTTAAAAAAAAAAAAAAAAACGCCAAAACTTCAGTTTATCAGCTTCAATGTGCATAAGGTCTAAACATAGGCCCTTCGATTGCCCTAGATGTTAGGCTGCATTCACACCTGAGCATTTTGTCGCCTGAAGCTACAAAATGCTAGAGGGGAAAAAAAAAAAATACATTATTCTCTATGGAGATGGTTCACATCTCCACTCCAAAACGCCTGAAGCCCTACGCCTGAAGCTCAAACAAGTTCTGGACCCTTTTTTGTCGCTCGAATCGGGCAGATGTATATATGTGTGTGTGTGTGTGTGTGTGTGTGTGTGTGTGTGTATATATATATATATATATATATATATATATATATATATATATATATATATATATATATATATATATATATATATATATATATATATATATATATATATATATATATATATATATATATATATATATATATATATATATTCGTATTAGCCGAGTTTTTCAGCACTTTTTTTTTTTTGTGCTGAAAGTGCCCCCCTCGGCTTATACTCGAGTCAAGCTTTTTTTTGCAGCAGAGAATTACATTTTCCGACCTGACTTGGCGTGGAACCAACACTACAACATATCTAAATTTGGGGTTCCTAGCACCAAGTGGCCCCGAGATATGGGGCCCCAAAGTCGGTCAACTGTGTCCATCTGCAGCAATGTCATTTCAGGACCCTTTGGGTCCAGAGACCACAAATTTTGGCTGCAGCTAGGGGGCACCTAGGAACCCTTAACTACCAAGTTTGAAATGGGCATTGTTGACCCTCTTTTCCACTTACAGTAGCTGCGCATTTCTCACCCTAGGCTTATACTCGAGTCAATAAGTTTTCCCATTTTTTTGTGGTAAAATTAGGTGCCTCGGCTTCTATTCGGGTCGGCCTATACTCAAGTATATACTGTGTGTGTGTGTGTGTATGTGTGTTATATATATATATATATACACAATCCATTCAATATACACTTTATGGAAGACTTTTAGCAGAATAGTTTGTTTTTGTTTTGATCTGGTGATCAAATATCACCAAAAGAAAGCTGTATGTGTGTGGAAGAAAATGATATAAATTTCATTTGTGTAGAGCGTTGTATGACTGTGCAATTGCCAGTTGAAATGGCGCATTACTAAATAACAAAAAATAGCCTGGTCATGAAGAGGGTAAAATGTTCCGGAGCTGAAGTGGTTAAAATACTTGCTCATTTTGAAATTGTGAGTGCATCACTAGAGAAATAGTTTATTTTCTCTGGGGATTCAGTTCTGGTTTGTCATGACTTCCATGTTTCTGTAACGCAAACGCAGCTTTGGCAGCCATACAACCCTGTGTAGCAGAGCTGCCACGAGAGGGACATCAAAGTCTAACGTCCAACCGCACCGTATTTATGATATTCTGCTAAATGACATGTCAGCCTTGCGAACCATCGTACACGATGCCCCATTTCATGTATCCAGCGCATGGAAAAATGACACATTCATTGCTTGTAATTGCTGACTGGCACATAATGCAGAGGGATTAGAGTGTCATGTCTTTTCAGTGAGTGCTTCCCTGGGTCACACTATGTATCCTATTCACCTCTCCTCCTGAGCGCTCTTCCTCCTGTTAACACTTTAGTCTTCTGATGTGTGCATGGTGCAGCGTGGGAGCTTACATAACCCAGAGGATCATGATTTGAAGAGCGAGCTCAATAAGTGTTTACTCAGAGCCGGTTTTCAAGATGGTATTCGTGTATCAGCGCTAATCCTCGTCTCTGAGCAATCCTAGGGCACTGCTGTGTGTCTGCCTCTCACTTGGGTTATTCTCCTTCTGACATGTCTGTAATTGCCAAACTGCGTCTAACCTTTTTATATGGTAAGACTATTAGGAGGGTGGCATTTTAAAGAGGAACACAAGTCTTGAATTTGATTCTGTACTGTCTCTCTCCCTATATTTTGTGAATCACAGTGTAATCTGTTGGGGCTATATAAAGCCTGAACAATAAGAAAATATTATTCACATATACAACAGACTAACCCAAAGTTATTTACAAGAACTACTTATTTTTTGCAGGGACCCTAGAGAATAAAACGGCAATCTTTGCAATTTTTTATGTCACGCTGTATTTGCGCCGCAGTTTTCCAATTTTTAATATTTGCATATTTGTAATGCAAAAAAACACCTATCTATCTATCCTAATTTTTTTGGTAAGATTTACAAAATGATGTTACGCTGAGTAAATGGATACCCAATATGTCACGCTTTAAAGCGGTGGTAAAGGCAGACGATTTTTATCTTGATGCATTCTATGTTCAATTTATCGTTCGAAATTCAGTCATTACATGATGGCAATATTGTTTGCTCTCCCAACCGTGGGTTGTTTTTTTTTTTTTTTTTTTGGAATGATTTTTTTGACTGGTGTATGGCTAGCATAAGACCCCCTTTCACACTGGAGGTGGTTTCAGGCGCTACAGCGCTAAAAATAGCACCTGCAATAAGTGGCTCCATTCACTCCAGAGTGAAAGCCAGAGGGCTTTCACACTAGAGCGGTGCGCTGGCAGGGTGTCAGAAAAAGTCCTGCCACCACTCCCCCCCCATTGAAATCAATGGGGCAGCGCTGCTATACCGCCGGCAAAACGCTGCTGCTGCTGTGTTTTGCAGATGGATTTAACCCCTTTTTGGCTGCTAGCGGGGGGTTAAAACCGCCCCGCTAGCGGCAAAATAGCGCCGCTAAAACCACGGTAAAGTGGCGCTAAAAATAGCGCCGCTTTACCACTGACACAGTGTGAAAGGGGTCTAAGTCTGAGGCTGTGCAATTGTGGGTCAGTTTTTCTCCATCTCCTAAAAGAGAGTGGTTATACAGCATAAAATCACGTAATAAGCACAATAAAGAAAAGCAAATGGAATTTTCTGAATTTAATACAGTTGTTCCTAGGGCCATCCTTTTTTTTTTTTTTTTTTATGTAGCTCTTTAAACAGGACATTTTTATACTAATATTGCATTGCAACAGTTTAATCTGCATTGCCCACCTAACTTTGTAAACTGAAATGTGTGTGAGCATTTCCTGTGTTATGTTTAATTGCAATGAGCGTGGCTCCTCCAACTCCTTGTTGTGCTGCTCAGTCAGCTCAGAATTCATAACATTTTAGACTGTTATTTAATTTAATAGCATCTTATAAATGTAGTGTATTATGCAAGGATGCAGGGTCTTTTTTTTTTTTCTTTTATAGGATGTGTCAGTAAATTTGTCATTGTAGTACAAAATACAGATTGGTTGAATTTATCCGAATGGCACTGCAAGCTGCACTTCTTTTTTACTTTTTTTATTTATTTTGAGGTCATGGTCAAGTTCTATGCCTGTGTTTGCAGTACTGACACACATGCGTGGAAAATACCCCACAGGCTGTGTGAGTTTGCACCTGTGTGCTATCTACTTTTGTCTTGGTCAGTCAATGCTTTTGAAGTTTTAAGTAACTAGAATATATTGTTGGACAGGTCCTAAAGAGCTTACATGAAGCCTGGCATTATGGTGTATAAATCACTCAGCTTGCTCTGAAAATTACACTCTGATGTGATGATTTGAAGTCAGCTGGCAGCTGCATCCTTTACAAGTTCTTTGTCCGGGTCATCCAGTGTTCTCCAACCTTCGTGTTCTGCATTGTGCCGTCTGCCTGATAGCATAGCCTGAACATGTGAGGTGTTTCAGTAGTTTTCCTGCTCTGCTAATGCTAGTGAAAAAATACAGTCTTCCTCCTTTGCTGCATTGTTGGGAACAGATTCCTTGATAACCTAACAACTTACATTATCTCAAAGTACTTGGATATGCCACAGTTCACTAGGTACCACTGTATGTTACTGCATGCTTGTCAGTGTCTACATTCAATCAACTGTGAGGGTCCTTTCACACCTGAGTGACATGGAGCGTCCCTGTTGTTGTGTGTTTTTTATTTATTTTTGCGCAATTTTGTAGTGCGTTTCTTGAAGCAGCCCCATTCATTTTGAATGGGCCTCTCTCTGCTCCAAAATGCTGTCTTTTTGTTTGTGTTTTTTCTTTTAAAGGCAGCTCCAGTCAGATTTGAAAAGTTAAAAATAATTCTCATAATCATGAAGAAAACTGGAATTATTGATCAGTTTATTAATGTATACCAATCTGTCTCCCTTATCCAGTGATCTGCTAGTGTTCTATAAAGAAAATCACAACTTTACTGACGACCTGCTCCTCCCCTTATTGGAGCCCGATTTGTGGGTGTTTCAGTTGTTGAAACTGACCCCTGTGTAGTGAGCTTGCCTGTTGTGTGCATCAATGTAATTTTGTTGTCATTTTACACAGACTTGTAAGCACCCCACCTTCATCTCTATCAGTAGCACGTGTGACAGACCTCGGCTGTGAGCACACCTGGAATGGTTTAACTGGCCTGCTCTCCCACCCTATGAGATGAGCACCATCAACCAGAGCCCACAAAGCTAGCAAGGAGATAGACAACAGTGGGAAGTTGGGCTGTCAACCATGTGATCTTGCTTTTATACAGCATCTTGAAAGAGTGGACAAAGTGCTACATGCACTTCATCTCCTAGGGGACCAGAGTCCACTAAAATAAAATAAAATAAATGAGACTTCTTTAAGATATGAAAGGCTGAGAGAAAAAGAAAAATTCCTACCTGTGTTCTGTAGTGCATCTGACCACAGCTGTTTACCATCTCATTGTTGTTGGTAACCTAGCATGCCAGGAAGACATTTTTTAGCCATATGAATATGCAGGCTAAGGTCCCGAATCCCATCCATTTGTAAGCCCCTTTTTAAGCTTGTATTTCAGTGACCAGGCCCTTTTTTCCTTTCTAGCAGTGCATGATAGAATTGAGGCAACAGAGGATTTACACAGAAGCCATTTAAAGGTAAACTGGGTTTGTTGTGCTCAGCACAGTGGCAATACTACCTGAATAGCATAAGCAGTTCTGTGATCTGCAGGTACACACTAAGCAACAGTATTACAGGGTGTCCCCTACTTACAAACATCCGACTTACAAACGACTCCTACTAACAAACGGAGGGAGACAACAGGAAGTGAGAGGAAATCCACCCCTAGGAAGTGAAATTCACTCCTGTAAGAGTTACTATGGGAAAAAGGTGTCTCCACTGATGCTTTATCACCAGTCCATGCTTCCCTAACAACCCAAAATTTTCAAAATCCAATTGTCATTGGGACAGAAGGTGAGGTGAAATCTTCTGAACAGGGGCACAGACAGCAAAACAAATGTTACAGGGGTGATAACCCTTCCCTATGTTATCTAAAAAACGTAAAAATCTATTTTTTGGCTGGAGCTACACTTAAAAAATGTACCTGTTCCGACTTACAAACAGATTCAACTTAAGAACAAACCTACAGTCTCTATCTTGTTTGTAACCCGGGGACCCCCTGTAATGTCACATCCTTACCCTCCTTGTGGCAATGACAACTGACAATCCCACAAACACAATGTGCGTTATCTCCTTGGAAATTTCACTTTTTAAGCACATAACAGTTAAGAGTCCTACCACCCACCCACTATTTCATCTCCACATCATCTAATACAAACTGCTGTGTGATTGATAGGACTTCCGGTTGTTAAGGGGTAAAATATGCAGTTTGTCCTCAATTGGCATGCTATCCGTAATCCCACCTGTAAGTTCCTCCCCGCATGTACTGCCAAGTATGAATAAATCTTCAGTGATCACAAGGGCAATGCTGCAGACCAGATTACAATTACACAATATATGGTTTTCTTCTGCTCATATAGATGTATAAAGCATTATATATATATATATATAGATGTATATATATATATATATATATATATATATATATATATATATATATATATATATATATATATATATATATATATATATATATATATATATATATATATATATATACATACACACACACACACATCCCAAAAAGCAAATCCCTCTTGACTTCCTCAGTTTCATCCTTGTGTGTGATCGATTTTCCTAAAAATAGGGAGCATATGCTCACAGCTGCAATTGCTTTAAATTAAGTCGGACGGGAGTTTGTCATGGTGTAGAGATTATGGGGGAATTCCTTCAAGAGCCAGAACTTGATGGGATGGGGTATAAGGTTTTGCTAATATTTCTGTTGATGTGGCTCATAGCTTTCATCACATTCTTAACCACGTGCCGACCGGGCCATAGCCAAAAAACAGCTACAGCGTGGCCGGATAACTCTGGCAAGGGCATACGATAACGTCCTCCCAGAATCGCACTCCTGTGTGCCCACCCGGGAGTGTATGTGACCGTTGGGTCAACCAGGCCCAGCATGTCACAGATTGGGGTAAAGGGCCAATGACAGCAGCCATTTACCATGTGATCACGCTGTCCAATGACTGAGTGGTCACTGGTAAACAAACCAGAGCATGTCCGGTTCGGCTCCTCCCCTCTCGCCGATCAGTACAGTATGTAAGGAGAGGAGGGAGCCAGTGCAGTAGCACTGTTGTCTGTATCTGAAGTGCCCACAGCGCTGATCTGTGCCCATCCGTGGCACATTCATGCTCATCCATGCTCCATCCCTAGCTCATCCATCCGCCTCCATGTTTCATCCATGGCTCATCGGGGGCCACATCAGTGATCATCAGTGCCCCACAAAAATGTAATCGGTAGTCTCCCTAGAACACCTCATGGTGCTCCCTGTATGTGGCCAGGCTGCGTAAATGTCTCACATTTGGTATTGCCATACTCAGGAGGAGTGGCAGAATATATTTTGGGGCGTAACTTTTGATATGTACATGCTATGTGTTTAAAAAAAAAAAAACATTTTCTTTACACATTTCCCAAAAACTTGTGGAAAAAATGACATGTTTAAAAGACTCCATTATGTCTCATAAATTATATGTTGGGGTGTTTACTTTCTAAAATGTTTTTGGGCCGTTTCCATTGTCCTGGTGCCTCAGACCCTTCAAAAGTGTAAGAAGTAGTGTAGAAATGATATGTGTAATTTATGTCCCTAGAACACCTGATGATACTCCCAGCATGTTGGGCCTCTGTATGTAGCCAGGCTGTGTAAAACTCTTGCACATGTGATATCGCCATACTCAGGAGAAGTAGTAGACTGTATTTTGGGGTGTAATTTGTGGTATGCATATGCTGTGTGTGAGAAATAACTTATTACAATTTTGTGAAAGAAAATAAAAATCTTAATTTTGCAAAGAATTGTGAGGAAAAAATGATAACTTTAAAAAACTCACCATGCATCTTACTAAATACCTTGGAATGTCTGCTTTGGAAAAAGGGGTAATTTGGGGGTTATATGTTCTTTCCTTGTTATGGCCCATACACACGATCCGAAAATCTGATGAAAAGTACCACTTTCGAATCGATCTTGCGATAATGGGATCGTTGGTACAGAGCTCTCGAGAGACCATCACGACAGTTCATCCGATTTTATTATCCGATCGGACAAATACGAAAAATGTTCTTGTATGATACAAGCTTGTACGATTTTCATTTTAATCAATACAGTTGTCCGAAAATACAATCAAAATACACTACAACACATGACATCACGGTTTTATTTTTTTATTCTGTAGTATGAAAATTTTCGTAACTTTAGTAAGCTCTCCATTTTGATATGCGACTAGCATGCAAAAAAATGGACGATCTGTTGTCCGATCTTCTTTTTTTTTTTTGATCGTGTGTATGGTCCATTAGGGTCTCAAGAAATTAGATGGGCCATCAGTACATCAGATATGATCAATTTTCAATGATTGGCACCATACCTTGTAGACTCTAACTTTCGCAAAGACCAAATATACACTAATTTTGGTTATTTTTTACCAAAGATATGTAGCAGTATACATTTTCGCCAATTTATGAAGAAAAATTACTAATGTGCCAAATTTTATAACCGAAATGAAGAAAAATGCATTTTCTTCTTCTTTTTTTTTTTTTTTAACAACATTTTCGGTCTTTTTTCATGTATAGTGCAAAAAATAAAAAATCCAGCGGTGATTAAATGCCACCAAAAAAAAGTTCTATTTGTGTGAAAAAAAATATTTCATATGGGTACTGTACCCATATGAAATATTTTTTTTCACACAAATAGAACTGTGTTGCATGACTGAGTAATTGTCATTCAAAATGTGAGAGCATTGAAAACAACGGGTCAAGTTCCAGGGCTCAGGTGAGTAAAATGGGGGGGGCTGGGGGGGCCGGTCACTGCCAGGTGTTTTTTCACCTTAATGCTTAGGATGCATTAAGGTGAAAACACGAAGGTTTACAACCCCTTTAAGAACCACTGCCTTAGGTTTTTCTATTGGAATAATGTAAAAATCAAAAAATATTACTGGTTTTATTTCGTAGCCAGGTAGATGGTTACCAATAAAATGACAGCTGCACCACTCTATTGTAAGCGAAAGTGTTTGTCCCTTGAGAACAAAAATACAAATGGCCGTTTTGTAGTACTATTTTCACAAGGTCTCTAACATCCACCAGCACTGTGATGTCATCATGTAGGAGTGGAAGAGGACTCCAGTGGCAACCTGTGAAGCTCTGGTGAACTCCATGCCCAAGAGGGTTAAGGCAGTGCTGGAAAATAATGGCCACACAAAATAATGACACTTTGAGCCCAATTTGGACATTTTCACTTAGGGGTGTACTCACTTTTGTTGCCAGCGGTTTAGACATTAATGGCTGTGTTGAGTTATTTTGAGGGGACAGCAAATTTACACTGTTATACAAGCTGTACACTCACTACTTTACATTGTAGCAAAGTGTCATTTCTTCAGTGTTGTCACATAAAAAGATATAATAAAATATTTACAAAAATGTGAGGGGTGTACTCACTCTTGTGAGATCCTGTGTGTGTGTTTTATGTATGGAAGTGTCCGAGTCCTTGGTGTGCCAATGATTGTGCCTGTCCATGCAGGCGTTCCAGTCGAGGGGCAGTAGTAGTGTATGGTGGTGCCTCTAGTGTTTGCCACAACTTGCTTTTGTAACTAATTAGTGTTTGATGAAGCATGCTGTGGGGTGATCGGCCCCAGCTGGCAGCACAGTGATAGAGATCAGTGCTGAATGTCTGCAGGCTCTTGCTAATCCCAAAGCCTCAGAGGTGGCAGCTCTTTGTAACTATGTTGACAGAGCGAGCGTAGAAACTGCTGGATCTATTATCACTTGTAAACCTTTTATAGACCTTGTAAAGATCATACTTTTTCTACAAGCATGCGGGGCTGCCCGTCCTATAATTTATAGCTGCGCCCCGGCATTAATGACCAAGGTCCTGTCTAAAGATTAGCACCGGTGTGATGGTTTTCTTCCAATGGTGGTGTTTTGTAGCCTGTTGTTGTAACAGAGATTGTGTCACTTGCTACTGTGCGACTGACATAAAAACACATCTCTCTTTTGTAAACAAATAGTTTTATTGCTTTAATTATGGGGGGCAGAATGCGTTCTCCTGCCATGTGCGGTGTTTTATGACATGTTTGTGCTATCAGTGTTACGTTTTTGGAAAGAGGGGTGAGAGGTTTGAGGATTTGCCACTCCCCCTACATCTCAAGTGTCTGTTTTGTCTGGACTCCCCTCACGCAGCATTCTTCTACAAAGAGGAGAAAAAAAAAGTCTCAAGGCTGCTGTCTAGAGCGCTGGGTCATAGAATACGGCTCTCTGAAAGGCAGACAGGAGGGGCTTTATTCACTGAGCACCATTTTACTTCACATCAAAGAATAAGCATCTCTGAGAGCGGCCGGCAGTGCCAGTGTCGTACAGTCTCATAATAAGCCATGGAATTATGGCATTTCCTTTTTTTTTTTTTTTAAGGCCGAAAGAAGGAGATTCTGTTCCCTCTGAACACTTGTCTGGCTGGGAAGTTTAATATGCCAAGTGCAGACAGACTTAACAACTTGCTGAAATTAAAACAAAGGAGGAAATTGTTTAATTGCATTGCAGTCTTCAAGAGGTTTACATGGCTAAGGACCCGATCGCCTATTCTCCAAACCATTTCCGAGAGCTAATCGCAATAGACGGCTCATTAAACAAGACGGTGCAAAGAGCAGTGGGGTGCAGTATCCCATAGCAATGAGACGTCGCGGATATTCAGGGTAGAGCACTTTGACCAGTAAAAGATGAATGGTTACTATGGGTCTGTCTGTGACTTCTCTCTGCCTCATAAAGGCCAAACTCCTGGGGTTAGTTGAAATGCATATACAAGAACTGTTTTTATTAATCACAAAGAAAACTTGTGTCTGAAATCTACCCTGAGCACCACATCCCCAAATAAAGCAAATTACTAAGAAGGTAGATGCAGGATTTTAAAGGTGCCATACACAACATGTATAAAAATAAAAATCTTTTATAGTCCTTTTGAATCTTTTTTTTTTTTATCTATGAGTGAGTGAATGAGTATGGGGTACATTGTACCCCTACCCATTCACCTAAATGAGTCAAAAATTAAAACAGCACACAGGTTTTTGACAAAGTAATTCATTAAAGCAGCTCCGGCGTCTCTTCTCCTTTTTGATTTCTTCTCCCTCTGGCGATGTCTTCATCCTCCCGGTTCTTTTCTCTGCCGATGACTGACTATAACCACTGCCGGTCCTTCTCCCTCCGCTAATGTCTTCTCCCTCGGCTGGTTCTCCGCTGTCTTCCCCCTCTGCCGGTTCTCCTCTCTTCAACGTCTTCTCTCTTCAACGTCTTCTCTCTCTGCCAGGAGAGAGGAGAACCGGCAGAGGGAGAAGACAGCAGAGAGGCGAATGCAAAAAAATAATCTCATTGTGTGTACCAGACTTTATGGATACACAGTTACTAAAACTAAAGTGTGCAAAATCTGGTGCAGCTGTGCATGGTAGCCAATCGGCTTCTAACTTCAGCTTGTTCAGTTAAGTTTCGACAAAAAAACTGGAAGCTGATTGGTTTTCTATGCAGAGCTGCATCATATTTTGCACTCTCCAGTTTTAGTAAATCAATCCTACAGACTTAGCCTAGGTTGACATTGGAATGATTTGTCATGCAATTTGAGAGATCAAATCGCATGACAAGTCGCAGCCTATTGGAGGCAATGGCACTGTTTCAGTGCGACACTGATTTTGCAGTATTGCACCGATTTGCAAAAGTAGTTCCTGCACTACTTTTGCAGATTTCATGTGTGACTTTAATATACATCTGTGCATGACGCCACACAGATATCTATAAACCTGAAATCGCTCTGACCTTGCTACTTCAAGTGAACCAGGGCTTAAAGCAGAGTTCCTGAAGTTTTTTTGTTTTAGATAAAATTACCTCCCGTTTTTCATAGTCACGGCTCATTCTTTCACAATTCGCTATCTTCAAAATTGTCCCCTTTTTCAGTAGTTGTTCAGCATTGATTACTTCTTCTGCACAGCGCGGCCATCCGGACTGTGGGCATGTGAAGCCTGCTGGGGTCTCTCTTCTGGGATTAGTTGCATGCTGGCTACCCAGCATACACCTCCCCATCTTGCGCATGTGCAGTGTGAAGAAAGCTCACTCCATTGCATGTACTACATTCCCTATTTAAAAATGGCGCTGATCTCCGCCTAGTATTGCGTCATTTTGTGTTTTGAAATAATGCAATTCTAGCAGCGGGTGATGCCAAATGACTCCTGGGATTGATGATACAGCAATCCCAGGAGCCGATGCGGAAATTACGTACCTCACTGCGGCGAGGTTAGGATGGAAGTACACCTTTTTATAACACTGGAAAAAGTACAATAGAAAAAAAAAAAAAACGCGGGGGTGGGGTGGTCTATTGTTTTAAGACCTAGTTGTATTTTTGCCTGAAACTCTGCTTTAAGATCTTACCTGAGTTTATGCCTTAGTTCTTGTAATGCAATTTAACAATAACCAATATTTCCTCTCAAGAAAAAAAAAAAAATCTAAGAAAATTTTAGGCTACATTCTAATGGGTGATTGGCACGCCCAGCGATTTCCAGCAATCTGCAGACTCCTGTTTCTGGAATGACCGGTATGGGAATGGCTGGTTGAACAGTCGCCAATAGTTGCGGCCCCTGTCAGCCTGTCCTTGTTTTGTATGGGCTGGGAAGCTACAGCTATTCGCACACACCTGCCTTTCCAAACACCAGAATCTGCAGATTCTTGGTGCTGCAAATCGCAGGGTGTGCCAGTCACGCAGGTGTATGTAGCCTTTAGCCTAGGTTCACAATGAATGCGGGTTTAAAATGATTTCATACCGGTATTTGTCTGACTTCGGGGGGGGGGGGGATTTAGAGACCTCTATGTGGGTTCATGCACAGATGTCTATTGAAATCGCTCCCGAAAGTCGCCAAAAGTAGTGCAGGAACTACTTTTGGGAATCGGTGCGGTGCCACAAAGTAGACGTTGAACCGATTCGGCCGGTGCCGGCAATGGGCTCTGATTCGGTATGAGATTTGACATGTCAAAGGGTTCGTTTGTTACTAAACCTAGTCAGCTGCAAAGTCTTTTGACAGATGTGAAACTTTCTGAACGCCCTCTAGTGGTAATGCTGAGTGACAAGTGAGGGGAAATCCTCATTGGGGCACAAACGGCAATACAGGCTTGCCAGAGGCTTTAACCCTCCCCTTTACAGTTTTTCTCCTTGGCAATCTGTAAGACTGTTTGTTTTTTTTTTCAGTATTTTCTTAGTCGGGATCTTTAGGTATGCTGTTCAGATGTCTTCCTCTTAGCTGCGTGTTTTATATATTGTGAAGCAGTCAGTCTAAAATATTGAAGATGGGTAGGCACCGAGCATTTTTGGAAAGAGGTCAACAATGGGGGTCTGTGTTTACCACCCAGTACAGATTTCCTTGGAGCCAATGTAAAAGTTCAGTTTAAGTTCCCTAAATTCCAGATGCAGCAAAATAAGAAAATGTGCACACTCTTGCAATTCTGTTTTGAAAGCAGCCACATACTGAATAGAAAAGCCTGTGCCCTGCCAGCATGCTGCAAATTGGGGTCCCTTTTCTCTGTGTGGAGGCAGTGGTCTCTGCAAGGGTTCTTCTCAGCAGCTGCTGGCAGGGGACAGGATTGTACTCAGGCTGTGGCTGCTTTAGAAAGAAAACAAACTGTAAGACCCCCTTTCACACTGGGGTGTTTTTCAGGCGCTTTAGCATTAAAAAAAGCGCCTGAAAGAAGCCGCAACTGCAATCCCAATGTGAAAGCCCGAGTGCTTTTACACTGAGGCGCTGCGCTGGCAGGGCGTCAAAAAAAGTCCTGCAAGCAGCTTCTTTGCAGCGCTTTTGGAGCGGTGAATACACTGCTCCTAATGCACCCCTTCCCATTGAAATCAATGGGTAGTGCCTGCAAAGCGCTTTTGGCATTGGCGCTTTGTGGTTTCCCTTGAGAAAGTCACGTGACCTGTGATGACACGCGTCGGGAGGAGGAGCCCAAGTGACAGTGCTAAGCACAGCACAGTGAGTAGGAAAGGGCTGACAGCCCCCTATCTGAGCCTGACCATTAGCAGGATTTGAACGCGCAAACACCTACTGGGTACATGTGAGTTGTATAGCTGTAGGCAACCACCTAAAAGATCTTCTTTGTTGATGGTTGAATAGAGCGCTGCGCAATGGTTTTTTTGTTTGTGTCTTTTTCTCTTTTATATCATACCGGAGCAAGATATCAGGAGGAACCAAAAGGAAAAAAAGCCCTACATTCCCAGCATAAAGGGAAGTTTCTTTTTTTCTCTTTTTTTTTTTTTTTTTTTTTTTTTTTTTTTTAGCATTTCTAATTGTGTCCCGGATATCATTAGTGGATGTGAAGAGTTATTTCATTAATTATCTAACTCATTTAATGGACTGCTATCACCTATGGGATTAATATAATATTTAGCTGGCGGCCGTTTACCCATTCATCAATTAATTAGCTAATCCTTCAGGTCAAGCCTGTATTGGCTTTTGAAATTTATATATCCCCATATGCATCACTGGCATAAACTGGATATTTTCTTTTCTTTGACACATTATAACACATACTTGTTTTTACTCACATTTTGAAGCACTTTATTTATTTAAAACACATTGTATTTATTTTTAACACATTGTGTATTTATTTATTTATTTATTAAATTGGTTACAACCTCATTGTAACTTGAAGTTTTATATATATATATATATATATATATTTTTTTTTTTGTGCACCTGGGATTGTCACGCAAGCACTTATATATTTTATTATACCATGACATTTGTCTTTTAACCTCACCTACTGATCTAAATAGACTAAGGTTGATATTGCGCACTATTTATACTCTAGTATTTAGGTGCTTTGTGGACGCTTTTAAAAAAAAATTGGCCACTAGCAGGGGTTAAAAGGGCCCCACTAGTGCTCGAAAAACGCGGGTAAAGCACCGCTAGTTTAAGCGGCGCTTTACGAGCGTTTTTTGGGCGCTGGCAGTGTGAAAGGGCTCTTAAAGCACCTGGGTTTTCACATTGGAATTGCAGATGAGGCTTCTTTCAAGCTCTTTACAGGTGCTTTTTTTTAACGCTAAAGCGCCTGAAAAACGCTCCAGTGTGAAAGGGGTCTCAGACTTTGCACATTGTTTTGATGCAATTGGAATATATTTGATTTAAACTGAAGGTTCATTTGCTCTTTAAGGCTGAAATGTACACCTATGTTCTTTGCTAGTACTGTACAAAGATGCATCTTATCTTGCCACAATGCAGTACACTGTAATGCACGCTACCCTGTGCATTGGATGAGTGTGCCCTCCTTCTGGATGGTATCCCAACACACAAGCACAGTAGGTGCGGACTGACCTTTGCTTCAGGTCCATTTTTTTGCTCTGTTGAGGCACTTTGGCAATCCATGCAAAAGGAGTGAAGCCGCCTTAATGCAACACATCCTAATATGCAACCAAACCTGCGTTATGCATGTGCAGCAATGCAGCACTCAAGTGTGAGCCCTGGTTCACATTCATGCAATTTGACATGTCAAATCCCACGCCAAATCGGCGGCCATCGGTGTGACGCCGTACTGATTCCCAAAAGTAGTTTCTGTACTACTATTGGCGATTTCAGGGTGAGATTTCTATTGACATCTGTCTCTGAAATCGCCCCCAAAGTTGGGACTGACATGCGAGAAAAAAAATCATGCGAGTTCAGCTGAACTTCACGACTTCATTCCCGCAGTCAGTGTGATCCAGGAGCAAAGGAGGGCTGTATGTGTACAATGGCAGCTTATTGAGGTTTAACCACATTTTTGGGGGTGGACTTATTATTATTTATTATTATTTTAGTTCTCCTTTTTTTTTTTTTTTACCTTTTTTCTATTCTATGCAATAATAGCAAAAACATAATATCATGTAATGTAATATACTACAATGCCCAACCCCCCTCAAAAATAAAAAATAAAAATAAGCTAGTTATGTAACGCAATACAAGTGCACAGAGTTTGATCACAGATCTCTAATATTTACTCAGAGCTGTCTGGCATCTACTGGCTTTTTAAGATGTAAAATGCTTTTTCTCAATGGCACCAACAGATGTGATACCCATTAATGTTTACAATGTAACATTGTTGAAGTTGTAATTACATTCTCTGTGGATGAAGGAAAGACGATCGAATCATATAATAAAAAGATGGTGAAGAGGGCGGACGTTGTAGTATTGTACAAATAAATGCAGCCCTGCATCTGAACACCAGTGGATGTGTAAGAAGCAAACGTTTAATCCATCTCTGCTAAAAGCCAAACTCCAAATGGCTGAAAGATGAAACGGATGAAGTATAAAAGTTTGTTGTTTTTACCTACCAAAGTGTATCTGTCTGTCCAGTCCTAGGATTTACACACATTATGTCCGGTAGTGCAGAAGACCAGATCTTATCCATCACCCAACCCAGGACTTGACATTGAGGGAGAGGCAGCAGACTGATCTCATCCCTCCATCAATCTGCTCTCTCCATCTGTCAGCATGCTCCTTACACTGCAGTAACAGATTGGCTCCCTTATCCAGGTTGAGCACTGCTGTACGAACCGTGCGATCGAACACCGCAGATCGCTCAGTTCTCAGGGCTCCCTGGCAGAGAGCTGGTAAATTAAGTTTTTAGGCAATTGAATGTGCAGGAACGCTGTGTATAGCCAGTTTGTTGTATTCTCCTTTTTATAATTCTAGATTGTAAGCTCCAATGAGCAGGGCCCTCTGATCCCTCCTGTATTGATTTGTATTGTACGTGTACTGTCTGCCCTCATGTTGTAAAGCGCTGCGCAAACTGTTGGCGCTATATAAATCCTGTATAATAATAATAATACGAGGGCATTGTGCTGAATTTCTGATAATGGCACTGAATTTGTGCACTTTATACAATGTATATAAAACATGGATGTCATGGATGTCTTCATACGTTACATTATTTCTTTCCCACAGTTCTTTGACTTCTAAAGTCTTCATAATCCCTGTGTATTTTGAAATGCATGGATACCTGTGAAAGTTTTTTCTTTGGTTGTCAATAAGAGTTACCACTAGAGGGCGTTCAGTAAGGTCCACATCTTTGCTGCTAATGAGGATTGGTAATAAACAAATGCTTATTTTTTTCTTAGATTTTTTTATTTTTTTTAACTGGTTAGATCATTTCAGCCCTTTTTTTAAGAACTCAATTCTTTTGTACTTCCTTTTAATTAGGCTTATTATTTAATAACTACATTTTTGGTACAGATATTGTACCACCCAGGTTTATTAAAAATAAAAAAAATGCATTAAAAATAAAGTGTAGTTAAAAACCTCACTATAACATTAGCGGAATTGTCTTAACTTCTTCCTGCCTGGCCAATGTGGATAAACGGGCAAGCGGAGGGTGCTCTGTTATTGTGGGAGGATGTACGAGTAGGTCTTCCCAATTCGCACACCTCGATTGCAAAAACCCGACCACCTTCCCAGATTAGTACCGTGTCCCTGATCACCGGCGCACCAGTCAGTGTCACACCATAAGGACTTCTTTACATGGGCGAGGCTCTCTGAAGAGCCATCCATGTGCTGATTGCACTTCAGAGCACGTGGCAGGCATCAAGGAGACATTGAATTTTACTACCTGCTTTAATCCATTGGAGATGACACAAGCAACCCTACTGTGAAGGGCTCGCGTTTGGGCGTACAAAGCATTGCAGCCACAGCAGGGTGGTAGCGGTAAAACTGCGGCTCAACCACAAAGTTTTACTGCCCCCTAACCTCATGTGTGAATGAACCCTAATAGTGCAGCCAGTCAGTTTCCCGATCAGTCAGTGTCGCCAGAATCCGTGTTCCTGATTTGCCTGTTTATTGACCATGTTTCTGTTTTTGCTGGGCCCATCCATTGCCCGTATGCTGACTGTCTCTGCCTGCTCTGTCTGTTCCTGCAAGACACCAGTCCCAGCCATCCCCTGCAGACAACTGCATTCCTGGAACCACAGGAACGCTCTTGTTCTTCCTTCCTTTAAGCCTAGTACACACGTTAAAGCGGAGTTCCACCCTAAAGTGGAACTTCCGCTCATCGGAACCCTCTAAGACAGGTATTTGGGTTCTGTACCCCCCCTGCCCCAAAGCGCCTTGTCTCCAGGTTGATGGGTACAAGGGCCCCTTTCCCGTGAGGACAAGGTGCTTCAGAGGGGGGCAGAGTGCTCGCCCCCCCCCCCCCTCTCCTCCTGATTTGCTGGGCTGCATGCTCAGATGAGGGTCTGGTATGGATTTTGGGGGAGACCCCCCCCATCTGGGTTTATTTATTCTTTTAGATTGGTACGTGGCTTCCCTTAAAAATCTATACCAGACTCAAAGGACCTGGTATAGCTGTCAGAGTGGATGAAATACTAAATAAAGCTTACTAGGCAGGGCGGTGTTATCACTGTTGCCACACATTTAATACTGTGTAAGTGGACTCTTCCTTTAAGACCATGACCACAAATCTGGGACCATAAACATTTCGCCAAGTGTTGAATGAAACCCAAGTGCGGTTTACTCGAGAGGTTACAGTAATTACTGGCCTATACATGCTGGGGCTCTTTGTTTTGTCTTGTCACCTTTTTAGTGTTTGTGCATGCTAATATGTTCTTTGTTAGGCTGTACAGTGTGAACTGTGACGGATCTCTTCTAATTGGATAAACGCAGCGAAAGTGGAGTAGCAAAGCGAATGGCACTAGATCCCATAATGCGGGCGTTATCCAATCAACCTTATTTTTTTTTTTACACCCTTTAAAACAAGCATTGACACTTTCCTAACATTGAGCTAAGGTTTGTTTTGTCCACATGGGCTCTAATGTAAAACACTCATCAGCTTTATTCTTCCCGTCACCTCTGGGTCAAGCTGAACACTTCGAGAAATGAAAACCTCAAATATTGTTTTTACTGATTGGTACAATTAGTAGACTCATGACTGGGGTGGGGGGTGATTTGATTAGGGCCAAAACAACGAAGTGATCGAATATGAAATTAATCGATTACTATTTTCATAGTCGATTAATTGACCAGTAACATAATGAGGTTAAAATAGTACAAAAAGAGCAAATCACTACTGTAAATATTACTTTCACTGTTCCACAGTAAAAAAAAAATGAACCCCTTACAGTAGCGATTAATTGCTCTTTTTGTACTATATAAAGGGATAATTTTTTATTTTTTGTTTTGTTTTTTAACCCCATTATGTTACTAAACATCTTGGACCTGGTTCACAGCTATGTGTGGTTTGGTGCTTTTTTTTCAGAAACGCACTACAGTTCATTTAACATGGTTCCCTATGGCACACGTTCACATCTAGGCTTTTTTCAGCTGCTGCGTATTTGGAAAGGGTCGGGGACTTTTTTCAATGCAAAAACATTGTTTTTGTGGTTCAATATACTTCAATGGAGAAGCTGCAAAAAAAAACATGTAATGCGGTTTTGCAGCAATTTTTGTTTTTTTAATCTATCCAACAAATTGGCCAAAAAAAAGCATAAGAAAATGAAAAAACTCTAATCGCAGCAAAATCACATGAGCAAAATCAAAACGCACAGCAAAAAGCCCTGCAGAAAAAGATCAAAAGCAAACTGCATAGGTGTGTACCGAGCCTTATGCTGGCCACACCGATCAATTTTCAGATGAGAATATTCATACGAAAAATCTTTTGTACATTCGCTGAATGAAAGAATGTGGTTTGAATTTTTCACTTGCTGTTAACATTCTGTTTTTAAAATGAATGTAATTTCTGAATGAAAACCACATACTGTCTGAAAATTCCTTTGACCAAAAAGTTTTCCATTTAAAAATATTTCTTGTGACTGTGGTTGAAAACGAACATTGATTCGACCTCACTAATGATTAGAAAATTGAACAAATGTTCTTAAAATTAAATTTTTTTATTTTTTTTTTTGAAGGAAGAAATTGTTTTTGTATGAACAGCATATAATATATTACAGCTCTGTTTGAAAATCTGCAAAACAGTCTTTACATTTTTTTTTTTTCTTTAAAAAAAGTCTGATATTTACCAGATGCATCCTCTAATAATAGTATATACAGTATATCTCTTCTGTCCGTCATTCTCAGAGTGGATTAGAGATTTTGCTCCTCAACCATATAGTTGGTTATTTATATTTGCCACTGCATATAGAGATATTTAAGAATAAATTGACTTTTATTTAAATTTTACATAACTAAATTATTCACCACACTTTTTAGGTTAATAACTAAGGTTATTAATCGAAACAACAATAATCGGCCAACTAATCGATTATGAAAATATTCGTTAGTTGCAGCCCTACCTTAGACCAGTGTTCAATTCCCAGTTTTGCTGTGTATAGGATACGTATTGATAAAATAAGTTCTAAAATGGCAATTAATGCATTTTTAACCGCTTCCCGAACGGCGCACGACAATGTACGTCGACAGAATGTCACGGACAGGCATAAGGGCGTACAGGTACGTCCCCTTTAAGATGCCGCCGTGCCATCGAGCGCGCACCGCCGGTCGGGACCCCCGTGAGTCCGGTCGCGGGTCCCGTGGACTCGATCGCCGTGGGGATACAGCATCTCCCCGTTTTGCCTAGCAACTAGTGACGCCGATCTCTGCTCCCTGTGATTGGAGCAGAGATCAGCATTCACTAGCTCACAGCCACGCCTCTAGGAACACTTAACCCCTACACTGCCACCTAGTGGTTAACCCCTTCACTGCCAGTGTCATTTACACAGGAATCAGTGCATTTAAATAGCACAGATTGCTGTATAAATGACAATGGTCCCAAAAATGTCCGATGTATCCGCCATAATGTCAAAGTCAATATAAAAAATTGCTGATCGCCGCCATTACTAGTAAAAAAAAAAAAATATATATTAATAAAAATGCTATAAAACTATCCCCTATTTTGTAAACGCTATAACTTTTGCGCAAACAAATCAGTATTCGCTAATTGCGATTTTTTTTTTTTTTTTTTTTTTACCAAAAATACGTATTCTTTTACATATCGGCCTAAACTGAGGAAAAAAAGTTTTTTTTTTATATATTTTTTGGGGATATTTATTATAGCAAAAAGTAAAAAATATTGCATTTTTTTTTTCAAAACTGTCGCTCTATTTTTGTTTTATAGCGCAAAAGATAAAAACCGCAGGGGTGATCAAATACCACCAAAAGAAAGCTCTATTTGTGGGAAAAAAAGGACGTCAATTTTTGTTTGGGAGCCACATCGCACGACCGCAATTGTCAGTTAAAGCGACGCAGTGCCAAATCGCAAAAAGTGGTCTGGTCTTAAGCCAGCAAAATGGTCCGGTCTGAAAGTGGTTAATATATAAAAAAAAAAACTCACACCCTAGCTTACTCCAACTCGGTGCAATTCAAACTGTTGCCACCCATGATATCTGTTCTATCTATTCTCTAAGGTGGTGACGTGCACACATAGGAGGTTATTTACTAAAGCTGGATAGTGCAAAATCTGGCGCATAGAAACCAATCGGCTTCCAGGTTTTATTGCCAAAGATGAATTGAACAAGCCGAAGTTAGAAGCTGATTGGCTACCATGCACAGCTGCACCAGGATTCTGAGTGCACCAGTTTTGGTAAATATACCCCACAGTTTTGTACCTGTATTAATTACTTTGAAGGATAGGGTGGGGGGCCGGATTGCAGATTTTTTATTTTTTTTCTTAACGTCCTGCTCAAAGGACATCATGACGTCCTGGACTGAGCTGGCCGTGAACCAGATAGTCCTCAGCCGTCTCTATGACCCTGGGAGGTTGGAAGTGATGTCATGACATCCCTTCCAGTGCTGGCAGATGTAAACACTAATGTGTTTTTTTTTTTTTTTTTGTTCGTTTTTTTGCTGAAAAGCTTGATCGATTTATTACATTTTTTTTTTTTTAATCAAATTTTTTTCCAGCATAGAGGAGAGATCTGGGGACTTCTATACCCCATATACCCATAAAGAGTACCTGTCATGCCCTATGCCTATCACTAGGAATGTTTACAGCGCAAAAGACCTAATTCTAGCACTAGACCACCTCTCTAACTCTAAACTGGTAACCTTTAAACTTTGGAGATTTTTAAGTACCAACGTTTTTTGCGCCATTCTGCAGGTGTGTGCAATTTTAAAGCGAGACATGTTGGGTATCTATTTACTCGGCATAACATCTTTCACATTATACAAAAAATTGGGGTAAAGATTGTGTTTTTGTATTTTATTTTTTATTCATGAAAGTTTATTTTTTTTTTTATTTTTTTTTTTTACTTTTTTTCCCCCAAAAAAATTGTGTTTTGAAAAATTGCTGCACGAATACAGTGTGACAAAAAATTGCAACGACTTTTTATTCTTTTTTTTTTCATTTTATTCCCTAGGGTCTCTGCTAAAAATTTAAATATGTTTGGGGGTTCTGAGTAATTTTCTAGCAAAAAAAAATCATGATTTTTACAATATAGGAGAAGAATGCCAGAATTGGTCCGGTGTGGAAGTGGTTACACCTTTCTTGGCTGTTTTTTTTTTTTTTTTTTTTTTTTGAAGAATACATTCTCTCAGAGCAAATAAGGAACACTGGTATACATCAATTAACTTGACCATAAAGCTGGGCATACACTAGTAGAATTTAATTTGACACTTTTTGTTGAGCATTGTGAGAGTGTTGTAAGAACATTCGTCTAATCATTAGTGGGGTCAAATCAACGTTCATGTTCAACCGCAGTGAAATTTTTTTTTGAAGGAGCCAGATGAAAATTTTTCCTCAAATGTATGAGTTTGTGGTTTTCATTCAGTAAAGTTCATTCACTCCAAAATCAAACCTTAAAGCAAATGAAATCTTCCCATATTTTTTTGTAAAAATGTTTGCATATGCTGGGACATGTAGTGTAGTTCTATCACAGTCTGCAATGGCCCTCAGGCCTGCTCTGTTCCTCTGCTTCACTTGTCAAGGACCAGGCTTCACCCACTGACAACCAGGCGAAAGTGAGCACCAGGCCCAGTCACCCCTGTCTCAGCCAATCTTCTCCCGGCTACTCCAGACTGGTGGGCCATTCATCCAATGGCGAGGCATGGTGGGTGGGAGCTGGCAGCAGCCTCAGCACCAGGCTTGGAGCGTGTGAGGTGATATCAGCTCGAGTTGTGTGATCCCAGTGAATAGGCTGACAAAAGTTCAGCAATTTCTAGTCGACAGCAGAATGTTCATGGCTTAGGCAGCCCTTTTACAGAAACTTGCAACAAGAGACAACAAAAGATGACATTTATATTTTAATCATACAGTAAAGGACACAGGCATGAGTTATAGGCATGTACCTTCAGGTGATTGGACACTGGCTAAGCTTTAGAGGACACCCCCCGGTTGCCTCCCCAATAAACGACCGCACACCGTGAATTCACAGTTTTATGCTAGTGAAGGAGATGGACCTTTTATCTCCTTCATGGAGAAAACCACCCAAAGCTGACTAGATATAAGAACAAGAGAGAAAGGGTAGTGATTCAAGTTTCTCCAAACTGGCCCAGAGGAGCCTGCTACACAGACCAACCTGGACTTCTGCCTTGCTAAAAGCACGAAAAGCCTCTTCCAAGAAGATATAATATTGCGCCTGAAAATCTTTTTTTGCTTGGTGTGAACACGGACACTTCCGTCCCAGAGATTACTCTGCATCTCACATTCTGGCCTTTCTACAATCAGGTCTTGACCTTAAGTACTCTTAAAAGTCAGGTCTCAGCCTTATCCATTCATTTTCAAAGGCCTTTGGCTTTTCTCTCTTTTGTGTAAAATAAAAAAAAAAGCCCTGTGCTTTCTGTGGATCTCAATTTGGTTTTCTCTCCCTTGCAGAATCCACCCTTTGACCCCATCAGACGATGTCTCATTCAAAGTAACCTCTTTGGTAGCTTCTCCCAGACGTGTTTCTGAGCTGGTGACCCTTTCCTGTAAAGAGCCTTTCCTTTTACTTTACATTGACCAATGTTTTCTGACGCTCAAGGCCATCATTTCTCCTGAAAATAGTCTTGGCATTCCACCTCAATGGTGACATTGTCCTCCCATTCTTGTGCCCTGCTCCTAAGCATCCAATGGAAATCCCTTTCAGCATTGCTTGGAACTAGTCCGTCAGAGTATATCTCACAGGTACTGCTCCAATCATACAGATGGATTCCGTCTTCTTCCGGTACTCTGGACCTCACAATGGGAAACCCTGCTTCAAGGTCCACCATTGAATGATGGATACAAAAACCGCAAGAGCTTACATTCTCAAAGAGAAATCTCCTTATGGATTTTTACTTGCTGATTCCCCCAGATGGGTGGGAGTTTCATAGGCATTTTGGCACCAAGCCTCTAGCCAAATTGTG
This sequence comes from Lithobates sylvaticus, assembly GCA_028564925.1. Taxonomy (NCBI): domain Eukaryota; kingdom Metazoa; phylum Chordata; class Amphibia; order Anura; family Ranidae; genus Lithobates; species Lithobates sylvaticus. The sequence continues at coordinate 89,803,410 of CM053026.1, forward strand.
TAAGGATGCCAACTGGTCTTCTGTTCATACTTTTTTTTAAAGTTTTTCCGGGTGGACATCCAATCTTCTGTTTCCAGTGGCTCTTTGAGGTTGGGTCTATTTGACCCTTGTTGGGCCTGTTAGCTTGGTTCTATTTGCCTCATTGTTGACCACTCTTCGTATTAATAAGCTTAGGGATGTCCCATGATCTTTGAATATTCTGCATGTGTACTGTACAATTAAGATAAGAGGAATTTGGACTTCCTCGGAGTACGGTACAGGACATAGCCCACACTCCATTCCATTCTTTAGTTTACTCTCCATTGCTTGCTTTAAAACTGAGGACTCTGAGGTGTGTAGAGCTATAGAGGAGGTGTGCCCAGTTGGGATTGTCCTCCAAAGTTTTTCTAGTGTCCAATCACCTGAAGGTACCCCTAAGATGTAGAATTTACCCGAAAGTCAAAATTCCTCTTTTTTTCTAACCATCATTGGATGGCATTTTGTGACAGTATGGACTGGTTTTAGCCTATTCACTGACACCAGTGGCCAACATACAGTGCAGTGAATCTCACATTGAGGCCTCTCTTCCGATTTAGTTGCCTAATGTTGCAAGCAATGAATCGCCACAATGCAATTGAATTAAGCCATGGTGACATATTTTTCATATTACAATTTTTAGATAATTGTTTTGACACAGATCACCCTGATTAAAAAAAAAAAAGTGCAATCTGTGTGAAACCACCTCAGTCCCTGCCCTCAAGGAGCTCAGAATGTAAGGCCCCTATCTTGCATGCGCACACACACACATACTAGGCCAATTTAGACAAAACTCAATAAACTTACAAGCTTGTTTTTGAAATATGGGAGAAAACTTGGAGTACCCAGTGGAAGGCCGCACAAGCATAGCGCAAACATGCAAGCTCCATACATTTAGAGTCATGTCCGTGACTCCGCATTCAAGCCAAGGACCCCAGTGCTCCAAGGCAGTAGTGATAACCACTAAGCCACTATGCAGCCCAATAAAAATACCTTTAATCCTTATTGACACACGACCATACAGAAGACCTAGAAGAGGATAAAGAGGAACCAGGATATGGGAACCCAAATACTTGGACCTGCAGAAATTACCATCTAACCTTTTTCCTGGTTTCCCTTTCTGTCATCTCTGAAAGTGTTTTCATGGTAACTTAATAGGTGAATGTTTTACATGCAGAACTATTTTTTTTCTTTAGCTATTTTCAATGACGGCACTTTCTTATCTCTGATACAAGGTAACTCTAAAAACTGGTTCTCTTTATTGTGTGTATTTCACATGTCTTTCACTGCTGCTTCATTGTTTTCTGAATCTTACAAGCTCTATCCTTCATATAAAATTATGAATTCCTCCTTGGATGACCCCAGAATACGTTACAAAGTAACAAAGTAACTATGTCACCAGCTTTCCCGTTGCCCTCTATCCCCCTTGCTGTTTGCATTGGCAGTGGAACCACTGGCCGCTGCAGTCAGACAGTCTGCGGGGATAGAGGGATTCCAACGTGCAGGAAGAGAGGATAAAATAGCTTTGTATGCAGATGATGCCTTAATTTTCCTTAGTGACCCCACAAAATCCTTAGAGGAACTCGTGAATCTTGTATCTGCTTTTGGACAGCTCTCTGGGTTTCGCATCAACTGGGAGAAATCGGTGTTAATGCCGCTACATAATGCAAACACTTCTTTACCAGACTGTGCTAAACAAATTCAATTAAAACACAGAATTAGGTACTTAGGGATTGAGGTAACACAGAAAGTGGGGGATTATATTGACCTTAACCTTAGACCATTATTGACTAGGCTCAAAGATAAACGTCAGACCTGGTGCAAACTTCCATTAACTGTGATTGGAAGGGCAAATCTTATAAAGATGATCTGGGCCCCACAATTATTATATATCTTTCACAACTGCCCGATGTGGATAGCTGCATTTTGGTTTAAAAGGATAGAATCGCTTTTTCGCGAACTTATCTGGAAGAAAAAATATGCACGTATTAAACTTACAACTTTAATGCTGGCCAAAGATGAGGGGGGACTCGCTATCCCACATCCAAAAAATTATTTTTTGGCCTCACAAACCCAGCATTTCTATGGATGGACAGAGGTAGATGAGAATGATCCGATACAAGCATTATTACTCCCACTGGGTAAAGGATACTCATTGATGTCCCTACTAGAGACAAAAACTTTTCAAAAAGATAAGAAATTCATAACAGGTGGACTATTTAATAAGGTATGGCTAGCAATAAAAAAGATTACTAGTATTACTGGCTATACCTCCTATACACCAATATGGAATAACGCAAATTATGAGGAAGTACAGAGATTGGAGGGATTTGGGTTTTGGCAAACTCAGGGGCTGAGATTTGTGGAACAACTGTTTTGGAATGATAATCTAAAATCATTTGCGCAAATATCTGAGGAATTTAGGATTCCAAGACAGAGGTTCTTTCAATATCTCCAGCTTAGACATGCCTTTCATGTCCAGGCCCGTACATCTGTATTTATGCTTAACGAATCCAAAATAACAACACTGTTGAAGAAAAGGGACCAAAAGAAGGGACTTATATCTAAAATTTATGAGATAATGCAGAAAAAATTTGAGGAAGAGGTAGAGGTGCCGGCTAGGAAGCAATGGGAGCACTGACTGATGCTCAGTGGTCGGAGGTCTTGTCTGCGATCCCAAAGGTATCACTGTCGGATACTCAAAAACTAACACAAATCTTTATTACGCATAGATCATACTATACGCCTGAGAAACTATTTAAGTGGAAACGTAGAGAGTCCCCTTTATGCCCTCGATGTAGTGGCGCACCGGCTAATTTAATACACAAGTTGTGGAGATGTCCCAAACTCCATCGATATTGGCAGGATATAGTCCAAAATATAAATAGTGTACTAGGAATAGAAATGTTGTTAGATCCAAATCTATGCTTATTAAATATAGTGGCGGAACCAAATATCTCAAAAAATATCCATACCGCACTGTCGAGAGGCCTATTTCAGGCACGGAAACTAATAGCCCAGAAATGGATATCTATATATCCTCCGACGGTTGAAGAATGGAGAACACAAATAAAAGAAACTATATTAAAGGAGGAATTTATTTATACACACAGAGGGAGTCGAGACAAATTTGATGCTATTTGGAAAAGATGGGTAGAGACCTGGGATAATGAAAATAAGAGATGAACCAACATGGGTAGGGGTTGATATTTGGAGGGGATGGGAGGATGGGGGAGGGCTGAGGGGGCTGGAGGAGGTGAATACAGGGGGAGGCGGCAGAGGAAAAAATTCTCCTTTTTTTTTTTTTTTTCTTATTTTATTTTAGTAGTATTATTATTATTATTATTATTATTATTTTTTTCTTTCTGGGGGGGGGGGGGGGGATGTGAGTGGGTGGCTGGTGTGGCAGATGAATGCTAGAAGTTTATGTATCTGGGGTGAAATGTATGCTTAAATGTATAACTTGTATTGTTATGAAAAGAATTAAAATAAAAAAAGTACTAAAAAAAAAAAAAAAAAAAAAAAAAAGTAACGAAGTTGTGAAGAAGGAAAGAAGAATTGGACTCATAGAAGGAAGATTCCTTATTGGCTGTTTTTAGCATAGTACTTGGCATCTTCCTGTGAATGAGCCTTAGCGGAAAGCCTCGAAGTAGTGTTGGAAAAGAAAGTGACATGGCAAAATATTGTTCTCACTTGTCTTTGTGCCATTGAAGTGGAAAGGTTGCCACGTTTTACCCCTCTTCTGATATGTTATCTCCATCCAGCCAGAGGGTAGTGAGTCACAGATTTGATTACTTGGTGGTTTGTGGGAGTCACTGATGGAGAAAGTCGTTGTCTCTTCAGACAGAAGCGCAGTGACAAATTATTAATGCACTATGTCCTTTTAAACTGTTCAGAACTTTGTAGACCTTTGTATTTGGCAAGCATGCAGCTCAGATAATGACCAGAGAGGGTGGTCCTCGCAGGTCAGGACAAAGGTCGTAGCAAGGGCGGCGGGAAATCGCATGCTGGGCTGTTTTTTTTTTTTTTTTTTATGCTTGGGTTGAGCTTTGTGGTTAACTAATAACCTTTAGGGACACAAGTCTTTAAATTGGTAAGCTGTGCACTCGGTAATAAGACAGGAAGAAAAACAGTTTCTAACGTTTTTTTTTTTTAAATTTCCAGAGATTCTTTAATGCTGAATGTTACACTTAGAGGAAGGATGGGTCAATTATAGGGATTCAAAAATGGGTCTGTCTTATTTAGGAACCAAAAAGGAAAGGTAATTTTTAATATTCAATTGCAACATGGCTTGTATCGTAAATGTACACGCTATATTATTTTTTCTTTATTTGCAATCCCCCCCCCCCCTCCAAGAAAGTGGAGTTACCCTTTAACCACCTCAATACAGGGCACTTACCCAGGCCATTTTTCAGCTTTCAGCGCTGTCACACTTTGAATGACAATTGCACGGTCATGCTACACTGTAACCATGTGAAATTGTTTTCATTTTTTGTTCACACAAATAGAGCTTTATTTTGGTGGTATTTAATCACTTTTTTTTTTTTTTTCCCAAAAAAATAAAAATAAAAAGTTTTTCTTAGTTTTTGTCAGTAAATTTTGTAAAGTCATTTTTTCTCCTTCACTGGTGGGCGCTGATAGGCGGCACTGGTGGGCGCTGATGGGCGGCACTGGTGGGCGCTGATGGGCGGCCCTGGTGGGCGCTGATAGGCGTAACTCCATTTTCGTGGGGGGGAAAAAAATAGCAAATGAAGAAAAAATAATATAGCGTGTACAATTATGATACAAGTCATATTGTAATTGAATGTTATTAAAAATGACCTTTCCTTTTCAATCTGCAGCCTCTGTAATTTTATATAAATGCAATATGGCTACATGGAGTTGTTCTGTACACAGAATGTGTACTGACCACTCCCCAGAAACCATAATTTCCTGCTTGTATAATAGGCAGGCTTCTTGGAAAATTGGTGAGCCAAAGATGCAAGTCAGATTTCAGGCATCCCCTGCAACAAAAATGTCATTTTTGGTGAGATACTCCCAATAGGAACACGTCTAAAGGGATGCAGGCCCAGCAGCTTTCCTCATTTAGTGCCCTGCAGCTGCCACAGCTGACTGATAATTATGAAACCACTCCCATTAGACCCACTTGGGACAGAGGTACAGACAAACACACATGGATTTCTTCAGAATAACAAAAGGTAGGAATCTGCAAGAAAAAGGTTGTTGTAATCCTTGCAATGTACATAGATCACCCAGGGGGGTATGTTTTTTTCTCAACAAAAGTGGAGTTACGCTTTAAGTTTATAGTAATTGGAAAGTCTATTTTTTGTTTTTGTTTGTTATTTTTAACAAAAAAAAGTGTAATTCTTGCCTGCTCTGTGCAGTGGTTTTGCACAGGGCAGCCCGGGTCCTTCTCTTCTCGGTCCCTCTTTGGCTCTTCTGGCCCCTCCTGATAAGTGCCCCCACAGCAATCCGTTTGCTATGGGGCACCCGAGCCGAGCTGCAGCTCGGCCCTGCCCCCTTTCTCTCCTCATTGGCTGACTGACTTTGACAGCAGCGGGAGCCAATGGTACCGCGCTGCTGTCTCAGCCAATCAGGTGGGAGTCCTGGGCAGCTGAGACAATCCTTCAACATTGTTGCATAGAGAGTGTGCTCAGGTAAGTATTAAAGGGGCTGAGGGGTGTCTGCTATTAACAGAATGTGTGTTTTTTTTTTTTATCTTAATGCATAGAATGCATTAAGTAAAAAAGCCTTCTGCCTTTACAATCACTTTGACCACTCAAAGCGGTTGTATACCCTTAAATTCAACTTGCACCTACAGGTAAGCCTAGATTAAGGCTTACCTGTAGGTACAAGAAATATCTCCTAAACCTACATGGTTTAGGAGATATTTGCAAAGAACGTTTTACAACATTATCTATGGCGCATTTACAGGGTTAATCCCCATTCACAACTGCGGCTCACCGCATTTAAGGTGTCCCGCGCACATGCGCGGAGTGACGTCCTCGCCGCTCTGGCCGATGTGATTGGCCGGAGCGGCGATACCCGGAAGGGTATCTGTGGAGAGATGGATTGCGGCTGGAGGGGGAGAAGAGGACGGCGTCGGGGGGCCCCGATCTAAGGTAAGTGATGCATAATGAGCTAGTATGCTAGTCATACTAGCTCATTATGACTTTGTCTTGCAGGTAGTTTAAAAAAAAGAGACTAAAAACGGGCATACAACCGCTTTAAGGACCGGAAGGATTTGCCCCCGTAATGACCAGGCCATTTTTTGCAATGCTGTATTGCGTCACTTTAACTGACAATTGCGCAGTCGTGCGGCGTTGTACCCAAACAATGCATGTCCCCCCCCCCACACACAAATAGAGTTTTCTTCTGGTGGTATTGGATCACCTCTGCGGTTATTTTTTGCGCTATAAGCAAAAAATAAAGAAAACTGTAAATTTTCAAAACAACCATTATGTTTTACTTTTTGCTATAAATATCCCCCCAAAAAAATGTAAAAAAAGTCTTCACAGTTTAGGCCAATATGTATTCTTCTACATATTTTTGTTAAAAAAAATTGCAATAAGCATGTATTGATTGGTTTGCGCAAAAGTTATAGCGTCTACAAAATAGGGGATTTATGGCATTTTTTTTACTAGTAATGGTGATCAGCAATTTTTAGCAGGACTGCGACATTGCTGCAGACAGATTGGACACTTGGGACCAGTGACGTTTATACAGCAATCGGAGCTAAAAATAGTCACTGATTACTGTGTAAATGTCATTGGCAGGGAAGGGGCGATCAAGGGGTTAAATGTGTGTCTTAGGGAGTGATTCTAACTGTGGGGGGATGGGACTGCCTGGAGGAGAGATTGCTGTCCCTGATCAGTAAGAACAACAGACCTGTCTCCTCTCTCCTGGCAGAACAGAGATCTGTCAATGTAGATCTGTTCTGTCTCTCTCAAAAGCGATCATGGGTGCCCGGCAGACATCGCGGCTGTGCCCCCTAGAGCTCTTAAACCAGACCACGTACCATGGTGGCGATTCGCGCTGGGGAGCCAACCTGCCGTAGTATAACTGCGACAGCTGGTCCTTAAGTGGTTAAACCGATTTTTCTTCCAGTCACATCGTGTGGCCCTGTGTCTTCTTAAGCCTCGTACACACAGTACGATTGTTGGCAGGGGATTATCTGTTGACAGACTGTTGTGCTAAAGTCTTACCGTTAGTACGCTCCTTTGACAATTGTCCAATTTTCCGCCAACAAAATGTTGGCTGACACGCTAGTAAATTTTTTGCGGACAGCGGTTTGACATCAGATTTTCGCATGGTCAGTACACAAATCCGTCACACAAGTCGAAAGTACAAACATACATTGCTCGTAATCAATGCTCACCAAACATGAAATAACCAGAAGGGGACCAAAGGGTGGCGATCAAGAGCTGAAATTCCTCGTAGTACATCACTATGTTCGTGTCTGTGGCATGACAATTGTGTACCATTTAGTATGCAAGACAAGATCCTGGCACATGCCCTTTTGACAAAAATCAGACGCTCGGTTGACCAACAATCGTACCGTGTGTACGAGGCTTTACACTCCCTGGGACTGAGAAGTTTCATGCTTAGGCCCCTTTCACACTGGGGCGGTTTTCAGGCGGTACAGCGCTAAAAATAGCGCCTGTACACAGCCTGAAAAAACCGGCCCCATTCACTCCAGTGGTCTGATGCCTGTAAAGGTATCGCACTGGCATCTTCTCCCTGGGTTCTTCTGGTGTTTAGTTTTTGGCCATTGCGATTGGCTGGTGTGGAATGACATCACTCCCATGCATGCAATGAGAATGTAGTCCTTTCTGGCACCCTGACAGAGTGCCGGAATGTAAACTGAGCTGCACATGTGGACATTCTGCATAAGATTGCGAACAGACAGGTAAGTATATTTCTTTGCAGAAGAGACATCTTAAGACATCTCCAGTATTAGTTGCAAGCAGAAAATTGTAGATTTCTGGAATAATTAAATTTCTGCAGACAATTCACCCTGCCAGCATCTCCTGAGATCTGAATAATCAGTTTTAGGTGGACTGATCCATTACAGTGGACATAAACTCCAAGATTAATTTAAGTCAATATTAACAGTCTAATTTAAAGGTGCTGCTGGAGGTTCTCTCTAGTGCTGGTTGCATATGTAAAAAGCCTAGACATTTGGACATGTAATCTCTGTAAAGGGAAGGATCAATGAATCAGAGCTTTTAAAAGGGACAACGTGACCAACCTTTTGGCTATGGTGCCAGTACTGAAGATAATATGGAGTTGTCTTTTCCCCAGAAAAGGTGAGGTTCTGTCCCAATGTATGTATTTCTGTGTTGTATTGCACTGCATCAGATGGCTCTGTAGTGTGCTGACATCTAGTGGTGGTTTAGAGCCACTATACCTTGTTTACGTATGTGATTTGGGGTTGTCCTCTGTCCACTCTCCCTGTTCTTCCCATGTTCCCTGCAGAGACAGGGCAGGAAAGTTATTGTCCTCTTCCACCTCAAGACTAGAAAAACATCCTCTGTACTGCAATTATCTGAAGTAAAATTTTGATGGGTTCATCTGTGTCCTTTTTAAGATTTAAGCTACTTGTGGGTGGTGTCAAGTCAGCAGGCGACCGCACTGTCCTCCCCAGGCGCGACCGCACTGTCCTCCCCAGGCGCGACCGCACTGTCCTCCCCAGGCGCGACCGCACTGTCCTCCCCAGGCGCGACTGCACTGTCCTCCCCAGGCGCGACTGCACTGTCCTCCCCAGGCGCGACTGCACTGTCCTCCCCAGGCGCGACTGCACTGTCCTCCCCAGGCGCGACCGCACTGTCCTCCCCAGGCGCGACCGCACTGTCCTCCCAAGGCGCGACCGCACTGTCCTCCCAAGGCGCGACCGCACTGTCCTCCCCAGGCGCAAGTATGTCTGTTTAAAGCAGCATTTGAAACAGAACTGGTAAAAATAGCTTTTACTTTGCAGTTAGTTATATATTGTCTCCTCATCATCGAAATACGAGATAAAGGCTACAAAGTGGCTAAATTGTTTTTCTTCCTTTTGGAGAAATTGAGGGAGTGCCAATTAGGCTTTTTTTAGGTCTTCATCTCTGTTGAGATTTCCCTTTTTATCTTCAGTATGTGTGGTGGTCACCAGGAGACAAAATTACTGGAAATTTCCACGATGGGAACTCAAATAGCGAATATTTTGGCAAAGAAACCGCTTGAATTACGTGTTTTTTAAAAAAATTTTTGTACAAGAATTTCAAGCATCTATTATGGACACATGAACATGCTTTGTTTATTACTAAACCTTTGTTCCATTGACATCAAAATTAACAGATGCTTTGAAGGAAACTAGTCTTAAGAGAAATTGTGAGATTGCAATTCCCGACTTGCTTCTGAAAATGCTACTTACCTGGCTCCCTTTTGGCTTTAGTACTTTGTTTCAGTGACGCAGAACATGCACACATAATCTAAAGTCAGTGTGAGCTGAAAACTCCAGATCTACAAGTTTGTTAAAAATCAAATATGAAAAGGCACGACTGGATCAAAATTACAGCCAGGCAACTGTCATTTTCATATGGACAGGTCCATAATTAGTTGTACATATCCTCTGTACAGAGGATTACTATGAGTTGGGCTGGGTTCACACTATTGCGAATTGGATGTGGCTTTCTCCGCATCCAATTGGCATGTCAGGAGACAGTGACCGGCTCTCAATGGAGCTCTAGGATGGCTGCGGAGCCTTGTGTGTCTTCTGGTCCGTTTTTCAGGTGCAAATTCAGCCAAATATTCGGACCGGTATCAGACCTGAAACAGAACAGGGACGCACTGGAACCCCGCTGTGAGCCGCTCAACATGGCAGTGCAAACCCAGCCTGAAGTCCAACAAGGTGCATGACACCTCTCTACATTATCTCTATTATTTCAAACTGACAGGTTTATTGCGCTCCAGGAAGATGACTTCAGAGCTCCAGTGCTGGACTATCTGATCTCGGTTCCTTCAGTGCAGAGTTGATGCAGCTGCTATGCCTGCCCCTCCAGTCTTCCTGCCCATTTACAGAAGCCTTTACATTACATAAACTCATTGAGCAGCAGTGCCAACTTTCAGCACACAAGTAGGTTACACTGTCGCCTTCACAAAGCCCATTCTGAGTAGTGAGATTGCAGTCAACCCTGGACAGTGATACATGCATGTAGAGAGGAAGTGGCTGCAGAGAATGAAGACTGTTGAGATGCAACAAAACATGAAAGTTGAGAGCAGTGCGTTTTCTTCTTAAATGAAAAAGAAAAAAAAAATTGCGCGCACATTATGTGCAACATCGATCACTGATTTCTTTAAATGCCTAAAGTAAAATGTAGATTCCCAAGTGGGTTGAAACTCTGGAATGTTTTGTGGCTTCAAACAAATTGACCATAGATGAGGGTAATTTGTTTGAGTCTTCCAGAGTCGCCCATCATTCTGTTACATGCTCTGGGTGAGGCGCTAATGACATTGAGTCCTCGTTCACACTGATGGCGGGTTTGAAATCGTGTGAGTTCAGCTGAACTTGCACAATTTCAAACCCGCATTTCAATGCGAGTTCGGGGTCAATGTGCAGGTTCATGCACAGATGTCTATTGAAATCGCCCCTGAAGTCGCCAAAAGTAGGGCAGGAACTACTTTTGGGAAACTGTTCGGCGTCGCACCAATTTGGACGGTGCCATTTGCCGGCAATAAGCTCCGATTTGGCCTGCGTTTTGACATGTCAAATCGGCCTGATGTGAACGGGGCTCAGTCTTGATTTTGGAAGACGTTATATGCAGTTCATATATGAAGCAAAAAAGAGCATTCAGTAACATCCAGCTAAGTTATTATGCGCTACTTAATAGTTCTTGACAGTGTTAATTTTGTGAACTAAAATATTTACGTTGACAAAATTAATACTATTTTAGTCTACTAAAATATGACTAAAACTAAAATGACATTTTAGTCAAGACTATGACTAAAACTAATTCACAGTTTTACATCAAAATTAACACTGATTATATATCACAACAGCTAAATCTATGTCTGTAGTGCATGTTCAAACCTTAAAGCGTAGTTCCGCTTAAAAAAATAAGTCAGCAGCTACAAATACTGAAGCTGCTGACTTTTAATAATTGGACACTTACCTGTCCCAGGGTCCAGAGATGCGGGAGATCAAAGCCCCACTCGTCTCCCCCTCCGCTCGGCGGCGCCAGCATTGTAACTGTGGGCGCCACAGCCGGGCACCTACTGCGCATGCGCGAGCATTGCCATGCGCTGTGATTGGCCAAGCAATCATCTGGGACCTGTGACGTGTCCCAGATTGTCAAGAGGGAGGGGGCAGAGCTGATCTCCCTTTCTGCGCCGAGGGAAGTGATGTCAAGAGCATAGGCGCTGAAGGAGGCAGACTACGAGGAACCCCCTAGCAACAGGCATTTAGAGGTGAGAAAAAAAAAATTTCTCCAAATGTTTTTTTTTTTTTTATGCACATAAATTTTACATTTTTTTTTTTTTTTTTGGGTGGAACTTTACTTTATTACCATTAATAATATGTTACATTTTTATTTATTTTTTTACTCCAGGAGTATATGAGTTTGTAAAATCTAGAGACATGCTTAAATAATGCATTGCAATTTAAAGGGTTACTAAATCCTCATGTGTATTTTTGTTTTTAACCACTTTAAGACCAGCCTCGTTTTGGATTTTAGGTGTTTACATGTTTAAAACAGTTTTTTTTTTGCTAGAAAAAAACTTAGAACCCCAAAACATTATATATTGTTTTTTTTCTAACACCCTAGAGAATAAAATGGCGGTCGTTGCAATACTTTTTTTCACACTGTATTTGCGCAGCGGTCTTGCAAGCGCACTTTTTTTGGAAAAAATTCACTTTTTTGAATAAAAAAATAAGACAACAGTAAAGTTAGTCCAATTTTTTTATATATTGTGAAAGATAATGTTACGCCGAGTAAATTGATACCCAACATGTCACGCTTCAAAATTGCGCCCGCTCGTGGAATGGCATCAAACTTTTACCCTCAAAAATCTCCATAGGCGACGTTTAAAAAATTCTACAGCTTGCATATTTTGCGTTACAGAGGAGGTATACGGCTATAATTATTGCTCTCGCTCTACCGATCGCGGCGATACCTCACATGTGTGGTTTGACCACCGTTTTCATATGCGGGCGCTACTCATGTATGCGTTCGCTTCTGCGCACGAGCTCGTCGGGACGGGACGCTTTAAAAAAATTTTTTTTTGTTTTTCTTATTTATTTTTCTTGATTTTATTTATTTTTACACAGTTTTTTAAAAAAAATTTAATTGGCTCACTTTTATTCCTATTACAAGGAATGTAAACATTCCTTGTAATAAAAAAAAGCATGACAGGTCCTCTTAAATATGAGATCTGGGGTCAAAAAGTCCTCAGATCTCATATTTGGACTTCAATGGAAAAAAAAAAAAAAAAAAAATGTCATTTAAAAAAATGACATTTGAAAATTCCTCTTTAAGAGGTATGGGCGGAAGTGACGTTTTTGACGTCGCTTCCGCCCTCCTATGGTATAGAGATGAGTGGCGGCCATCTTACCATCACTCATCTCTATGCCCAGCAGGAGAAAGGACCCGATCGCCTCCGCTGCTGCCGACGGTTCCGGTAAGCGGCGGAAGGCGCGGGGAAGCTGCGGGAGGGGGGGGCACCTCTCCCGCCGCCGATAACGGTGATCTCGCGGCGAATCCGCCGCGATGACCACCATTATCGGAATGCCGACCGGCGCCTGAAGAGATGGATATCTCGGTTGTGGCAGCAGCTGCTGCCGTTACCGAGATATCCCTCTTCAAAATCAGGACGTACATCGTCGTGCGCCGGTCGGAAAGTGGTTAAAATAACAGTCATACTTGCCTCCACTGTGCAGTTTGTTTTGCACAGAGTGGCCCCTATCCTGTTCTGGGGTCCCTCATTGGCGCTGGTAGCTCCTCCCCGCATCGGGAAACCATGTAGGAGAAGCGCTCTTCTTTGGGGGTACCCGTGCATGCACGTTCCCGAGTCTGGCTTTTGCGTCCATAGACACAGAAACTCGGCCCCGCCCCCTTGCGCCCGCGTCATTGGATTTGATTGGCAGCAGCGTGAGTCGATGGCTGCGCTGCTATTAATCTATCCAATCAGGACACGAGACACCAGCTAGTGCTGCTGTGCTTGTCCCCGAGGCAAAGAAGGGCTGCAGCACTACAGAAGGTTTTTCACCTTAATGCAAAGAATGCATTTAAGGTGAAAAACCATGAGGGTTTACAACCGCTTTAACTAAACCCATTTGATTTTAGTCGACTAAAATGTAGGAAATTTTAGTCGACTAAAATGTAGGAAATTTTAGTCGACTAAAATTCAACTAAAACGTCATTTTAGTCAAGACTAGAACTTGAAACTAAATGGAAATTTGATTTTAAAATTAACACTGCTTAAATCAATAATATTAGTGCATAGCTGTCAGAACCATTGGTGTTGGCATATGTCTACAAGCTTCATGATGCGACTTTACTGCAGTGTGCTCATATCTGTTGTACTATTGTCTTCGTCTAAATTAATCCAAATGTTCACACCACTGCTCATTTATGCAGGACCTTTATTTGCAGAGGCTAAATGAAATGTGTACCATGAATAGACTGGGATGACCCATTCAGCGTCTGGAATTAATCGGCTGCAGTCAGATGAGGACTATCAGTTCTGTATAACATCAGCAGAACAGGCCAGAGGCATTGACCCAATTGCTCAGTGGATGGTGCAGCATGTGTCATTAGGAAGCCCCTTATCTGGGAACTGCCTTACTACTGCCACACGTTCCGACCATAACACTGTGCACTCTCATTAACTCCTTGTTTATTCAGTAAACAGCAGTATAATTGAACTGTCTAGTCAAGGCGTGATTTAATAGTAAACCAGTCTCTACTTCACCAAATGTGTTTTTTTTTTTTACCAAACATTTTCAGAGCAGCTCCTTGTGTGTCAATTAAAATAGGATCACTTTAGTCATTTGCAACTGCAAAGGCTTGTTTTATTTATTTTTTAATAGGGAGGTTAAGGCCCCTTTCACTGTGACTTGTCCTGTGACTTGAGACTGCAAAGTCGCATGACAAGTCATACACCATGATTTCCAATGAGTATTGTTCATATCTCTGCGACTTCAAAGTAGACCCTGCACTACTTTGGCCTGACTTTGATGCGACTTAAGGTTTATAGACCTCAAGATTACACCGGCATTGCTTCAAGTCGCGTCAAAGTCGTGCTACTTAGGTCGTACAAGTGTGAAATGGGGCCTAAGGGTTAGAACATTTTTATTTTTTTTTCCTCTTTTGTCTCCCTGTTCCCCCCTTAATTCCCCTTAATTCCCATGTGGTCATAATGGAAGACGTGAAGGGAGAGGGATACAGACAACAATAAAACCATTTTTTTGGTTCATAGATGTTGATGGGTGTGTGAGACTCGTGTCAGTGTTTTTTTTTTTTTTTATTTGTATGCTTTCCGTTTTACGGAAAGTATCAACACAGACAGCAAAAACCCCCTGAGGCTCGGTTCACACTGCAGTGATGCGGGAACCCTGCGAATCCACTGCTGGTTCCCGGCGGCAGTTCACACTGCCCTATGCAAACTGCTAGGAGTGTCAATTGAAAGTTGAAGACAACCCCAAATCTGTTCGCATATCGCAGTGCGAACTGCAAATTCAGACAGGAATCGGATCGCATGGGTGTGATTCTGCTGCAGACTGAAAAAAGGGTCCTGTGTGAGTTTGGTCTGAATGCGATGTGAATTCAGCTATACTATCTGTATGGCTGAAACTGCATTACACAGTGATGGCATGTGATTTGCAGTGCGGCGCAAAATCACTTCCGATTTCGGCCATCGCACCAGTGGGAACCGGCCCTTAAATCAAAACAATATTCGTGCACTTGCTAAAAAAAATATTTAGATCACCGTTGGTGAATAAACGAAGTGACAAAAATATGTTTTAAAATTAATCAAAAGGACTGTTCAATCCGGGTAAGATGTGTAATAAACTACAATAAAACAATATTCCAAAGTTTACGGTCCTTATGCAAATTAATATATCTTGTGAGAAACACAGCAAAGTGCCTTAAACATATACTAATAAATTCATCCAATATTACCAAATCCATATAAATCAAGTCCATATATCATGTGCAAAAGTTGTGCAAAGATTATAATACAAATATGCTATAAAGTGCTTAGTTCCAAAACATCAGCATTTCTTCTCTCTTACAAAGAAAAAAAGATGATAATGTGCACCACCATGAAAAGTGCTCCTGAAAGGAATCCCCACAAATGGTTTAATGAGCTCCTTACCAGATGCTCTGATCCCTCAAAGAGATCACTAAACGCCTTGCTACATAGCAGCCACATACACCACAATCTGGAATACAAAAGCTCCCCGAACTCCTAAGCCGAGACTGACTCCATAAAAGGGATTAGCGTAAAATGCAGATATATATATATATATATATATATAATTAATGATGCGATCTAAAATGTAGTGATAATGATAGGTCTGAATTATTCTGTGATGAGTCCTCCATTCAAGACGTGTGTGTGTGTGTGTGTGTGTATAGATAGATATATAATATTTATATTTAGAGCTGCACGATTAATCGTTAAAGAATCGAGATTGCGATTCAATCTTAACACAGCATTTCCTCAATTCAGTGCAGAGTTCTCTGCTCAAGCTGACAGCTGTCAAAAAAACAAAACGGGCAGCCTGCCAAGTTTCTTACAACCATGCTTTGGCTAAGATAAAAAGGCTACTTTTACACTGGGGCAGGTTCGTTGAAAAAAAAAATGAATATTTGGCATTTAAAACAATAATTTTCTTGCTAGAAGCAATTCATACCGATGATTGTTAATTGGATAATCCAACCACAAAACTTGTGTACATTTCTATGAGCAAAGCATTGTTCTCTTGTGTCTGGATTCCCCCATTATTTTTTCTCACTAGCATTTGGCTTTGCAAGGCTACTTTCACACTGGGGCAGGGGGGAGGGGGGGGGGTCGTTAGCGGTAAAGGGCTGCTAGTTTTCGTGGGGCTTTACCACTGTTGCAGCGGCGCTTTTTGTCCGCTAGTGGGCTGCTTTTAACACCCTGCTAGCGGCTGAATAAAGAGTTAAAAGCACCTTACAGGCACTTTGGCAGCGGTGCCCATTGATTTCAATGGCGAGGGCAGTTTAGGAGCATACATGTGGCACCTGATGGGGGGGGGGGGGTGACGACGAATAAACGGAAGTTACACTTTTGAGTGGAACTCCGCTTTAAGATGTAAAGAAGAGCTCCTGTCATCGGAAAGGCTAATGGGAAATAAAGGAACAAAAGGAGGGGAAAAGTGGAGACCAGGAGGAGGTCGGAGAGAGGAAAACAGGGGGGGGCGGCACGAGGGTTAATGGGGATTATGGGAGGGGTTGGTGTTAGAAGGGTGGCATATTTAAGTGGCAATTGAATTGATAGATGCCTCCAGCCCCCCAACTCATAATCTGTTGTCACTTGTGTCAAGGTAAGCGTCGCAGAAAGGTGACGTACACAAAGTTGGGAAGGCCCGCCAATGAGCTACACATATTCTGCGGTGGTTTGGAAATGGATCCAGCAGGACCAAAATATTTCAATCTTTATAATCCTCTAACGTTCTAGGAAAATAAACCCCCCTCTGCACAACTTTGAAGGGGTGTGTAGCATTCTATACAGTGCCGTGTAGAACCAGAATTCTGAGGAAATGATGTAGAATGTAACTTTCATAGTTAATCACAGTTTGTATTGTGATAATAAAATCAGGTTGACATGTTAAAGCAAAATGTATATTAAACTTGCATAGTTTTTCCTGAACCTATAATTTGTCACACTGATATAGATCTTTGTCAAAGCTATAATAAGAAAATAATCATTTCATGGTGTGTTCTTTGCATCTTTCATTTTGAAACCTTATGTAATGTTTTCCTGGTTGTGCTATAACACTTTCGTGGAACCCAAGGTAAAATATCTCAGAGAAAATAAAAAAAAGTACCGTGTGTATATATATATATATATATCTTTCTGTTCACTTGCCATAGGATGTGGAATTACTTGGTGCTTCCTTGTTAGAGGCGCATGTTATCGTTTCTTCTTCTGACAGTGGAGTTGCATGATGTGTGAGCCACCAATGGCCAGGCTAGAGCAATGGTCATGTGGGTGGTAGGGAAGTTAATTGTCTCAGTGTAAGCTCCATCATAGAGTATAAACAGAAACTGAAAACCGGGGTGGAAGGGTTTTTCTATTTAAAGCGGAGCTGCACCAAAAATATTAAGTCAGCAGCTACAAATACTGCAGCTGCTGACTTTTAATAAATGGACACTTACCTGTTCCTGGTTCCAGCGGTGTAGGCAGAATGTGACGAGCGACGGCTCGTCTCTCAGCTGTCCCGCCGCCATCCTCTGTCAGGGAATCAGGAAGTGAAGACGCAACGTCTTCACTGCCCGGATCCCTACTGCGCATGCGTGAGTCGTGCTGCGCGTCTCTATTGGTCCCCACTGTGTCCTGGGAACTGTGTTTCCCAAGACACAACGGGGCAGCTCCGGATAGGGGCGGGGCAGTGTGGATAATTCGTCACGGAAGTGGGTGCAGATACCTGTATTATACAGGTATCTGCACCCCCCTCCCCCCTGAAAGGTGCCAATTGTGGCACCGGAGGGGGGAGGAATCCGATAAGCGGAAGTTCCACTTTAGGGTGGAGCTCCGCTTTAAACACATGCTGCAAATAAATGCTGCTTTATACTTTCCTGTCCTGCTGCGTGTTCCTCAGTTCTTTTATTTTGCAGAGCAAACCCACTGGCAGAATTTCAGTGTCTTGATACACTGCCCTGGGATAGTAGGGACCAGTCTGTGGAACAACAACATGGTGAACCCTACTGATTCAGGACCCAGTCTAGATACTGCTTAGACACCATTAATGCTTCTAGCTGTTCCCTGCAGCATAGCAAAACTATACCTATTGATCATGTCCACTTTAAAAAGGAAAACTACAAGCAAAAACAAAATTGTCATATAATGTATATGTGTATTGTGAATAGCAATTACCGTATATACTCGAGTACAAGCCGAGTTTTTCAGCACTTTTTTTTTTTCCCCTGAAAATGCCCCCCTCGGCTTATACTCAAGTCCAGCACTTTTCTGTAGCAGAGACTGACATTTTCCGACTCGACTTTGGGACCCCCGTATCTCGGGGCCACTTGGTGCTCGGAACCCCAAATTTGGTGTGCAAACCCAGTGGAACTAGCACTACAACATATCCAAAGGATTCCTAGCTCCAAGTGGCCCTGAGATATGGGGCCCCAAAGTCGGTTCAGAAAATGTGTCTGCTGCAGAAAAGTGCTTGACATTTTCCGAACCGACTTTGGGGCCCCGTATCTCAGGGCCACTTGGAGCTAGGAACCCCATCTGGGATCACCAAGTGGCCCTAGATACGGGGCCCCAAAATCGGTCAACTGTGTCCATCTGCAGCAATGTCATTTTGGGACCCTTTGGGTCCAGAGACCCCACAATGGCTGCAGCTAGGGGGCATCTAGGAACCCTTAACTACCAAGTTTGAAGTTTGGGGGACCTATGGCTGCAAATGGGCACAGTGAGGCTGCAAATGGGCATTGTTGACCCTCTTTTCCACTTGCAGTAGCTGCGCATTTCTCACCCTAGGCTTATACTTGAGTCAATAAGCTTTCCCAGTTTTTTGTGGTAAAATTAGGGGCCTCTGCTTATATTCGGGTTGGCTTATACTCGAGTATATACAGTAGCTGTCTGCTCTTTCTACCTTTTTCTTGAAACAAGTGCTGTTTTCAGGAAGCACTGTGTACACCAGCCTAAAGTTGGCTATACAAATACCAAAAATAGGCCAGTTCAGCAGGAACCAGCTGACTTCTAGTGCATGTGTACTGACTGCTGTCTGTTCAACATTGTTTGAAGGAAACAAAAAACTAAAAATTCAGTTTGTATACCCTGCGGTACTCAAACTTGCGTGCGTGCTGTTGCTTGCTGTTGTTTTTATGCATATAAAAAATCCTGAAAAACACATTTCAAAAAAGTTATAAATTGATTTGCATTTTAGTGAGTGAAAAAAGTATTTGACCCCTTCGCAAAACATGACTTAGTACTTGGTGGCAAAAGCCTTGTTGGCAATCAGAGGTCAGATGTTTCTTGTAGTTGGCCACCAGGTTTGCACATATCTCAGGAGTAATTTTGTCCCACTCCTCTCCAAGTCATTAAGGTTTTGAGGCTGACGTTTGGTAACTCGACCCTTTAGCTCCTATCACACATTTTCTATGGGATTAAGGTCTGGAGACTGGCTAGGCCACTCCAGGACCTTTTTTAATGGGCTTCTTCTTAAGCCACTCCTTTGTTGCCTTGGCTGTGTGTTTTGGGTTATTGTCATACTGGAAGACCCATCTTCAGTGTTCTGGCTGAGGGAAGAAGGTTCTCATCCAAGATTTTACAATACATGGCCCCATACATTGGCCCCTCAATGCCGCAAAGTCGGCCTGTACCTTTAGCAGAAAAACACCCCCCAAAGCATAATATTTCCACCTCCCATGTTTGACGGTGGGGATGGTGTTCTTGGGGTCATAGGCAGCATTCCTCCTCCTCCAAACATGTTGAGTTGACGCCAAAGAGCTTGATTTCTGTCTCATCTGACCACAACACTTTCACCCAGTTCTCCTCTGAATCATTCAGATGTTCATTAGTAAACGTCAGACGGGCCTGTACATGTGCTTTCTTGAGCAAGGGGACCTTATGGGAGCTGCGGGATTTCAGTCCTTCAGAGTAGCGTGTTACCAATTGTTTTCTTGGTGACTATGGTCCCAGCTGCCTTGAGATCATTGACAAGATTCTCCTGTGTAGTTCTGGGCTGATTATCACCATTCTCATGATCATTGGAACTCCACAAAGTGATATCTTGCCTTGAACCCCAGACCAAGGGAGATTGACAGTATATTGTGTTTCTTCTATTTGCAAATAATCGCACCAACTGTTGACACCCTCTCACCAAGCTGCTTGGCGATGGTCTTGTAGCCCATTCCAGCCTTGTGTAGGTCTGCAGTCTTCTCCCTGACATCCTTGGACAGCTCTTTGGTCTTGGCCATGGTGCTCCTAATCTCAGCTCTTTAGCTGGACAGAAGACACCTGGGAGACAAATCTTGCTGATAGGGGATCAAATATTTATTTCACTCATTAAAATGATCAGATGAGACCAAAATTGAACCTTTTGGCCTAAAAGCAAAACGATATGTGTGGCGGAAAACTAACACTGCTCATCACTCTGAACACACCATCCCCACCGTGAAACATGGTGGTGGCAGCATTATGTTGTGGGGATGCTTTTCTTCAGCAGGGACAGGGAAGCTGGTCAGAGTTGATGGGAAGATGGAGCCAAATACGGGGAAATCTTAGAAGAAAACCTGCAAAAGACTTAAGACTGGGATGGAGGTTCATCTTCCAGCAGGACAACGATGCTGAACATACAGCCAATGGTTTAGATCAAAGCATATTAATGTGTTAGAATGGCCAAGTCAAAGTCCAGACCTAAATCTGATTGAGAATCTGTGGCAAGACTTGAAAATTGCTGTTCACAGACCCTCGCTGTCCAATCTGACAGAGTTTGGGCTATTTTGCAAAGAAGAATGGGCAAACTTTTCACTCTCCTAGATGTGCAAAGCTGGTAGAGACATCCCCAAAAAGACTTGTAGCTGTAATTACAGTGAAAGGTGGTTCTACAAATTGACTCGGGGGGGGGGGGGGGGTGGCTGAAAACAAATTGTATACCACACTTTCACATTTTTATTTGTAAAAAATTCTGAAAACCATTTATCATTTTCCTTCCACTTCACAATTATGTGCCACTTTGTGTTGGTCTATCATATAAAATCCCAATAAAATACATTTTGTTTTTGGTTGCCACATGACAAAATGAGGAAATTTTCAAGGGGTATGAGTACTTTTTCAAGGCACTGTATATACATACACACAGAAAAAAAGTTAAGTTTTATTTGATACATTTTTTTTTTCTTTTACATTTTTTAATATAAATAAAATTGACCGTAATAAAGGTTACATAAAAGGGGTAATTAGCAGAAGACCCAGAAGTTGGATATTAGCCTCGACAAGCAGGGATTGAACAGAGAATGGCTTGCGATTGAATTACAGAAGAGATACTGGGTGGGCTAAATAAAAACAAGCAGGAACTTTCTAAAAGTGATTGATGGTGAGATTGCTAATCCCACTACAAAGTATTGCCCTTGTGACCCTGTGATGTATGGATCCCAGGTAGCTGTTTGGGATCCAGCTTTAAATCCTTGTTTTTTATTTAAGCCTATTTATACAGGTACAGCAGATTTTAGCTATAGAATCCTCTGCCATGTTTTACCCTTTTTTTCTTCCCCAGTGATGGCAACACTAGCATGTCTCTGTATGAATTGTTTCCATCCAACATAATTTGGCAATGGTGATAACATTCTATACTTTATTATAGTAAGCTTGTTTTTTGTTGTAAGCTTGTTATATTTTATAGTGCAAATGCTAATTTCTGGGGAGATAATTTTTTTTTCCTGCTTCCCCCCCCCCCATACCCTATCCAAATTTTATATTAAAAAACAAAACAAAATGCCCCAATTATTATTCTAAATCTCTGGTCTCATGATATTCCAGATCCCTTATCGTTCTGATCTGTGATGCGGGGGCGGGGGTTGTTCTGATCTACAGTGCCCATAACTTACTGGTGATACCCATTGGCTGCTAAAAGTTTCTATTAGTCGTGAACCATCCTAGTGTGACGACATGGTGAAGAGCAGACACGAGACCGATCAGCTGAGCTGCAGAAGGCAAAGAGTGGAATTGCTCTAGATCTGATGGGAACATGCAAGGAAAATTAAAAAAAAAAAAAATGTTTTGCTTGCACATGATTGGATGATGCCCATCATCAGAGCTTTCCCTCATTTCAGAACTTCCCCTCAGATCTAGCGCAGCACCTCTTGCAGTACACAGTATGTTTTTTCCTTTGGCAAATCAAACTCGTGGTCTGAGACTTCAAAGGTATCATGTGGCAGCAGATTCACATAAGGTGTTTTTTATTTTTTATTTTTTTTTGTGTGTTTTTTTAAGGAAAAGATTGTGTGGCTAGTGTAAGACCTGATATTTTAGATGTTCCATTAATCTGCTAATATTTTATATTAAACCGCTGCTTTTTAAAAATTGATATTTGCAATTTGATAGGAAAAGGGTTTGCCTGAAAACTGAGCAGCATCTTTAAGACTAACTACACAAAAAAGTAAAGGTACATTCCAGCTAAAATTTTGAATGAAACCTTGAAATAAACACATCTTGAAATTGCTCTACTGCTCCAGTCCACCCCACTCCATTTATTCTGTAAATATGGTAATCCTATAACATGCTGCTTTTGATACTGAAACACCCTTCTTGCTGCTTGCCAATTACAGCTTAAAGGAAAAAAAAAAAAAAAGAGAAATATCAGCAGTCGGCACTAAAGGTCTCTAGCAAGGCGCCAATCAGTTTTAGACTTGCCTAGGAAGCTTGAATGTGATTGGTTGTACAGTACAGGCTTTGAATGGACATTACTATTGACCCTCTAGAGTCTAGGGAGATACTGTTCTTATTCTATAGAGAATTATACAGAACTCTATAGATAATTATTCAGATTAAAGCCGGCCATAGATGGTTTGAATCTTAGCCGGTTTAGTAGGAACTGGCCAAGATTCAAACCATGTATTGGCAGACTGAATATACCAAAGTTGATCTATCAACTTGGGTACAACCAGCCTGCTGTACATGCAATTATTGATAGCGGCTGTTATAACCACTGGCACTATTCACTGTTTTTCGGAGGGCATGGCTTACCCCTACCCCTCTCCTCAGCCCTCTATTAGCTCATGCTAGAGCTTTTATTTTGGTATATCTATAGTGGTATATCTGCACTACTTTTGAGCACAATAGGAGTGGATTGGATATAAGCACCACTGCAGAATACACAATTGTGGGATACGCTATCCTTTTGGATCAAGTTGTTTTTACTTTTGAATGGACACGTTTTTTTCACTTTTATATTTTAACCACCTGAGATCCAGGCCAATTCTGACATTTTTCTCCTACATGTAAAATTCCACATTTTTTTGCTAGAAAATTACATAGAACCCCCAAACATATATGTTTTTTTAGCAAAGACCCTAAAGAATACAATGGCGGTCGTTGCAACTTTTTATCTCGCACGGTATTTGCGCAGCAATTTTTCGAACGCGTTTTTTTCAGAAAAAAAAAACTGTTTCCTGCTTTAAAAAAAAACAAAACAGTAAAGTTAGCCCAATTTTTTTGCATAATGTGAAAGATGAAGATACGCCGAGTAAAGAGATACCCAACATGTCACGCTTCAAAATTGCATGCGCTTGTGGAATGGCGCCAAACTTTGGTATTTAAAAATCCCCATAGTCGACGCTTTAACATTTTTTACTGGTTACATATTTTGAGTTACAGAGGAGGTCTAGGGCTAGAATTATTGCTCTCGCTCTAACGTTCACGGCGATACCTCACATGTGTGGTTTGAACACCGTTTTCATATGTGGGCGGGACTTGCGTATGCGTTCGCTTCTGCGTACGAGCTCGCGGGGACAGGGCGCTTTAAATTTTTTTTTTTTTCTTTTTATTGTTCATTTTACTTTATTTTTTTAGTTCAACAACTTTAAAAAAATATATATATATATTTGATTACTTTTATTCCTATTACAAGGAATGTAAACATCCCTTGTAATAGGAATATTACATGATCGGACCTATTTACAGTGAGTTATGGGGTCAATAAGACCCCACATCTCACCTCTAGGCTGGGAAGCCTAAAATAAAAAAAATAAAAAAACGATCACCGCTTCCCAGCGGAGGCGGCGCAGTTTTTTGAATGCAGAGGCCGGGCGCGATGTTATGACGTCCGAACGATCATAGAGACTCCGGCGACCATCTGGTCCGCCGGAAATCTCTATGATCATCATCCGGGAGCCGGCGGATCCCGAGTCCGACTCACCGATGGAAGCGGTGAGTCGGTAGAAGCACCGGAGGGCGCCCGTAAGAACGATCAAGCGGCGGAACAGCCGCTATGATCGTTCTTATGGTGCAGGGAATCGCCGGCTGAAACCGGCAATATCTGAATGATGTCTGTAGCTACAGGCATCATTCAGATATACCCCTGAGACCAAAAAGACGTCATATGACGTATACTGGGTCTCAGGTGGTTAAGGAGATGGAAAGGATTCAGACCCCCTTAAATGTTTCACTCTGTTATATTGCAGCCATTTGCTAAAATCATTTAAGTTCATTTTTTTTTCCTCATTAATGTACACACAGCACCCCATATTGACGACAGAAAAACACAGAATTGTTGAAAATTTTGCAGATTTATTAAAAAAGAAACTGAAATATCACATGGTCCTAAGTATTCAGACCCTTTGCTGTGACACTCATATATTTAACTCAGGTGCTGTCCATTTCTTCTGATCATCCTTGAGATGGTTCTACACCGTCATTTGAGTCCAGCTGTGTTTGATTATACTGATTGGACTTGATTAGGAAAGCCACACACCTGTCTATATAAGACCTTACAGCTCACAGTGCATGTCGGAGCAAATGAGAATCATGAGGTCAAAGGAATTGCCTGAAGAGCTCAGAGACAGAATTGTAGTAAGATCTGGCCAAGGTTACAAAAAAATGTCTGCTTCACTTAAGGTTCCTAAGAGCACAGTGGCCTCCATAATCCTTAAATGGAAGACGTTTGGGACGACCAGAACCCTTCCTAGAGCTGACCGGCCAAACTGAGCTATCTGGGGAGAAGAGCCTTGGCGAGAGCGGTAAAGAAAAACCCAAGGATCACTGAGGCTGAGCTCCAGAAATGCAGTCGGGAGATGGGAGAAAGTTGTACAAAGTCAACCATCCCTGCAACCCTCCACCAGTCAGGGCTTTATGGCAGAGTGGCCCAACGGAAGCCTCTCCTCAGTGCAAGACGCATGAAAGCCTGCATAGTTTGCTAAAAAAAAAAACACCTGAAGGACTCCAAGATGGTGAGAAATACGATTCTTTGGTCTGATGAGACCAAGATGGAACTTTTTGGCCTTAATTCTAAGCGGTATGTGTGGAGAAAACCAGACACTGCTCATCACCTGTCCAATACAGTCCCAACAGTGAAGCATGGTGGTGGCAGCATCATGCTGTGGGGGTGTTTTTCAGCTGCAGGAACAGGACGACTGGTTGCAATCGTGGGAAAGATGAATGCGGCCAAGTACAGGGATATCCTGGACAAAAACCTTCTCCAGAGTGCTCAGGACCTCAGACTGGGCCGAAGGTTTACCTTCCAACAAGACAATGACCCTAAGCACACAGCTAAAATATCAAAGGAGTGGCTTCACAACAACCCTGTGACTGTTCTTGAATGGCCCAGCCAGAGCCCTGACTTAAACCCAATTAAGCATCTCTGGAGAGACCTAAAAATGGCTGTCCACCAACGTTTACCATCCAACCTGACAGAAACAGAGAGGATCTGCAAGGAGGAATGGCAGAGGATCCCCAAATCCAGGTGTGAAAAACTTGTTGCATCTTTCCCAAAAAGACTCGTTGCTATATTAGATCAAAAGGGTGCTTCTACTAAATGCTGAGCAAAGGGTCTGAATACTTAACACCATGTGATATTTCAGTTTTTATTTTTTTTATAAATCGGCAAAAATGTCAACAATTCAGTGTTTTTCTGTCACTATGGGGTGCTGTGTACATTGAGGGTAAAATTTAACGTAAATGATTTTAGCAAAGGGCTGCAATATAACAGAGTGAAACATTTTAAGGGGGTCTGAATACTTTCTGTCTATATCTGTATATTTCCGTCTACGCGTGTGTGTAATAAGTGTGTGTGTGTATATATATATATATATATATATTACACACACGCACGCGTATATATAGATTATCTATTTTCACAGTATTAATGCACATTATATTAGTAATAAGTTGTGTTTTGGATATTATAGCACTGCACATTTGCTTATAATCAAGTATTATAACTTCATTTGCATGGTGGATCAAAATTATTTTTTTTCTTTAAACCACAGTTTGTGTTTCCAGGATTCTGCTAACAGTTAAGTGATTTTCCTTACTAACTGGAATAGCTTTTAAAGTTGCACAGTGATTTCTCCTTGACCTCCTCAGTCATGAGTTTAGGCTGGTGCCACACAGTTCCTTTCAAGAAATCATATTGTGTTGGTAGAATTGTACTGCCCAGGCTTTCATTCATTGTCATGTCACTGAAGGATAGGGATTCTTGTCATTTGTAAAAGACTCTGTAGATGGAACATTCACAAGTGTGCTGTAAGCCATGGTAAATGTGAGAAATCAC
This sequence comes from Lithobates sylvaticus, assembly GCA_028564925.1. Taxonomy (NCBI): domain Eukaryota; kingdom Metazoa; phylum Chordata; class Amphibia; order Anura; family Ranidae; genus Lithobates; species Lithobates sylvaticus. The sequence goes on from CM053026.1 coordinate 89,829,868, forward strand.
TAGGTCTAGACTCGTGAGTTCCCCTCCAAAGAAATAAGAATATCAACGCTTCTGTGCCCTTTAGATGTCAAGTGTGTGTGAAATACTTTGACGCAGTCTGGTAAGTATTCTCATCGCCCAGACAGTGGACATGGATGATTCAGAGCTGGCCATGCAGCATAATATTTATATAATTGGGGACTGAACAGCAGAATTCAGTAGTTTTTACTATAGGTTAAAGTTTATCTCTAGGCAATAAATATATAGCGGGGAAGGGTTAGTCCATCTATTGAATTTTTTATCGCTATCTGTCTCCACTAAAGCAATTCACCCCTCTATTTGTAATGGTGGCCACAGTACTGGTGTACTGGTGTCGCAGAGAAAGGAAAGTGAGGGGAAATTTATTTTTATTTTTTATTTTTTTAGAGATGTACATAGAACAAGAGGTAAGGCAACATCTTCTTTCAATATGTTCCGTGGACAACTATCTAAGAGGGAACTCCCCCTCAGTATGTTATCTTAACTTTCAGTTGCATCTTTGGCACAGGGAATTGAGGGAAATTTCCACAATGGTGCACAGACAGCAATAAATAACTGGCAAGGGTTTTTAATACTTTCTGCTCTCTCTCCAAAAAAAAAAAAGGGTATACATACACTATAACTTACAGAACTGTCTTATTGTCTCTGGATCACGCTTAGCAGGAGAGGGTGGACACAGGACTTTGTCACATTTCAGTCATGTTGGGGGTTCTAGGTATGCTTTGGGAGCCAGTGGTTACACGTCGGAGCCAACATAAATGTGTGCTGCCTGCATCGGTAGCAATTTGCTACTGATCAATTATCTTCTTGCATACACAGTCAGGACTGGTTCTCTTTGTGTAGGAAGACAGGCCAAATACTAAGGCTAAAAACAAGCTGTGCTGGGTGCCCACAGAAAACAAAGTAGAGATATGCTGGAAAAATAGGAAAGCTAGAAAGTCTCCCTAATGGAGGCCTTTCAGATCCAAAAATGAGCCCCCTTTTGGTTTTGGAACAGTGAAAAGGCTGGAGTAAAAATCTTGAATCCTTTCCGCAGTTGGAACAATAGCCATCACTACTTGGTTCAAAGAGGGGCATAAAGGTCTACTAGCCTGTGCAGAGACGTAGGCAATTTGGACAATACAGAATGGGTTTGAAGTAGAGCACGAAATTCTATTTTGTAGACCCTGGAGACCACGGCTTTCACCGATGCATCTGAGTTGCTTGCTAACAAGGTATCCATAACGTCTAACAGACGTTCTGCCATGCTAAAAAATATTTTCATTGAATTCCATGTACAGTATAGGTTTTTAGCATAGTTGCAATGGTCCAGCTTGGACCAGTGTAAATGTACATATTGCATAGTTTGCTGATCCTTGTGAAGAATCACTGTAGTAGCTGCTGCATAGTATGCATAGGGGGTTGCCCTCCTAAAACTTTTCTCAGTAGACATCCCATTAAAGCATAATGTGAGTGGGAGGGGTTGTACCTGGCTGGCCAAAGGCTTTTTTTTTTTTTTTGCCAGTGTCCAATTCCTCCTGAAGGTGTCAGTATTATACCCTTACTGTCTATACATTTCTACTAATCCCAGTCCTACTAATATAAACCTTTTATATTCAGAATTCTTATTTCAGACTCAGAACTTTTATGTTTTAGGCTGTTTTCCCATCAGCCTTCAAATTGTGATTTGTTTATCACAGGCATACAGTATATGGCCTATACAGGAACTTGTATGAAAGATTGTATTTACTATACATGCTTCGCATTAATAAAGGTCATACTATATGTAACTCACACGAAAAAGCATTTGAATACAAGTTCTGTGAAAACGAGATAATAAAGCTCTAGCGTTCCTGCATTCTTTAATGGCGCAGTATGACATGTTTATATCTATCTCTGAAAAGTCTACTTGACTTGTTATCAAGAGGAAAACCACATTTTTTTATCAAACATGTTTCATTATCTCGGCAGTATGAAACCCCTCCATAGTCATAACATCCAGTTACTGTGTCGTCCCACATCTAGGAAATGT